>OY728143.1:1541768511-1542368511 GCA_963277665.1 Viscum album
ATAACATATAACTAGGTTTCTACAGAAGAGAACACAAGTTTGGAGTGAAGATTAGATAAGGAAAAAAAGATTAAATATTTATAGGGAGTGATTAATGTCATCAATCATAAATAAATTAATGATCAAATAAAATTTGAGTGTCTCAAATTCATAAATGTTTTATTATTTATAAGGTCATTGGTTCAAAAAAATTAAGGTATTAGGATAACCCATTTTCTTTTAATAATTATCGTAATATTTAGAAATTATTTTATTGACTATGAATATAAGAAAATATACTTACTTGATATTTTTATATAAAAAAATTCATTCTTTAGTTGTGCTTTTATTTATTTATAACTCATCCATTGTTTTATGAAATGGATGTCCAGAAATTAACATTGATACCTAAAGTTCTAAAATACACATTTAGTATATCTTAAGGTCGATAAAATAATGAAATGTATAACTATTTGTCTATAAATATTCCTCAAAATTGATATGGTTAATTCATTAATATATAATCATAAAAACTAATTCTACTAGTTCATCGTTAATAATTATTCAAAAATAATAATTACACATTAACTTGGACACTGTGTAGGCTAGTGGTAGTCATGAGACCCTTATCATCATTCGGTCATGGGTTCAAGACTGGTAACCTTGTCGGATGTGATTTGTTGTCACCTGATATACATTATTTCCTTATCTAAATCCACACAAGTATAATTTTCAAAATAAATAATATGGGCATGCATGAAATAAGGTTAATCACTAAATATCCTTTTAACTAAGGTTTTCAATACAACTTCAGTGAAAAAATAAAAACTCTAAAGTTTAACTTAAAATGTTCATGAATGGTTAACCTTATAACCCTTCTTAATGAATAAAATCCAAAACCTCGTAAAGAAAGGCATGAAATCAACTTTACATTAATTCCTCCATATATCACAAAGTATCTCTTGGTCGTCACATTCAAAACTTTTGAATTCCCTCTTCATGTATTCTCTTGAAATAGATTAATAACCTGAATTTGCGTAAACACTTTTAGAAATCATGCGTGATTATTTATTTTATAGGTCAATGGAAATATTTATTAAATGCAAGAAGTTTTAAACTTCATCCATAATGATATAGACCAATTTTTCAACCATTCAATTATCAGATCTAGGGTAATCAGTACCATCCAATTAATTTTTATTTATATCCAACATGTTTTTTATCCAAAAAATGAAGTGTTATATTTCCCTTAATATTTTATTTCCCATTAATATCACCTTTTCATTAAATCATTTTTCCATTCTATTGGAAATATTCAACATAACCTATTAAATCGAAAGATAAAAACTTAAACTAAACAATACATGCCTATTTCACCATTCATATAACATAATTTTTGAATCCAAAAACATAAAAACTTTGATTAATTCATCCTTAATTCATCAACAACGCTACCGCATCCTATTATGTAAAACCTAATTCTTTTCACATTTTATCTATAGTATTTTCATCATCAAAAATGTAAACATTAATTGCACCACCTTACTGATTCTCTTCAAGACCTTCTCTATTGGAACATTGAGTTAAAAAATTATTGTTTCTTACACTCTTAAAACACTTAACCTTTGATTATGTCTTAAGGAGGCCAATATTATCATCTATTTTGTTAACTAAACTCTTCATTTTTTCCTTGGAGTCACATGTTTTGTGTTATTATTTCCCACATTTAAAGCACCTTCCTATTCCTATAACACATTCCCTTTGATGATTCTATCCACATTCTTGACACAAAGGAAACTAAATCTTCTTTCCTCTATGGTCTCCATTTGCTAAACTCACAACTAACTCCTTCTTTATCTTCCTTGGTGAGTCTAGGAGTTGGTTAATGTACACGTTGTTAATCATACACCATGATAATTGATTAGGCAAGATCACAAAATCATTCACTCCACTGATCATCCCACATGACTAATAATCAACAAATCATCCATCACATTCAACATTAACCCAATTCCTTCTGGTTCCTACCATTAACAAAATCCAAAAGCATGGTGTGAGCATTACTTATCATAGCATAAAACCAAGTAGTAATGAAACGAATTGCTTATAAGATGTCTAATTCATGAAACCATATTTAATATATGACACCTTAGGTTCATCCTAGGTTATTAATATTCAACTTATATTTAAATATTTTAGTATATTTTATAAAGAGTTTGGTGAATTCGTGAAGCATATCCCCTAGGAGTGTCAAATTCGGTGTGCAACAGGGCTCGTTGTCATGTACCAGATTACCCTGAGTCCATCCTAGAACATCTTTTTGAAGTTTCTACCCCTAGGTTCGTCTGTTTCAGAGCCACATACACTTGTAGAATTCATATAGGGATGTATTTCTAGGAAACCACTTACTCTATCATTTACCAAACTTCCCGAACATTTTCCTAAACGTTAAATTTTTCTTATACTTATCCTTAAATACATCCCAAGACATATCCATAGAAAGATAACTATGGGAATCACTAAAATTTGTTCATCCTAGTTTCCATAGGTTGACTAGACCTTTTCTTTGATACCAACTCTAGTGACCCATGTTTTTCATACATAGATATTAAACTATTTTAGATGAAAATTCATCACATTAAAAAAGATGTTACTGAGGACCGTAATAGTTTAGTGTCTTTCGAATCATTTTTAATATCCTGTATTTTTCTAATAATACTTTTAAATATTTAATGGATTTATTTTAATACCATGCACTAAGACGGTGTGTAAATCTGAGGCCTGATGTTCTTGGAAAAAATCTTTAAATATTAAATAGCATACGTGTGTAGTTTTCCATAAAAAGTGGAATAACATAAATATAAATTCCCATATCATATATATGAGGTATGTTTTACATTTAGGATAGCATATTTACCATATGCTCAAAATAATATTGGTTAGTGTGACTAAACTGTGGAATGTTATCTCAGGCGTTTTAAATGAATAAAATAAATTGATTAAAATTATTTTATTTTTATTTCGTAGAAATGGAGTGAAATTTTTATTTTAAATAAATGTTTTGGCTGAGATCCATGGTTATGATCATAACCCTAGTATCATTTGGAGTTCTTAGAAATAGAGATATGTAGTATCCTCTTATCTGGAGATGAAAAAACTTCAGATCAGAAATTGATGAACATCATTCTTAGTAGATTTCACCAATGGTGATGACGCGATGACCGATACTCATCAGAGAGAGATCCAAAATCTAAGATGGATGTGTTATTTCAATTTTTATTTCTTATTCTTGATTCCTATGATGAACCCAGAGTAATCCACAAACATATTTGCACACTGATCGATCGAACCTATAGGATGGGATGATATTTTCACGGTTTATCTGGATTTGATTCTAGAGATTTTCTTTTTATTCATTCATAAATCTTACATGAATGAATCAAGACCAAAATAAAAAATGCTCAAGGTTCATTCCTCAGGATTATTCCTTGTTCTTTTTCTCACTCGATCTCTTTCATTCGTTATGTCCTTCATCATTATTCCTGAAATAATGAACAATTATTCATTGAACCTTCGATTCATAGAGAAACGATCTGAAACTGGAGATATGGCATTGGGATGACTCTATAGAGGTGAGATGAAGGTGAAAACGGATGGCTTGAAGTGATTCAGAAGAACCCATTTTTCAGGTGAATTTTGTTATGATATATTCGATTGGATTTCTGAGAAAATTAAAGGCCCTAAACCAACTGATTTGGTGTTATAGTGGTGAAACGACCTTAGATATGGAGTTTTGAGGTGATCATACCATTGGAGAGACATTTTGGAGATTTATCTATAAAAGAAATGGAAAATCATGGATTTCTGGAATATCTAACACACATGGTGTGTTGTCCCAACTACACGGTGTGTGTTCAACAGTAGATGACTCCGTGTGTACATGGGAAGTACACGAACATGGGGTGGAGTACACTGGTTTCCTACATGGTGTGTACTCCCCCCACATGGTTTGTCCTGAATGAGTTACACCAACTACCCAATGTACTAGTACCTAGGAAAGCATACACAAGATGATTCCATGTACTAGAACATGGATAGAATACACGAGAAGACCCCTGATGGACAAACATGGTGTGTAGATCATTCTATATTTTATCTACCGATATTTTTCATGACATGGTTTGGATGGAAATGAGTAATTGTACACGGGCATTACCTAGGGTCAAGGGACATTTAATGTACCCTAATACTATGTACCCCATCCTACATGGCTTGAATCACATTTCCTCCATATCTTGGAAAATTTTCATTAGGGTTATTTCCCAATATCCTTTTCTTAATGGTAGGTGTGAATCATTTCCTACTCCTAGGAATATTATTCCTTCAGTAGGAATTCCTAGATATAGTTTTTGGAATTCACTGAGAAACCAAAAGTATGATCCTCTATTATTTATTTGTGCCATAGGTGGAGTTCTCTGTATCGATGTGACAGAAACTACACGGGCACCAATCCTTTATTTTGTGGGTTAATCCAGATTGAGTTCTTAGTATCCCCCCATGTCCCTATCTATGATTCTCATCTATTGTATCATATATCTCTATTTTAATAATTTAATTTACCTCTCTCATGGTGAGACCCAAGGAGCAGTAACTCTCAAACGGACATCATTAGTTCTATTGAACTAAAGAGTGTGTTCTCCCAATTGAGTGCCTCATAGAATCTTCAAGGTGAATTCCTATGGATGGTATGTAGTGGTTGTTACATACCTCTAGACTATGTGTCTTTGTTGATTATATCTATATATTCTTGTTATATGTTATTTAGACATATACTTGTGTAGAGATAACTGTACATTCCATTATTATATTACTTTGTGGTTTTAGAGTATCCTACTATGTATTTTTATACTCACCCCTGCATGGGTTTTTCCAATAAGTGTCATGTATTGTACAAATGATCGACCCTTTAACAGAGTCCTAGGAGGGCCAGGACGATATGATGGTTTTTGAGACCAGATGGACTGTGGTGAGTTTCTGCAGCTTTTAGACAGTAGTCCTAGTACTTTTTTCTTATATTTTGGAATTTTGGTTACATTATCTTTTTGGTGGGCATGTATTCTGACCATTTTTACATTAAATTACTTTCTTATCATACTCTGGAAGGGATATTGTGGTACATAAGCATAGTTTACTTAATAGTTTTTACATTCAATTATTTTGGGGTCTTGGATTTTTCTGTGTCTGTGTGTTTGAATAGGTACATTTCCAACACCTACCATATTAGTGATATGCCTACTTAGTGCTCCTCTCCAGTCTCGGGCCAATTGTTGGGCCTGTATTCTAACCCTATTTTCATTACCCTACTTTTATGTTGTACATTAGTTGGGATATAATAGTATTTATGCATTTTTTATATAGTTTTATTTACATTTTAGAATTTTTTGTTCATGGAGATGTGTGTGCGAATACTGGTACATAAAAAATTCCTCTCATGTTAGTGATATGCCCACTCGGTGCTAGTCCCCAACCCCTGGCCTATTGGAGGTAGGATTATGGAGTGATGACACAAGCCCCATTGGGATGGGTCATGAAAGAGTGGTATTATAGGTTTTTCATTCTAACCTAGGATGGAGATTCTTTGAGATTGGTTAAGGGAAATAGTGTTAAGTGTTTCAAGTATGTATTTTAGGCTTGGGACTCCATTGTTGGTGCATCAGCCAACGTATTCACACACCATGACTCTAAAAACCATATTTTTTAATCAGTACCTGAAAAAACTAGTTGAAGGGGAAATAATTTTACATGAATCATATAGTATTGGGTTATGGTTTCTATTACCTTCTTGAGTCAACTCTTGAGATATACTCATTGACCAGGATACATCTTCTTTTCTTTCAAGTTGCCTCCATAGAACGTACCAACTAGGATTTAGTAGCTTGATCCTAAAGATGACACCATAAATGATAAGGCTTTGATACATGGGCTAGTTCCCCAAATGACACCTCCAAGTGGTTTATTATCCATACAACCACTTTTAGAGTAGCATGTGGTACCCAAAGTACCAGCAGATGAGGAGCGTAGGCTGAGCTCACCTCAAAAGTTTCAATGATAGAGAACCCTCAGGTTCCGAGGAAAGCCTAACCCCAAGGTGGTAGAGGACTAGCTTGAGGCTATGACTCAAGTTTTCAGTCTAAGATGGACACTAGAAGATCAAATGGTTGTCTTGGTGGTGATCCTTCTATATAGATCAGCAGGGCGTTGGTGGATTTTTGTTGTCCAGACTTAAGACGAGTGGAATCTTTCATAGATAGAGTTCATGTGATTCTTTATAGAATGTTTATAGCCAGTTTTGATAATGTATATGTATATTCTGGAGCTTCTATAGCTTCATTTGGGAAGCATGTTAGTGGATGATTATTCATCATGGTTTAAAAATATTTCTAGGTACTCGATGGATATGGTTTGGGATCAGTACTATTGATCACAGTCCATCAAGGTAGGTATGTGTAGATATATCTGATCTAGATTTATACCTCTTTGTATTCTAACATATGATGGGGTGCTTGAGTGGGATTTGGTGGTTGAATAATTCTTAGCTGTTCATATACAACTGGTGATAGTCAGCAATAGATGATCAAGAGTAGAGACTTCTGCATTAGGGAGCCAACCTCAGTCTCAGGGACCTAGATGTGGGATACATTTCAAGAGGAGGTCTCATGATAGAGGATCAACAGTTCATGGCTCACAGTGTGGGCCCAATCATCCTAGAGAGAGGCAGTGTTATTCATTTGATGATTGGATACATCTATCTCAATATTTTCCAACCAACACTACTACTGATAGAGAGACTTTTTGTAGACCATCGAGGAATATATAGTGACAAGAGAAGGTAGATTAACTAGGTGGTGGACATGTAAAAGGATCTGGTAGAGAAGTAGAATTTGTTCTATGTTTCAACTTTCTATCACCACCTCCTCCATGTGGTCCACACCATCCTTAGGGAGATGGAAGAAACGGTTGAGGAGAGCTGCATGTAGTCAAGGATTGTGACCTTGGAGCTCCATGAATGATTTGAGGTACAATCCATGTCTTTTTTACCTTATATTCCATAGTGATGGACATATGTTCTTTTCATTCCTTTCTCACCACCTACATTGTATGAGACCTATAGATTATAGTTGAACTGTTTACTCGGCCCATATTCTTGGTGAAACCAACTAGAAGAGACTCAATGATCACACACATATGATTTCAGTGTGACCTAACCCTTGGAGGATATAGTTTCAGTTGGAACCTATTGGTGGAAGTGTTGAGGCCTTACGGCATCATTCCAGGTATGGATTGTTTATCTACAGTCCAGGCCAAAATTGAATATTTTAGGAAAATGGTTTCATGTGTCCACAATGATGGAATGATTTTTATCTTTATTAGTGAAAAGGAAGAACATGAAGCATAGGATGGAATCATGCATCAAGGGTGTAGCTGATAACTCATAAGTAGGATTGCATGACTCTCGGTGTAACAGATGTTTTGAGCTTCCTGTTTCTAGAAGTGGTGGTGGAGTATGAGGACATCATTCATAAAGATGTTCCATAATTACCTCCCTTTATGGATATAGAATTATATATTGATTTATACCTTGTTACTGCATCGATATATGAACCAGAATACCAGATGGCTCCCTCAGAGCTTCGTGAGCTGAGGGTGTAGTTTGAGGATTTGTAGAGGAAGGGCTTTGTGAGTCCCAGTTTTTATCCTAGGTTAGACAGAGTTTTGTTTTCAAAAAAGGCAGATGATACCTTGAGGTTGTGTGTGGACTGTCAGTGCTTGAACTAGGTGACTGTGAAGAACCAGTATCCACTATTGTGGATCAATTAAATCTTTGATCTATTTAAAGGGGCATGATGGTTCTTGCATGTTGACATCAGATCATGCTATCACTAGCTATGAGTACGGGATAAGGATATATCCAAGAAAGTCTTTAGATGTCATTATGGTCATTGTGTGTACTTGTTGATTCCCCACAGTGTGATGAACTCCCCAATAGTTTTAATGGGAATCATGAACCAGATATTTTTCCTTATTTAGATATGTTCATGGTAGTCTTCATCAACGATATCCTTGTGTACGTGGCGTTTGAGGGGGAGCATTTGAGAAACTTAAGGATGGTTCTGGATGTACTTTGAGAGCACCTGATTTATGGGAAATTTTTTGAAATACCAGTTCTAGATTCACATGGTCCACTTTCTTGGACACATTATCTTAGTGGATAGAGTGTAATTGGACCCATACAAGGTCAAGTAAGTGTTAGAATGTGATCCTCCTAAGAATGTGATGGAGGTGCAGAACTTCCTCGGGATAGAAGGCTATTATCATAGATTCATACTTGATTTATCCAAGATATCAACACCTATGAAAGATTTGACTTGATGGGGAAATCTATTCATTTGTATAGAGAATATCCAGTAGGATTTTCAATAGCTGAGGTTGAGTTTGAAGAGTTCTCTAAACTTGATATTTCAAGGGGAGGATGTTGAGTATACAGTGTTCTGTGATGTAACAATAACTGGGCTTGGTTGCTTCCTGATGCATAGGAAAGCAGTTATTACATATGGTTTCTTCCAATTGATATCATAAGAGTAGAACTATGTGACCAAATATCTTGATTTATAAGTGGTTGTCTTCACATTGAATATGTAGACACACTACCTTATAGGCGAGCAGTTTATCAACTAATCTGATCACAAGATTATCATGTATATATTCTCTCATAAGTATCTGAATTTGAGACATAGGTGATAGCTATAGTTCCTCCAAGACTATGACTTTGAGATTTTATATACTCTTGAGAAGGGGAATGTGGTGGAAGATGCTCTCAATAGAAGTTCTAGTTCGCAGTTGTTGAACAAGGCATTAGAGCAGTTGGCCATGTTGTAGTTATCCCTTGTGGATAGAGATGGTGAATCCTACCTCTAGTTTATGGTTGTTACCCCTCAAATCTTATAATGATTCAAGGAGGAACACCTTGGGGATACTAAGAATGAGACCATATGTGCTTAGATATCCATAGGTCATGCACTTGATGGATATTCAAAAGGTGGGGATCACACTGTTCTTTTCAGAGGATGTACATTAATGCCAATAACGTTGAGACAGGAGGTTTTGAGGGGGTTTCCCACATTTCCTTTGGCAATACATATTTGTGTGTAAAATATGTATAAGGACATCTAATGAATATTTTGTTGTCCAGGGATTAAGAATAGAGTGGTAGAGTTTTTTCTTGATGTCATACTTTTTAGCAAGTGAAGGATAGGCACCCAGTTACAACATGTTTATCTCAACCCCTTGAGCTTCTATAATTCATGTGGTATGAGATATCGATGGACATGATGATGTTTTTACCACATGGATCTAGGTTCCATGATTCAATCTGTGTGACCTATGACCGACTCACCTTATCGACCCACTCCCTAGTTATTTGAGAATAGAGTTTAGTAGAGAGCCTGGGATACCTTTATGTGCAGGGGATAGTTTGAATCCTTGGAGTTCCATCAATGATTGTTTCAAGTTGTGATTATCGCTCAACATACCGATTGTGGAAGGGATTATAGGAAGAGTTTGGGACCTAGTTATGCTTGATAATAGTGTTTCACCCAAAAAAGGATATCCATATGGAACAAATCATTCAGTTTTTGGACGACATGTTACGGGCTTACATGTTAGACTTTGGTCGTAGTTGGGAGGATCACCTAACACTGGTGGAGTTTAAAAAAAATAATAACTACCATTCCAAAACCAGTATGGAACCATTTTCAGCGTTTTAAGGGCAACCCTAAAGGTCACCACTTTGATGTACTGACTTATGACAGTCATCACTCATGGGCTTAGAGTTGTTGTGAGATACTACTAAGAAGGTGCATATCAACAAGGAGCAGATGAGAACTGTATAAAGCCATCAAAAGTATTATGATGATAGGTTGAAGAGGCTTCTGGAGTTTAGGGAAGGTGACCATGTGTTCTTATGGGTTTCACCTCGATTTGGATTATTGATATTTGGTCATGGTGGAAAGTTATCACTATTTTTTATCATCCCTTTTGAGATACTCTGTTGAGTTGCTGAGGTAGAGTACCTCTTACCTCTACCTGTGTAGTTAGAATGGGTACATAACATCTTCCACATGTTGTGGATGAGGATATACATGCCTGACCCATCACACATCATCGACTGGGGTGGGAAGGACATCGATGACAGATTGACTTTTTTTTGAGAACCTAGTGGAGATCGAGGATTGAAAGGAATGGATACTTCATGGTAGATCGATTACTTTATTGTGTGTCTCATGGTTGCATGATAATCTCTAGGAGATCACTTGGGAGTGTGAGTCTTAGATTCGTGATCAATACCCATAACTTTTTGAGTCGCCTTTTTTTTGGATTTTTAGGGATGTATATCCCCAAGGTGGGGAAAATTTAATGTCTCAAATCTTCCATGTATTATTTTTAAATATAATATGGATTTATTTCAAGACCAATCATTGAGACATCATGCAATTCTGAGTCCTTGTGTGTTCAGAATAAATGTTTCAAATATTATATAGTATGCATGTGGGGTTTTCCTAAAAAATAGGAATAACATCTAAAGAGGTTCTCATATTAAAAATATGAGGAAACCTTTGCGTTCATGATAGCGGCATTACACTAAAGGAGACCTGTCATTTTTTGGTGAGGTTCGATTAAGGAAAGTTGTCATGAGTGTTTTAAATGAATAAAATAAATTGATAAATAATTATTTTAATTTTATTTTGCAGTAATGAAGAAATAGGTTAATTTTAAATAAATTCTTCAGTAGAGATCTAGGGTTATGTTCATATCACTGGAATCCCTAGAGAGAGAGATCTAGAAAATCCTCTTAGCAAGTGTTGATATAACTTCAGATCAAAGATCAGTGAACATATTTCTTGGTAGATATCAACAATGGTGAAGATGTGGTGACCACTGTTCATTAGCACGTGATCTAAAATCTAGGTATGATGTATTATTTTAATTATTGTTTCCCATTTATTATTTCTATGATGAACATGGAATAATCCATGAATATATTATCTCACTAATAGATAAATCAAAAAATATTGGATGATATTCACAGGGTTTGTCAGAATTTGCATCGATATTTTTATTTTTGATTTTTTCCATCATTATTACATTAACGAGTCAAGGCCGGAACAAACTATGGATTAGGTTCATTCCTCAGGGTTGTTCCTTGTGATTTTAATCCCCATATTTCTTGTGTTATTGAGGTGGGTTATTTTTTATTCCACAAAATTTGAACAATAGATCATTGTGCCTTATATTCTTATCACAATGATCTGGAATTGGAAATCCGGCATTTGGATGACTCAACTCAGTTGTGACAATGATGGAGTCAGATGGATCAAAGTGATTCAGAAGATCTCGTTTTTCATGTGGGTTGTGTAGAGATGTATTAAATTAGATTTATAAGTTTATTTGAGGTCTGAAACCCATATATTTGGTGTTAGGGTGGTGAAATGACCATTGATCTAGACTTTAGAGACCAACAGACCACTGGAGCGAGATTCAAGAGATGGATCAATGTGAGTAGAGGAAGAACACAAGTTTTTGGAAAATCTGATACACACAACATATTGTTTTGGCTGCACAGAGTGTGTTCATTGGTGGATGACTCAACATGTATATGGGAAGTACATGGAAATGGGGTGGAGTATACAGGTTGCTTACATGGTGTGTAGTCCCCAACATGGAATGTCTTAGACAGGTTACATGAACTACCTCGTCTACTAGTACATGTTAAGGCATACATGTGTTGATTCCATGTACTAAAACACAGTCAGAATACATGGGTGGACCCCTAATGGATAGACATGTCATGTGACTCTTTCTATATGTAGGGTACCCATCTTTAATAAGAAATGGTTTGGGATGACACGGGTCATTGTACACGGGCAGTACCAGGGGTTAAGGGACATGAAATGCGACCCTACTACACACCACGTACCCCTTATTACACAGTTTAATCCATTTATCCTCTATATCATATAAATGTATATATAGTTTTGTTCCCTTAATCGTTTCTATGAAGGTATTTATGAATAATTTCCCACCCGAAGGACTATGACACTTCATTAAGACTACATGGATAGAGTTTTTGGAATCCCCTAAGAGGCCTGGTGTAGGATCCTCTATTCATTCTTCATACCCTAGGTGGAGTATTTGGTATCAATGTGACCAACACTATGTGGTATCCAATCCTATTATTGGCAAGTTTATCCAGATCAAGTTGTTAGAATCACCCCATTTCTTTGGTTGTGATCCTCATATATTATAATTCATCTCTCTCTTCAGATATTTTATTATATGTCTCTCATGGAGAGACCCAATGAGTAGTACCTATCAGACAAACATCGTCAGATATATAAGTCTCAGGAGTGTCTTATCCTGGATGAGTTATTAATGAAATATTTGATCTAAATTCCTAGGTTTAGTATATTGGGGTGGTGACTTACCTCTATACTATGTGTCTTGGTTGTGTATATCTTGATATTATTATTATATATCCTATAGAAATATACTTGTTTAGAGCTGAATGTACTTTCATTTGTGGTATTTATTTTTGGTTTTAGGTTGTCCTACTTAGTATTTTTATTCTCACCCCAACATGGGATTTTACCACATGTGTAATGTATTGTGTAGATGACTGACCATTTGATAGAGTCCAAGGTGGACCAAGACCAGACGGTGCTTTATGAGACCAAGAAAACTGAGGTGTGTTCCTATGGCTTTTAGAAAGTAATTCGAGTACGTTTTTCTTACAGGTTGGACTTTTGGTTATAGACTCTTTATGGTGGGCTTTTATTCTAACACTATTTACTTTACCTTACATTCTTTTTATGCTATGGTTAGGATATAGTTGTATTCATGCATTTTTTTACTTAGTGGTTTTTCAATTTCAGAATATTTTGGGTTTGGAGAAGTTTGATTGTGTTGAGGTATATAATAAATTCCCCCCATGTTAGTGATATGCCTACACGGTGCTAGTCTCCTTCCCATGTCCTATTGGATGAGGGCTTGGGGAGTCATGG
Organism: Viscum album; assembly: GCA_963277665.1. Classification (NCBI taxonomy): domain Eukaryota; kingdom Viridiplantae; phylum Streptophyta; class Magnoliopsida; order Santalales; family Viscaceae; genus Viscum; species Viscum album. The sequence goes on from OY728143.1 coordinate 1,541,781,609, forward strand.
CATAGGCCCCACTAGGGCAGGTCTTGACAACATGGAAAAAAATATTCTACCCTAGTGAAATATATTCAATATATCAAATAAAAATCTCTACCTTTGGTACTTATACTAAAATTTTGGTTGATAACCTGGGAAAATGAAACATTAGAAGGGGTGAGCTCAGTTTCTCAGTATGTTTAAATTAATGAAATTCCTAAGCATAACATGAATAAAGTGTATAGAACTTGAGACTGACATTTGAAGTTCATACCCTGCATATTAGTGATCATAATAAATATTATAGATTCATAATACATGGATCATAATATAATTAAGATCATAAGTCATAAAGGCACAACATTGAAACAAAACACGGAATTGTGGAAGACACATAAGCATATGTAATGATTTCCATGGCAGTCAAGGAATTATTTTTGAGACCATCTTATTGGACAAAGTCCTTTATTGAACCAGGTTAACACCATGTTCCATCCTTTTATTAATAAACCAAGTTCACTCTTCATTCCAGATCTATAATATTATTCTGATTTCATTTCTCATTACAGTCCTGTAATAATGAACCAAGTTAATTTCTCATTCCATCCATCTCAATCTCATGGGATATAAATCATTAAAAAAAATTTGGATGGAGATATATGTCTCACCCATATCATAATGAAATCATACATACAAGTTCCACAAAAGAAAAAACAATCATATCACAACACATGAAATGAAATGAGTATAATAACCATGTAAATATATCATAACCTCTTGATAAAGATACATGTTTCATAATCATTTCATTAGAAGAATAACATGTGAAAGAGAAACGCATTTCATAAACATATAACCCATGAAAGAGAAATCAGTTTCATAAAGTCCATGAAATTAAACATAATTCATTCAGAGAATGAATATGAATGGAACATTTAAATAATTTTCTATAAGGTATTGAGTATCATTAATAGATATCATCTTAGATAGAAAATAATGTTGGAATATATATTATAAAAATTTCATTGAGGAAAATATCATTTTTTATTTGAAAAAATATTTTTAATACATAAAACATTTGAAAATAATTTTCTTATAAAATAGCTTGAATATTTATAAATATGACTTGAAATCATTTTAAAAACATTTTCCCTTGAATAATTATAAAATAAACATCTTAAATTTTTAAAAAACATTTTTATTTTAAAACATTTTGAAACCTTATAAATAAATCATTAAAATGTTTTCAAAACATTTTTACATGAAATAATATGAAAGAATCCGGAATTTTTTTTAAAAATAATTTCATTGAAAATACATTGAAAAATTTTAAATAATGTCTGAAAACATTTTGAAATAAAGTTCCTTAAAAACATATACAATAATATTTAAAACATTTGGAAAAAAATCCATGAAAATATATAATATAATATTCCAAAAAATTCACATGAAAATTAATTTTAAATAAAATTTAATAAAAATGAAATATTTAAAAATGAAAATTAATCTTCAAAGAAATGATGGTGGGTAACTCTTTAACGGTCAGACGAGGTAAAAAGAACATTCCATTTACAAGGTAAAAAGGTTAGAAAAATGGCTTGTTTAGAAAGTGATAATAATATTCCATTGAATATAATGGTAAAAGATAAAAAGGGTTAATATATATTTTAAATACTAGTGAATAATGTTACAATATTCATAGAAAACATTTTTAGAAATTATGTTTTTGAAGGAACATAATTTTCTGACCGAAGAGAGGGTAACGTCGGGCTTTCTTAAAAGAATTATTAATTATCTTATGTAACAAAGAGTAGAAAATGTTACCAATAAATGAATATATCCGGAATAATAATGGGATAAATAAAATTCATGAAATTTCTTCAAATATGGATTATATGATTTCATCAAATGGAGCATAAACAATCTTGAAAGGTGGTGATATTGTTTCAATAAACTGTTATCCCTTGGCAACTTGGGATCATACTATCCATGTAAGAAAATTAAATTAAATGAAGATTATATTATAATTTGAATAATAATATTCATGATATATTATCTAAAATGGTCTTATATACACCTCAAACAAATTTATGGTCATATCAAAACATGAGTCTCAAAGAAGGGAAATTGAGATAAAACGATTTTACTGATTTGGAAAATTTTAAAATATAAACCCCATGAAATAAAGGTCAGAGGATGGATATTTAAAAACAAATAAATTTAATTATAATAAAAAATTTAAATCATCCAGGGGTTCTATACAGACAACGCAAAATGATTGGATGGTGAATAAAGAAAGTATCTCACTGAAATAAAAAATGAGATGTAATCCCCTTACCTTGTGTCTTGACTCTCATCGTACTCATTCAAACCACATTTAAAATAAATATAATGTTATTATAAATATTTTACAGAACCATATTATTATATCTAATACCATATATGGTTTGATTATTACCTTATATTACCCCCTTATTAACAATCTTATGTTAAGTTTTCACTTCGGGTAATATCTTTTTTTTCTTCACTTGTGTCTTAATTTGTTATATATTAGATACTTATACTTAAATAATGATTATATAATGTAAACAGTGATTTGAATATCATTTATATTCATTATATTTTTATTATAATAATCTATATAATATAGAAGTACGAAATGGAATATTCTGTTCATGGAGATGGTAAGCCGTACGTATGCATGAACATTGTTTCCATTTTTATTATCATATTGAAAGAAAGAAAGAAAGTTACATATATTTATATATGTATATAATACCATTAAATTAGAATTATAATGTTATATATATCATATAATTTCCCTAAACCCATCCTTAATACATCCATTGTAGTGTGTGAATGAAACATCAGTTTTAGGGGGTAGAATTCCACACTTCCTCAAACAAAATTATCGTATTTACACCAAATGTAATATAAATAAATGTATTTAAAAAATAATAAATAAGAATAAATAAATAATAAATTTAATATATGTCATATAAAAATAAATTTTTCATCATAATATCATCCATGAGAGGTAGTAAATGAAAAATGAATAATCATCATTCCGTGAGGTGGTAGTTCATCGTACATGTAAACAATATTTTTGATACCCATTAGACAAAGGTGTGTGTAAGTGTATGTATAAAACATAGAATAAAAATATCCTAGTTTATTTATTATATTGTTTTTTATAAAATCATTAAAGAATGAAAGTGGAGGGATGGAGAAAGAAAATAAATCAAAGGATCTTGAGAGAAGGCGTTGCCTCTTAATCAAGTAACTCCTTTTGTTTTCTGCCAAAAGGATTACATGGATAGATTTCTTCCATGTGGATGATTATAGAAAGAATTTAGAGATTTTTGGAGCTTCTTTGATCAGATTTTGGTTGATCCAATGGGATAGATAGGTGTGAGGAAATGGGATGAGAAGATGAATTTTTATAGTCGAGGAGGAGTGGCACTCTTGTAATATTTGAAGAGGGAATTTCACCCCCATTGTTCATGTTGAAATGGATAAAATAATCATAAAAAGTAGACAAAATGTATTATTGGATCAATATATGGCCATAAAATGGATCATGGACATGTTTTAAGGTATTTTGGGTCTTAAATTTAAATTTTAGTTCTTAGTAAACCTTAATTTTACCTTAAGGGATGTAATTAATTTTAATTACTTTAAAAAATATTTTTGGCCAAAAAATAAGTTTAACTTATTAGAAAATATAAATTATTTTTATTTCAAACATGGAATTCATTTTTCCAAATTCCAATAATATAAGTGGGATAAATTAATTTAAAATTAATCCCATTGATTTGACGACATTACGGGTTATTAAGGTAAAAATGATGAAAAGTTTGCTATGTTTTTATATCTACTTTCAATGTAAAATGCATTAAAATAAACTAAATTGTATTAACTTATTAAAATATTTAATAATAAAACTTTTAAATAAAGATAAAATATTCTTTAAACTTATATATAAATTATATGAAAAATAAATTTTGAATTAAAATCCACTATTTTTAACTATTTATTAGTAAATGAAACCTTATAGAAAAATACCAAAACATTATCCTAACATAATTTTTTTGTTTTAATTAAAAATATAAAGATTATTTTGAAATATTAAATATATCAAAGTTTCAAAAAATTTATTTAAAAAGGGTTCTCAATTAAAAGGAAGTAAAACTACCTTTATAAAAAAATAGGTTTTTTATTAATACAATTTGGTTTGTTCTTATCTTATGTCTATCGAATTTATTGGATTAATATAAAAAAGCATCTCATTGAATATATGACATATAAATTACATTAATAAATATCACTAATTATAATTAATTCAATTTATTATGGTAGAATGACTTCATAACCAAAAAAATATTAATATTTCCCTTCATATTCAATCGGTTTTCATATTCATTTATAATTAATTTGTAACCTATGAATTCATATTATATTTGTATAAACCATATATTTTTATAAATTATTTTATACTATTCATAAATTCTAATTTAATTCCTATTTTATATCTTATTATGTTAAATAATTTAATTTTTTATTATATTGTTTTTCGGTAATCCACGGTCATGCGTGTTACGCCAGCAATCAAGAAAAGTCGTTGTTGCTTACAATGCAAGTTAACATTGTTGTTCCATATAGGAAAAGATAAAATTTATCTTTCATGTAGCACATTATTAACTTTTTTTCATATAAATATAAGGCCCTAGCCTTAAACATTACTTAATCTTGGGTTATTTTAAGAATTCACATTGAGGATCTTTTCAAGTTTAGAGTTTTAGAGAATTAGATCATAAATCATGCATTACATTCCACATTTAAACAAGGTGGTTACATAAAATATACTATTCATTTTTTCCACAAAAGGAAACATATTTAAAATAAAACATGGTTTCTTTCTTGACAGTTCTTCGACACTATCATCACATCATTTACTTTTCCCTTGACCTGTGAAAAACATTTCAAAAACATGGGATGAGCATAAAAATCTTAGTAAGGGATATAAAACTATAGAAAGAAAACATCATTCCATGTATATATAAGAATAAATGAAATCATACTTTACTCATAAAACATAAGCACTTTAACATACCTCATGAAATCATAAGATTTATGAATAAATCATAGAAATCATAATACATAAAGTTAACTTGAGGCATTCATAACATTATTACGTAGGGAGTAACCCTCATGGTTACATTTGGAATACCCATCATAGTATATTCCCTAAATCTCTTTGGATAAAAATTAAAATTTAACTCATTCACGTTACCCAATACATTGGAGAGCTATCTCAGGCTCACTCGCCCTTAGTTTATCATGGAACCACCCAAATTTATAAACAATTCCCAAGAACCATAATATAATCGTATCACATAAAACATGCATAAAGGAAACATAAAATTTCCATATTTCAATTAGAAGATATCAATACAACACATTGATATAATCAAAACATTATCAAAACCATTTTCAATACCAAAATAAAAGAAAAGTAAAACATTGTATTTATTTTTCATTTAAAAATTTAAGGCTTATATTGGAAGTCAAAACTCATATAATGGTCACGACGGTGGAGAAGTCATTGTCGCCGTATACGTAAGACAAACACATTCCTTTTGTCGTTTAGTAAAATGCTTCGTGTAAAAATATTCATTTTGAATGAAATTAAAATTAAAAAGGGTTTATTATACAACTAATAAAAGAAGGTCGTATATAAATTGAAGTATGTCTCAACGAAAGGAGATTGAGACGAGGTCCCTTACCTCATGTCCGACTTGTTCTCGTTCGTTCTTTATATTCCTGAATAATAAACTTAGGTCAATTTATAATTTCTTAAGGAATTACTTTAATTTCTATTATTCAATTCATATCACATATTATCATGTTATAATAATTAGTTAATTATGTGATTTTATATCATACGTTTTGTCGATGTTTGGTACATGTGTCAAAATGAACTTTTTTGAAAATATTTTCCCATGTAGTTATAAGTAAATCATCTCTAGAATGGTATTAAAGATTTAAATATCATATATATCCAGTATATATTCATTTTATACTATTCCATAACATTTGGAGATAAAAAATGAAATGCACCATTCATTGAGACGGTAGGTCATATGTACGCATGAACGCCACTTTCATTTCTTTGTCATATTAAAGGAATTAAAATTAAATGATACATATATATATATATTGTAATTATAGTATAATATATATGTTATATAGGTAACATAATTTATTTAATTACATTCTTTATAAATTCCATGTTTGGCATCAATGAGTCACATAACTTTAGGGGGTGGTAGTCCACACTTCCTCAGATGAAATTATCACAGTTCCACAACATGAAAAGCATAATGATGTTATTTAAAAATAAAATTCAAAATCATATAGAAAAAATAAATACCATATATATCATATATAAATACATTGAAATCATAATGGCAACCATGAAATGTGTTAAAAGAAGATTGAACAATCATCGTTTCGTGAGACAGTAATTCGCCACCCATAGAAGCAGTATGTTCTCTAACCATTAGATTGAGTTGTGTGTAAGTGTAGGTAGAATAATTATCATAAAAAAATCCTAGTATATTGAGGATATTTGTTTTATTATGGGATCAAATAATAATAAGATATTTCTGAGTGAAGAAGGAAAATAAAAGAAAGAAACTCGAGAGAAGACATTACCTCTAAATCGGGTAACTCTTTTTGATTTGAGCCAAAGGATTCACTGGAAAGACTTATGCCCAAAGTGAGACTTATATGAGTAATAGAGGGATTTTTATAGATAATATGAGCATAGGTTGGACAATCCAAGGGCTTGAGAGGTTTGGGTAAGGTGGTAGAGGTGGGGGCCTTTTATAAGAGGGGGAGGGTCACTTTTGGAAAATCATGAAATGTTACTCTATTATAAAATGTTTTTCTGATTTTAAAGGTCCCACAATAATTTATTTTGAGTATAAGGTGATAATAGTTCTAAATAAACCCATCCAATAGGTTTTAGACAAGTGTATGTTCTATATTTTACCTTATCTTTTCATTTTATTTAAGTCGTTCATTAATGAGGTAATCACTGCATCATCATAGTGTCATAAATAAATTTATTTATTTAATGTCTAATAATTATAAAAAAAATACCATGATATAGTAAATATATTCATATTTACAATGACTATTTATATTCTAAGATATAATTTATTTAAACAGAATTAAAAATTTTTTAATTAGGATATACAAACCATTATTATATTTCTCTTCTTTCTAAAAATAATGTCATAAATGTCACTATCACACCCATGTGACTCCATATGACCTCAAGTTCAGTAAAAAGACTCCCATGGCCGGCCATGACTCAAATAAGAAAATTTGGACACATTTTGGGGATATTTTATATTATTATGATATTATTTTATGACCCTTAACTACCCGATTACTAAATAATCACGATAAGTAAAGATAATTAAAGTCATTACTATTCATAATGTCCGAAAACAAGAGAGTCTTAATTACATAATTTGGACCTTATGATTCCAAATATGGAATCCATTTTAAAAAATTCCAAACAAATAAATTATAGTATTAATTTAAAAATAATTCTCGTTGTCAAAACAAATAGCGTGTTTTTAAGAAACAATATCTATCAAAATATTGACAATTGTTTATGTCCAATTTCAAAGTGAAATTAATTATAATGACCACCATTTTATTAAATGGTAAAAATATATTCTAATTTCACTTTAAAACCAATTGAAAAGATAATATAACCATATAAATAAATTATATGAAAAATCAGTTTTGATGTAAAATGCAGTATTTTTCACTATTTATTAAAAAATGAACATTGTCATATTAATACCAAAAAATTATCCAAAGTAAATTTCAATGTCCCAATTATAAAGAAAAAGTTTATTTTGACATATAGATCTTATAAAATTGTAAAGAGTTATATTTAAAAATGGTTTTCCATTAAAAGGTAGTAAAACAATCTTTTAAAAATATTAGAGTATTCTATGCATAAGATTGGATTTATTCTCATCTTAACCCTCTAAAACACTATTTAATTCATAAATAGATATAAATATGAAAATATATTATTCTATACTTACTTGGGATGTTACATCCTTCCCAACTTTAGGAAATTACGTCCCTACTATTTATTTACTTATCGAATAAGTGGGGGTATTTATCCGTCATTTCATTTTCTGATTGCCATGTTTCCTCTTAAACAATATGGGTTTTTCATAGAACCTTTACATTATTAATCACCTTATTCCGCAACACTTAATCCTTTTAGTCAAGAATCTGTACCAGTTGTTCATCATAATATAGATTCTCTTCCTGCTGAACTACCTCTGGACTCAAAACATGAGATGGATCTGGCATGTACTTCCTTAACATTGAAACATGAAAAACATTATGTACCTGAGATAAACATGGAGCTAAATCCACTCGGTATGCAACTAATCCAACTCTCTCCAAAATTTCATATGTTTCAATGAACCTTGGACTCAGCTTTACATTCTTACCAAATCACATCACACTTTTTCATGGTGAAACTTTGAGGAAGACATGATCACCTACCTCAAAAGATAGATCATTCCTCCTATTGTCCGCATAACTTTTCTGCCTACTCTGATCTGTTCTCATGTGCTTCTTTATCAGGTGAATATTTTTGGCCATCTCTTCTACCAATTATAGTACCATCAACTTCCTTTCACCTACTTCATCCCAAAAAGCTATAGTTCGACACTGCTTCCCATATAATGCCTCAAATGGTGTCATATGTATACAGGAATGGAAATTATTATTATAAGAAAACTCAACAAATGAAAGATGTTGGTCCCAACATCCCTGATAATCAATCGAACAAGAACATAACATATCCTCCAAGGTATGAATTTGCCGTTCTAACTTCCCATCTGATTGAGGATGAAAATCTGTACTAAAATTCAATTCAGTACCCAACGACTTCTGAAGACCTTTCCAAAAGTAAGAAGTGAACCTGGGATCACGATCAGATACAATGGGGAGGGGAACTCTGTGTAACCTGACTATCTCTTTAAGATACAGTCTAGAAAGATGATCTAGGGAAAAAGTATCTTTTATAACAAGGAAATGAGCAGATTTAGTCAAGCGATCAACAATAACCCAGATTTCATTATTACCTCGAGGTGTCTTTGGTAATCCCACAATGAAGTCCCTGTATATATTCTCTCATTTCCACTCTGGCACTAGTAAAGGCTGAAGCATCCCTTTGAGTAACTATCTCTCTTCATTAACCTGTTTATAAGTCAAACACTTCATAGTAAAACCAGTAATATCTCTTTTCATTCCATCCAACCAGTAATACTCCTGAAGATATCTATACATATTAGTACTGCCTGGATGAACTAAAACTGGAGAACTATGATCTTCACAGAACAACTCTCTCTTTAACTGTGAATCACAAGGCACATACAATCTCTTCTCAAATCTCTAAACACAATCATTATCAATGTTGAATTCAGGTAACATACACTTCTGAACTAGCTCTGCCTTTTTCTGCAACACACTATCTTGCTTCTGTGCTTGCTTAATTCTGTCTGATAGAGAAGATTTCACTAATACCTGAAACCAAACAGAATAATTTCCTGCACCAACAACTTCCAAGCCAAAATTCATCAAATCCTTAACCAAAGGATCACGTTCCAAATTTAACATGGTTAATAAAGCATTACTTTTTCGACTATAAGCATCTTCCACTTTATTTTCTTTTCCTGGGTGGTAGTGAATCATGAAATCATAACCCTTGATTAATTCTAGCCATCTCCTCTATCTCATGTTCAATTATTTCTGAGTGAATATATACTTTAAACTTCTGTTATTAGTATATATTTCACACATTAAACCATATAAATTATGCCTCCATGTTTTTAAAGTGAAAACAACAGCAGCTAATTCCAAATCATGTGTAGGGTAATTTATCTCATGAGTTTTCAACTAACGGGAAGCATAAGCAATTACCTAATCATTCTGCATTAGGATGCAACCAAGTAATTTCAATGAAGCATAACTGTAGATAATGAACTCACCATTCCTGGATGATAGGGTCAATACTGGAGCATTCATCAATCTTCTTTTCAATTCCTAAAAACAATCATCACATTATTTTGTCTAGATAAACTTAACACCCTTCTGAGTTAGGTTAGTCAATGGGCTGGAAAACAGTGCAAAATGTTTAACAAAACATTGGTAATAGCCTGACAAACCAAGAAAACTATGAATCACGGTTACATTTGTGGGTCTTGGCCATTCTTCAACAACCTTTGTTTTTGCAGGATCAACAGTTATTCCATATTTAGAAACAATATGACCAAGGAAAGAAATTTGTTGCAACCGAAACTCACACTTGATGAATTTCCCATAAAATTTCTTTTCTTTTATGGTTTTCAAAATAACCCTTAAATGACTTTCATGATCCTATTTACTTTTATAAAACACCAAAATATCATCAATGAAAACAACTACAAACTTATCCAAGAACTCATGGAAAATTCTATTCATAAGGTCCATGAATATAGCAGGTGCATTGGTTAACCCAAAAGGCATAACTAAAAATTCATAATGGCCATATCTTGTACAAAATGCAGTCTTTATAATATCTACTTCATTTACCTTCAACTAATGGTACCCAGATCTCAAGTAAATCTTTGAAAAATACTGAGCTCCCTAGAGCTGATCACAAAAATCATCGATATGAGGAAAAGGATATTTGTTCTTAACAGTGATGTCATTCAAGTCTCTATGATCCATGAAAAGTCTCATTAAACCATCTATCTTTTTAACAAATAAGATAGGAGCACCCCATAGTGATGTGCTAGGTCGAATGAAACCTTTATCTAAAAAATCTTGCAATTTCTTCTTCAACTCTAAAAGTTTAATTTGATTCATTCGATAAGGGGGTTTTGAAATTGGATTAGCATCAGAAACTAAGTCAATAGTAAATTTGACTTCCCAATTTGATATTATTCCAGGAAACACATCTGGAAAAACACCAAGATACTCATTTACCACTACCACATCATTAATCTGAATGGATCCTTTGTTTTCAACAATATGTGCAAGGTAACATTAATTCCATATTTTACAAGTTTCTCAGCCACTTGATATGTTATCAACAATAAGGGTTAATTATTGTACATAAATTGGAGGTCTTTCTGAAAAGAAACTTCTTTAGCTCTACAGTCAATCTTAGCATGGTAAACAGAGAGCCAATCCATACCCAGGATAGCATCAAACTCTACTAGAGGTAAAACAATAAGGTTTTCAAGTAGATTCTTTCCACGGATAAGTATAGGAAGATTCTTATAAATTCTTTTTACCTCAACATTTCCCCCAGCTTTTTTTACCACAAGTTCAGGAGTCATTTCTTGAGATGGAATTCTCAATTTACTAGAAAATTTTTCAGAGATGAAGAAATGTGTTGACCCTGAATCAAACAACACATTGGCATAATCTGAAAAAACAAACAAAATAACTGATACCGCTTCATTTGATGGACCAACAACTGCTAAATTAGTTGCAAAGGATTTCACCACACCATTCTACTTGTAGTCCGACTGCTTCCCATCATTCAAGCTCTTTGTTGAACACTTGTTTGCATAATGACCCATCTCATTTCACTTGAAACATTTCACTAACAATAAATCAAATTTGGTCTTACCATTACCCTGATCTTTTCCAGTGCAATCACGAGACTTATGACCCATCTTACCACATTGGAAACACTTTCTAGAATTCAAAAGACATTCCTCAGTATGCTTTTTACCACATTTATCACAAATTGCAAACTTAGTTTTCTTATAATCAAATAATTTTGAAGGATTCTTCCCTTTCTCCTCCCATCTCGGTCTCTTCTTCTGTTGGTTTTCATAGAACACTTGATCATCTACATACTCCAATTCCACCTTCTCAGCATATCAAACATGATTTTAATAACTTTTGAGCACCTGAGAAGCTAATTCCCTTTGATATTTTGGATTTAATCCTGATTAAAAGCGATTGATTTTAATATCATGGTCTCTGATAAAATTTGGAGCATACCTTGCCAATCGAAGGAACTTTTCTTCATAAGTAGCCATTGAGTCGTCCTCTTACCTTAATTCCAAGAATTGTTTTTCCATCCTAAGTCGAACAGCCTTATGAAAATATTTCTCAAGAAACATACCTTTGAATTCATCCTAGTCAAGAGAATCAATCTCATCAGCATCCCTAATGTTTTTAACCATCAACCACCACTGATCTGCTTCACCCTCCAAATGGTAAACAGCAAGACTAAACTTTTAATTGTCTGAACATCCCATGAAACAGAAAATATTCTCCAGTGCTTTAATCCACCCTTCATCTAGCACAGGGTCAGATGATCATCTAAATGATGGGGGATGTTACCTCATGAAATGTTCCACCACTAAAATTTTCTTCTGGGGTTGATCTGGCTGATCTCATGCAAGGATACCACCACTATTTATCGCTTGAGTCAACTGTTCTAATACTGCAACAAAATGTTCAGTTACTATTTTGATTATCTTAGGATGCTGATTTGGAAGTTCATTCCCTTCTGTATTCCTTCCTAGCACTATTCCCTATTTCCACTACAGAAAACCATTCTAAACAAACATATCATAGATGAAGAAAAATGATATTATTCAAATGCTATATCATTTCAATTTGACCATAATGTATAAAAAAATATTTTTGGATAATCATTTAATATAATTATAACTCCTAAAGTTATCTAAATTGACTTATGATACCAACTATAAGGCCCCAGCCTTAAACATTACTTAATCTTGGGTTATTTCAAGAATTCACATTGAGGATCTGTTTATAGTTTTATATAATTAGATCATAATTCATGCATTACATTCCACATTTAAACAAGGTGGTTACATCAAAGACAATATTCATATTTTCCACCAAAGGAAACATATTTAAAATAAAACATGGTTTATTTCTTCACACTTCCTCGACACTATCATCACATCATGTACTTTTCCATTGACCTGTGAAAAACATTTCAAAAACTTGGTATGAGCATAAAAATCTCAATAAGGGATATAAAAATATGGAAAGAAAACATTAGTCCATCTATGCATAAGAATCAATGAAATCATAATTTACTCATAAAACATAAGCACATTAACATACCTCATGAAATCATAAGATTTATGAATAACTCATAGAAATTATAAGACATAAAGGTAACTTGAGGCATTCATAACATTCTTATGTAGAGAGTAACCCTCATGGTTACGTTTGGAATACCCATCACAGTATATTCCCTAAATATCTTTGGATAAACCTTAGCATTTAACTAATTCACGTTACCCAATGCATTTGAGAGATATATCGGGCTCACCCACCCTTAGTTTATCATGGAACCACCCGACATCATAAACAATGCCCAAGAACCATAACATAATCGTATCACATAAAACATGCATAAAGGACACATAACATTTCCATATTTCAATCAAAAGATATCAATACAACACATTGATATAATCAAAACATTATCAAAACCATTTTCAATACCAAAATAAAAGAAAATTAAAACATGGTTTTTATTTTTCATTAAAAAGTTTAGTCTTGTAGAGGAATCTGAAACTCAAAAATGGTCACAGTGGCGGAGAAGTCGTTGTCACCACATAAGTAAGACAAAAACATTTATTTTGTCATTTAGTAAAATGATTCATGTAAAAATATTCCTTTTTAATGAAATTAAAAGTCAAAAAGTTTTATTATAAAACTAATAAAATAAGGTCGTTTATAAATTGAAGTATGCCTCAACGAAAATAGATTGAGACGGAGTCCCTTACCTCAAGTCCGACTTGTTCTCGTTCGTTCTTTATATTCCTGAATAATAAACATAGGTGAATTTATAATTGATTAAAGACTTCCTATAAAGTTTATTATTCAATTCATATCACATATTATCATGTTATAATAATTATTTAATTATGTGAGTTCATATCATATGTTTTGTCAATGTTCGGTACATGAGTCAAAAATGAACTTGTTTGAAAAGAATTGCCCATGTAGTTATAAGTAAATCATCTCCAGAATGCTATTAATTATTTAATTATCTTATATATCCAGTATATATTCATTTTATACTATTCCATAACATTTGGAGATAAAAAATTAAATGCACCATTCATGGAGATGGTAGGTCGTACGTACGCATGAACGCTACTTTCATTTCTTTGTCATATTAAAGGAATTAAAACTATATGAGACATATATATATATATATATATATATTATAATTACAGTATAATATATATGTTATATAGGTAACATAATCTCATTAATTACATTCTTTATAAATTCCATGTTTGGAATGAATGGGTCACATCACTTGAGAGGGCGGTAGTCCACACTTCCTCAGATTAAATTATCACAGTTCCACAACCTGAAAACCATAACTATGTGATTTAAAAATAAAATTCTGAATTATATAGAAATAAATACCATATATATCATATATAAATATAGTGACATTATAATGGCCACCATGAAGGGTGTTAAAAGAAGATTGATCAATCATCTTTTCGGGAGGTAGTAATTCGCCACCCACAGAAACAGTATGTTCTTTAACCATTAGACTGAGGTGTGTATAAGTGTAGGTATAATCCTTACCATAAAAACATCCTAGTACATTGAGGATACTGGTGTTAGTATTGGATCAAATAATAATAAGATATTGGTGAGTGAAGAAGTAAAATAAAAGGAATAAACTTGAGAGAAGACATTACCTCTAAATCGGGTAACTCTTTTTGATTTGAGCCAAAGGCTTCCTTGGAAAGACTTATGCCCAATGTGAGGCTTATAGGAGTAATATAGGTATGTGGAGAGATAATATGAGTAGAGTTTGGATGATCCAAGGGCTTGATAGGTGTGGGTAAGATGGTATATGTGGGTTCCTTTTATAAGAGGGAGGAGGGTCACTTTTGGAAAGTCTTGAAATGTTACTTTATTATAAAATGATTTTCAGATTTAAAGATCCCAAAATAATATATTTCGAGGATAAGGTGATAAGGGTTCGAAATACAGCCATTAAATAGGTTTTATACAAGTTTATGTCTTATATTTTACCTTATCTTTTCATTTTTTTTAAATCATTCATTAATGAGGTAATCACTACGTCATCATGGTGTCATAAATAAATTTATTTATTTAATGTATAAAAACTATAAAAAAAATACCCTGATGTAGAAAATATTTTTATATTTCCAATGAATACTTATAATCTAAGAGATCATTTATGTATAAAAAATTAAATTCTTTTACATAGGATATACAAACCTTTGTTATATTTCTCTTCCTTTTAAAAATAATGTCATAAATGTCACTATCACACCCATGTGACTCCATGGGCCCTCAAGTTCTGTAAAAAGCTTCCCATGGTCGTCCATGACTCAAACAATAGGATTTGGACATATTTTGGGGTCATTTTATATTATTATGATATTATTTTATTACACTTAACTACCCGATTACTAATTAATCACGATAATTAAAGATAATTACCATCGTTACTATTCATAATGTCCAAAAAAGAGTCTTAGTTAAATAATTTGGACCTTATGGTTCTAAATATAGAATCCATTTTACCAAATTCTAAACAAAGAAATTGCAGTAATTAATTTAAAAATAATTCTCGTTGTCAAAACACATAGTCTGTTTTTAAGAAACAATATCTATCAAAAGATTGACAATTGTTTATGTCCAATTTTAAAGTGAAATTAATTATAATAAAAAAAATTGGATTAAATGGTAATTATATATTCTAATAACACTTTAAAACTAATTAAAAAGATAATCTAACCATATAATTAAATTAGATAAAAAAGCAGTTTTGAAGTAAAATGCAGTATTTTTCACTATTCATTAAAAATGAACATTGTCAGATTAATACCAAAAATTTATCCAAAGTAAATTTCAATGTCCAAATTCTAAATAATAAGTTTATTTTTACAAATAAAGCTTATAAAATTATCAAAAGTTAGATTAAAAATGGTTTTTCATCAAAAGGCGATAAAACAATATTTTAAAAATATTAGAGTATTCTATGCTTAAGATTGGATTTATTCTAATTTTAAGCCTCTAAAACACTATATAATTCATAAATAGACATAGATATGAAAATATATTATTCTTTACTTACTTGGGATGTTACAATAACTTAATCCAAACATAGTTCCTTAATATAAAATAAACTATTTTTAGTGTTGCGTGAAATCAAAAAAATATTAAATTAATTCAAAAAATAATAATTCAAAAAATTGAGGGGTGTTAAATTTCCTCTGGATGGTTTATGATTTATTTTTATAAGGATAGTATTCACATTCACTTCCTTGATTCATTTTTTAATCCCCTTAAAATATTCAATCTCTTATTATCATTGAACATTGAATTTTCTTCTAATAACCATTTCAATTATTATGGATAATACTATTTCATAAATCATATACCATTTTACATACATTGTCTATTTTGATAGTTATTTTATTATTTGGGGAAATATTTATAATTCTGTATTATTTATTCTATACATATATTTTATAATGAATATTATTTAATTTTATTAATTAATATGAGGAATACTTTGGATTGTTAATGATAGGAGGATCCCAAAAATTATATTGCTCCTTAATGAATCAATAGTTTCTCATGAGACAAATTAGTTTCCCAAATTAAATATATTTCTATTCGGAGTTGTAACCATATTGTGGAAGTTCTTTATGGTATTATATTTCATGTTACTTATACATTAAGTCGGATAATTAATAATTTCCCTCATTTATATTTAGTTATTATTCATCCATGAAATTTTTCATCAAAATATCTTTGGATACATTTCATTATAGTTAATTCCTTAAATAGTATGTGTTTCAGTTTATTACCATTACATGATGATTTTTTCTTATCTAGTTATTGGAAATGGAATGGGTTTCTAGTTATTACTGTTCTATATTGATTATGCACTTCCTTATCAGATTATTGATTACACGATATATGTGTTCTGTTATTTTTCATAACAAATTTTTTTCACCATTGATTAATTATTACGTTCATTATACTTTCTCCTTACTACGAATTTAAACTCACCATTTTTATGTTTCCTTTACCCTTGAATCAAATAATCATACTATGATAGATATGTAAGGATATATTACATGGAACAAAGTTATCACTGATGTTTTTAATTTATAAATAAGAAGAAAATAATTTTGTAATTACTATATTATTTTGTTAATACAATACTGATGTATGTGTCTGGTTTACCAAAACAACTGATCACTTAGTCCTTAAGGATTTGATTCCTTGTAATCATGCCAATTTAATTGATAGAAGACACCGACTCTAGGCTATCTAGTGCTACGGTTCTATAGTTGGTATTAGAGAAATTTTATTAGCAATAATGGGAACTAGATTTAAGAAAAAATAGATTATATAACATAGACCGATGGTATAATTTAAAGATAAGTATAAAAAAATCCTAAATTACCAGTTACATATAGATTATATGGTTTTTCTAGGAATAAATTTATGTCTATATACTAAAATTGGACATGTTATGAAATAGATGTACCTATGAGTAACAACTCTAACAAGGTGTGTTGGTCCTAGACTAGCATAACTTTGTTCACAACAACGTGCCATACTATGCACCTGGTTTGACACTCCAGGAGGATACACTTAGGATAATTCACATTTTGATTATAAATGTTAATGAAGGATTTTGACATTGAATAACATATGTTAAACCTATAGTTTTTCAGATTAAAGATAAGTTATTATGATTTAAAAATCCATCTAATTACATTTTGGACAAACCCTATACCTAGGAAGGACCTATGTTGAAATAAATGGACAATGTATTTATGTATTAGGCTTCAATTGAGAACATTTATCAAAATTATATTTATTGATTAACCTTAATTCAATGATGTCCATAATATTTATTTTGTAAATTATGTTAATTAGGTTTTATAAAATGACAAAATGTATATAGGGAAACAACTAATCACTTCAAGAAAAGCATGCGTCTAGAACCCATGATCGAAGGATGATAATGGTTTCACACCAACCACTATCCTAGTCAATATCATTGTTAATATTTTATTGTTTTTAGTTGAAAAAAATTATGAATAAATATTAGTAATGAACAAGTTGTGAAATTTTTTGGTTTAGAGATTAATGACCTTAACATATTAGTTTTATAAATAGTTATAGAAAAATATTTATACTTTTCACTCTTTCATGGTACTTAATATCCTTTAAAAATGTATTTTGGTACTTTAGGTATCAAAAATAATTTTTGGATGAATCATAAAACTAATCAATGAACAACCAAAGGATGAAAATATGTTTATATAAATATATCACATAATTAAAATTCATTATATTATTATTATTCAAAAAAATAATTACTCAACATTAAAAAACGATAAAAAATATTGTCCTAATACCTTAATTTTTGGTGAACCAGTTGTTTTCTAAATCATCGTATATTTAGGAAATTGAGGCGCTCAACATTTCATTGATCATTCACTTGTTTGTAATTGATGACCTAAATAACTCCCTATAAATATTTACATTTTTCCTCCAAGTACATATCTCTACTCACCACTAATTTTCTCTTACTCAAAGACCAAGCTATATGTTAGTCAACATGACCCTTGTACTTCCCATTTTATCTTTTCTAGAGGATATTTTATAAACCCTTTTATCAATGTGGCATTTATACATATAAAATAAAAAAATTATTAGCAATATTGTGTTTGAATTGCGATTATTCAATTTAATTAATGTGGGTATAATGTATCACCTTAAAAATATAATGTAGAAAATTGTATTCAATAGTGTGTATGAAACGCAACACCAAGTATGTAAGGTAATATAATATCGTGAGTATTTATAATAAATTTGATTTTTTAAATAAATTCCAAATTAATTGTAAAACTAATAATGCACACAACATTGATTTATCTTGTGTTACATGTAAGGGAGACTTTAATTGATTACTTGTGTTACACGCAAGACCAAGTTTAATCAAAAAAATATATTATTAAGTATTATTATAATAAGATATAATATAGCGATTAAATTAGTAGTTATGAATATTATTAATTATCTTATTAACAAATGAGGTTTACATAAAATATAAAATTAATTTATTTTTTTCAAATTAATTAGAAATGAATATAAGATCCAACTAAATAAAATGGGAATATTTCAATTTTTATACTCACAAAGTTGTTTTACACTAATAAATTAAATTAATTATAATTAGTGAATTATATTAATGTAATATATATGTTATATATTAAATATAATATTTTTTATATTCATCAAAAAGATTTTATAATCATAAAAAAGAACAAATCCAATTTTATTGATAAAAACCTATATTTTTATTAACTAATTTTTACCTCCTTTTAATAGAGAAACTATTTTAATATCAATTTTGGAACTTTTTTAGATTATATATGTCAAAATAAATTTAATATTTAAAATATAAATATAAAAATTAGGTTATGGTAAATTTTTGGTATTTTTATGTAAAGTTGCATTTCTTAATGAATAGTGAAAAATACTTATATTTAATAAAAAACTTCTTTTTCATCTAATTTATTTATAAGTATAAATTTTAATTTCAATTGGTTTTAAATTATAATTCGATACATTTTATATCAATTAATAAAATTTAGGTCATTCGAATCAATTTCACTTTGAAATTGACTATAAAAATATAGTAAACTTTTGAATGTTTTTACTTTAAAAACTAGCATTATCATCCAATTTGTGAGATTAAATTTAAATTAATTTCTACCACTTATGTGAATTTAATTTTAAAAAATATATTCCATACATTGAATCATCGTGATTTATAATTTCTAGAAAAAATTACTTAGTTTTTGAAAAAGAAATGTTGAATGTAATTTAAATTAATTCTAACAATTTTGGTGAAATTAAGCTTAGCAAAGGACTAAACCTCAAATTTAATGGACAAAATGACCTATAAAATTTTCCAAAACCCATTGAAAGGACATAATTATTACATTAACCTTATATTATTTTATTTATTTATTTTATGAATTATTTTGGTAATAAATTTGTTTCACCCAACATTTTAAAAAAATTCCAAGTGAGTCATTTTCCTCCCTTATAAATGGCCACCAACTCTCCCAAATCATCCCACCTCTCAAGAGAATTTTTCTAGAAAAATATATACCCAATTATCTTCTAAAAATCCCTAACATCATCCTAGAATCCTCACCATGTTTATAAATCCAACAATGTAATCCTTTTGGTACAAACCAAAAGAAGTTACCTGATTAAGAGGTAACATTTTTCCTAAACATCTTTTATATTATTTCCATTGTACAATAACTAAATAATTATTATTCCATTTTTATGTATTAAATAAGGTATCCTAAAATTACTATTATGTTTTAATTATATTTTTTTAATAAAAAATACACACACATCTATTTAATGGATAACGAACATACTGATTATTAGTACGAAAAACAACCGCCTCAGAAAATGATAATTGTTCATTTTTCCTTTATCGCATCTCATGGTGGCCATTATGATGAAAATTAATCTTATATATGTTATATGTGATATTTATTATGTTTTTCATATTCAATAATCTTTTAAAACAAATAAACTTATACTTTCCAATTTTTGTAAATACGAGAACATCGTTTCTGAAAGTGTGGACTACCACCTCCTGAAGCGATGTCATTTGATCACACGATACATGGAATATATAACAGATGAATATAATTAAATGGGTCATAAATAAAAAACATATATATGATATCCATGAAATAATTACCTTTCATTAAATATAATATATAACATTTTCTTTATTAGCCTTTCACACACACTTAAACAGTTATAACATCATTCACGGGCATGTGGACTACCACCTCCTCGACCTGTTGTGATTCCTCTTACATAACAAGAATTATATATATAATTATATAAGATTAAATAATATTTTATTAAAGATATAATTATAATTCATTAAATATTTAATTTACATACCTTATTTTCTTAACGATTATTGAAAAATGGGAATGTTACTCATGCGTATGTATGACCTACTGTCTCTATGATTGTAAGGTTGATTCATTTTACATTATAATATTTAAGTATTGGTTATAATAGTATAATTTATTTATAAATATTATAATTATTTTGTTATTATTATTCTGTATATGTTATATAATAACCCCATTGACCATAGTTTACCTACAAAAGTTATTTTTTACACATGACCGGAATTTGTTCAAAACAATTTCCATAAAAATAAGTGATTAAGTAGTTGTATACAACAAAGAAATAAGTTAAATAAAATTAATAATAAACATAAACAATTTCATCAATATAGTATATAATTTCCATAATTTTGTTATTCATGAATATATAGACACACAAGACCAATTGGATGCATAATAAGTGATTCTTGTCTCGCTTTTTTCATAGGGAATACTCCATTTTCACCATTTGATTATTTTTTGTGGTGTATATAATGAACATATTGTATTTTATGTCAAGAATAAATTTACCTTAATTGAAATTAGAGTTTCATTAGAATTTATTTCTTTTAGGGAGATTATAATTGAAAATATACCACGTAGTAAGGGATTTTCATCTTGCTTTTTTACTTCTGTGAGACAAATTCCATTTTCACCACATACATATTTTGTGTAGAGTAACTAATACCCCTTTTTATATATTATAAGATTAATTCCTTTAGTGTAATTTTATTTAGAACATTCATTTAATATTATTCATTCTTGATTTTTTTATTTAAATTTTTTTAAATTTGTATGGGACACTATGGAAAGTTTAAAATTTATTTTCCTCCATAATAACTTTAATGACCTTTCCAAGATATTTAAATTTTTTGAAATTATATGACTATTGTTCAATAAAGCCTTTATTTTTTATCTCTTCTCTTTATTCATTACATTTTTCAAGTATTTGTACCATTTTTCCACTATTTGGTACTCAAAATATCTTAGAAAATAATTTTTAGAAAACCTAGTATTGTTTCTCTCTTTAGTCAGAGAACCTATTTTTTTATAAGACCCATGTTTTATTTAAAAAAAAATTAAAAAAATTTAAAATTATTTGGTAAATAGTTTTTTACACTTTTTTTCTTTTACTAATTTTTTCCAAATAATATTCTTGTCTCTTTCAAAAAAATGCAATTTTCTAACCTTTTACTGTAAAAAATGAGTTTTTTTACATTATATGGGATGTACGGATTTACCCACTGTTATTCATTAAAATATTTCATGGAATTTTTTAATGGTTAAGGTTTAAATAAAAAAAAATAAATGTGATTTTAAATGAAAAAATTTTCAAATCTTTTTTCAAAATAAAATTATATTTTCCTTAGGATTTGTTTTAAAAGATATTTTATAGTATTTCTATTTATCAATGATAAAAACCCTCTTTTAATTCAATTGTTATATTATTTATTGATACCGTACTTATTCTTAATCTCAAGGGTTTATGATTTATTTGGCCAAGGATAATATTCACATTCAACTCCTTGGTTCATTTTTTAGTCCCCTTGATGTCACGAACTAGCCCAGGTACCCTAGTAACCTGATAACCGAGAAACCTATGACATAGCCCAAAGGGAATTCCAAATCCCCACGGGTCAGAGAATAGAACTTGGAATCATACAAAATATAAGTGGGAACAATTTTTCTACCAGAATGTGGGAGAAAAATAAAATGAGATAGTATGCATAATAATAGAAACTCTACTGAGAGTCAACTACCATAATACTATAAAGCATAAAAACCCCAAAGTACTAAAATGGGGAAAACAACCCCAATGTCCCTATGGACATAACTCACCAATACCAAATCTCAATAGATGGATCCACCTCAATGATATCCCATCCCATTTCTCAAACTTGGAAAAACAAATTCTACAAATAACCAAAGGTAGCAGTAGGGTGTGACCCTAAGCCCAGTAGAATAACACCAAAAATTCAATAACCAATTCCAAATATATATTATCAAAATATTAGATTTAAATTTTAAAAGATAAATAGGTTATACATTTTAAACTATAATTAAAAAATCATGTTATAAATTTCAAATGATGGAAATAAATATTTTAAGCAATGATTTTACAAATGATGGAATATTTGTAATACAATGGCTTAAATAAAAACTGCTACATAAAACAATTTAAGTAAAATAAGAAGGTACGTAATGAAGTTCAAAGTCATTGGTTTAAATTTATATTTTAAATATAAATAAACAAGTGAGCTACATGGTCGTCTTTCAAAAGGAATGATATTATTAACCAGCTATAGGATTCTGAACTCTCTTTGTGAACTCGTAAAAATGTGTATTCAATGCCCCTATAACACTAGAAAAACGAGACTCGCCACCAAACCTTCAGAGAAGTAACCTGCTCCATGTATTTTTAGAACATTATAGAAGCATAGACACACCAATTATAGATGTTCTTCAAGGGTTCCTAGAGCCAATACCATATATTTTATTTCAAAATGAAATAAAATATCATATGCAATGATAGTGTCTCTCTCCTTAATAATTCTAAAATTATCATTTAGGTTTATCACATGCGATGATAACTTCTCTCTCCTTGATAATTCTCAAATTATCATTTTTATTATCACATGTGATGATAATTCCATTATCCTATATATAATTTCAAATTATCCGTTAAAATATTATATACGATAATATTTTATCTGTCATAGATAATTTCAAATTATCGATTAAAATATTAAATGTTATAATATTTTATCAGTCATGGATAATTCAAAATTATTGATTAAAATATTAAATGTGATAATATTTTATCTCTCATAAGTGATTTCAAATATTCAATTAAAATAATATATGTGATAATATGTTATCTCTTCCAGATAACTATAGATTATCATTTAATGTTAACGCAGGCAATCACAAGCATTATCTCCAAGAATAATAAAAAACCATATTTGATAAATTATATCCCTAAATTAATTTTAGAATAGACATGGTATTCCACATAATTATTATTTTTTAATATGTATATATATATCAAAATATACTTTGACAAGAAATTATTTTTTTAAACATTGCATTTATCTAGAGATAAATTTTTCAATAACTGCACTATTGTACTTTCAAAGAAATTATTGATAGATAATTTTTTTTGTTAAACATAATTTGATAACAAGGTGGAATTATAATCGATCATCTGATGAAATTGTTATAAGATAATTATTCGTATATATCTTTTGATAATTTTGACAAAATTATCATTATATAATTCTACCTGATTATCGATGATAATTTCTCTAAATTATTCTCATTTAATTTATTTATTAACTATCATTTGATAATCCTAATATAGTAATATTTAAGTAAATTAACAACTGGTATTTTTAGGATTGTCAGTTTATTTAATATGAAAAATTTTATTTTTTTCATATCATAAATTATTGAATAAAATGGAAAAGAAAATAAAATGGTAAAATAAAATAAGAACAAACAATTCACCTTGTTGGCTGGGAAAGGCATGCCAAAGAAGAGGGTAGAACCTCCATCCACCTAGAACATCCAAGTATCCCATGATCATACATAAACAGTTTTTGGTGTTACCAGAATCCACATGATCAATCCCCCAAGAAGACATGAAGTCATCATGGATTTAAAAAATCTAACACACATACCATTGCTCAAAATATAAAATTCTCATTATTCCACTCTTTAAACTAAAATAATTAATATGAAGTGTTTAATTTCATCTCATTAAGCCTTTTCCCCTTTTAAATCATCAAAAACATTTAATATTCAAATTTTTAATGTACCTCATTCATTAAAATGGTGGACATACATTTAAAGAGAAGATGAAAAGTACATAATTATATTAAAATTCATATTATTAAATCAACATAAATTATTTATTTAACATAAAAATTAAATAACATCAAACGTCTTCTTCACATGAATGTTATAGCTCGACTAGGGTAAACACCCCATTCCGAACACAACATTAGTCTCGGATTTCAAATAGGACACACAGTTTGAAATATATTAATGATTTTCTAATTAAAAATCGGAATAAATAAATAATTAAAATAAAAAGGGTTATTTTTTTGGGTGAGTCATCCAAACGAACAACACTATCAAATGTTATACCTTTTATAGAGGAAACCCCTCATTACGAACCCATCAGTGGTATTATATTTTCCATATGATGCACCATTTAGGATATATATAATTATTTTTAATAAATAGTATATTAAATATTATTTAATAACTTTATCTCATGAATGAGGCATCCAAAATTCCAGCGCTTTCAAATGTTATACCCCTCCAAGGGGTAAAAACCCAATTTCATACATAACAGTGTGCTCTGATTTCTCATATGGCGTACTATTTTGGAGTTATTCAATTATTTTGAATAAATTTCCCATGCTTGAAAAAATATATTAAAATTTTTATTCTATCCTCACTGAGGCTTTTCATACCTCAAAAATACATACATACTCAGTGTTTTACTATTTAATTATTTGATTGAATGCTCTAAAGTAATAATTGGTAATTTTACTATTTCACGACGTATATTAAGAAAACGAAACTTTTCACTCATAAACCATTTTCCCATTTTAAATAATAATAATTTAACACAAGAAGGTTTAGGAATACCTGAAAAAGTAATGGGGTTTACACTAGAAATATTCAATCTCCCATTAACATTAAATGTTGAAATTTCTCATAATTATCTATTTAATTTATCATTTATAATATTATTTCCTAAATTGTATACCATTTTACATATGGTTTCTACTTTTATAGTTAATTTATTATTTTATGGAAATATTTATAATTCCATATTCTTTATTCAATATGTATAATAGAAAGGAATGTTATTTAGTTTTATTAATTGATATAATGAATGTGTTGGACTAGAAATGACAGGAGGATCCTGAAAATTATATTCCTTCTCAATGAATCAATGGGTTTTCATGTGACAAACTAGTAGAGAATATTAAACTAGTTTTTATCCTTAGTTTTAACCATCTTGTTAAAGGTCTTGATGGTATAGTTTTTTATGTTCCATAGATATGAATTCAAATAAAAAAGCATTTCCCTCATTTAGTTTCAATTATTATTCATCCATGAGATTTTTCGTCGACATGTATATGGATACAGTTCATTTCATTTCATTGATTAAACGTCAAGTGTTTTAGTTTCTTTCCTTTCCATATTTATTTTTTCTTCTCTAATTATTTGAAATGGCATGATATTCGAGTTATTAGCATGACATATTGATTATGCACTTTCCTCTCAGTTTCATGATTATATAGTATGTGTGTTCAGTTATTTACCATAACAAAATTATTTTTCTCTTTGATTCATTATTACTTCTTCTATACTTTAAACATACTTTGCATTTAAGCTCACACTTCTTATGTTTCCTTTCCCCATGAATCTAAGAAGTGTACTATGAGATATATAAAGGGATATAATATATGGAACAAATTTTTCCTCAATAATAACATTAATGATATTTCAATTCTATTTATATTTGTTGAAATGTTTTGACTATAGTTCAATAAATCATTTATTTTTTATCTCCTAGGTTTATTCATTACCTTTTTCAAGTATTTGTACCATTTTTTCACGCTTTGGTACTCAAAAATGTTTTAGAAAATGATTTTTAGAAAATCCAGCTTCATTTCTCTCTGTTTAGTCAGAGAACTTATTTTAATAGTAAACCCATGTTTTATTAAAATGTTTTCAAAAATGTTTTTAAAATGATATGGTAAATAATTTTTTACCCTTTTTTTCTTTTACTAATGTTTTCAAAATAATCTTCTTGTCTCTTTTCAAATAATGTAATTTTCTGACCTTTTATTGTACAAAATGAATGTTCTTTTTACCTTGTATGAGATATATGGATTTATCAACTGTCATTCATTCAAATATTCCTTTAAATGTTTAAATGGTTGTTATTTTAACAATTTTTTTAAATGTGATTTTCAATTAAAAAAATCAAATGTTTTTTCAAAATAAAATTATGTTTTCATTAGGAATTTTTTTAAAAGATACTTTATAGTATTTCTATGTATCAATGATTACAACACTTTTTTCATCCAATTGGGATATTATTTATTAATACCATCCTTATTATTCATCTCGATGGTTTAGGATTGATTTTTCCAAGGATAATTTTCACATTCAATACCTTGATTCGTTTTTTAGGCCCCATGATTTCACGAACCAGCCCGGGTATCCTAGTAACCCAATAACTGAGCCGGATCTGACCTAGCTCGAAGGGAATTCCCGATCCCCATGGGTCAGCGACTAGCACCTGGAATCATACAAAATTTAAGTGGGAACAATTTTTCCACATGAATGCAGAATCAAAAGAAAACAAGACATCATGCATAACAAAGGAAACTCTAATGGGAGTGATGTACGAGAATAAAACAAATCATAAAAATCCAAAATTGCTACAATCCAAGAACTAAAATGGGAAAACAACCCCAAAGTCCCTAACAACACAAATCACCAAGACCAAATCTCAATCGATGGATCCACATTAAAGAGATCCCTTCACTTTTCTCAAAACTAGAAGAAGAAAGTCTAAAAATACCTAAAGGAAAAAGTAAGATGTAAGCCTAATCTCAGTAGGATAACACAAAAAATTCCATAACAGATTCCAAATATAGATTATACAAAGAAAAGATTTCAATTTTAAAAGATAAAGAGGTTATACATTTTAAATTATAATTAAAAAAATCATGTTATACATTTAAAATTATAGAAATAAATATTTTTTAAGCAACGATTTTACAAATGATGGAATATTTATAAAATAATAGCTTAAATAAAAATAGTTACATAAAATAGTTTAATTAAAATATGCAGGCATGTAAAGTAGTTCAAAAGTATTGGTATACATTTATATTTCAAATATAAATAAAAAAGTAAGTAATGTGGTCATATGCCAAAAGCTACAATATTATTAACCAGCAATAGGATCCCTCACTCTCTATTTGAACTCAGAAAAATGTGTATACACATTACCCTATGACATTGGCCAAAGAAGACTCGTCGCTAACCTATTGGGGATGTAACCTATTGCATGTATGTTTTAGAAAATTGTTGTAGCGTAGAGTTTATCCAAATTACTCAATAACTACCTAAGTCTTGCACATGCTCTAACATGATGGGTGAACTATTTTAAGACTACTTAAAAAATATGATCAATCTCATTCTTATATTTCAAAAGTTTCAATTTCGTTCCATTTAAAACCAAAACAAGTTTTATTCCAAAAATACCTTTTTCATAAGATAAAACCAATGGGTTTCTATGAAATCATTTTAATAAATTTCCACTAGTTTGAAGTCCATTAAAAACCAATTCCATCATTAAAAAATTTATTTTCATTATTAAATACAACAATTTAATTGAAATCATTTCCATGAAATTCACAACTTAAATTAAATAATTTAAATCCTCTAATTTTCATAAACACACCCAATTCAATAGAATTGGGGGTTTTCCAAATTTCCATGCCAAAACCATTTCAAATATCTCAATTCACTAGAATTGGGTTTTTTATCAATTTAATTGAAAGAAAATTTGAGAAATTGTATTTAAATCAGAAATTGAAATAAATCAAGCAATATAAGGGTTATCAATTTGGATACTCAGAATGGAACCACCTACATCAAGGTTACTGGTGTCAACAGAAATTATAATCCACTTAGTGTGGTTCAATAAACCATATCATGAAATTATTTTTTTAAGTGTCTACACACTAATTCTGGACGTTTATCAATGGTTCCTAGACCCAATACCATATATTTTATTTCAAAAGGAAATAAAATATCACAAGTGATGACAGTCACTCTCTCCTGAATAATTATCAAATTATCATTTCGGTTTATCACATTCAATGATAACTTCTCTCTCCTTGATAATTCTCAAATTATCTTTGTGATTATCATATGTAATGATACTTCCATTATCCAAGATAAAATTCCAAATTATCCTTCAAAATATTACATACGATAATATTTTATCTCTCATGGATAATTTAAAAATATTTACTAAAATATTAAATACGATAATATTTTATCTCTCATGGATGATTTCATGTTATCAATTAAAATATTACATGCGATAACATTTTACCTCTTCCAGATAACTATGGATTATCATTTTATGTCGACGCTGGCAATCGCAGGCATTATCCCCAAGAATAATTAAAAACCCTATTTGATAAAATATATCCCTAAATTAATTTTAGAATAGAGGTGGTATTCCACATAATTATTAGTTTTCTTAATATATATATATATATATTAAAACATCCTTCAACAAGGATTTATTGTTTAAAAACACATTGCATTTATCTAGTGAAAAATTCCTCAATAACTGCACTATTTTAATTTCAAATAAATTATCGATAGATAATTTTTTTTGTTAAACATCATTTGATAACATGGTGTAATTATAATAGATCATCCTATGAAATTGTGATATGATAATTCTTTATATTTATCTTTTGATAATTTTGGAAAAAAGTCATTATATAAATCTACATAATTATCAATGATAATTTCACAAAATTATTTTATAGTTAATTTATTTATTAACTATCTTCTGATAATCCAAAAATAATAATATTTAAGTAAATTATCAATTGATAATTTTAAAATTATCATTTTATTTAATATCAAACATTTTATTTTTTTCATATCATAAATTATTGTATAAAATGGAAAAAAAATAAAATGTTAAAATAAAATAAAAACAAAAAATTAACCTTGTTGGCTGGGAAAGGTGCACTAAAGAAGAGGGTGGAACCTCTGTCCACACATAACGTCCAAGGATCCCATGATCATACATAAGGAGTTTTTAGTGTTACTGAATTCAACATGATCATTCCCTCCAGAAGATATGAAGTCATCATCTATTTCAAAAATATCATGCACATACATCTGCTCAAAATCTAAAATCCACATTAATCTACTCATTAAAATGAAGTAATTAATGTGGAGTTTATAATTTCATCTCTTTAAGACATTTACATTTTTAAATCATCAAAATTGGTTAAAATTTATGCTTTTAATGTACCCTGTGCATTAAAATAGTGGAAACCCGTTGAAAGAGAAGATGAACAGTATAAAATTCTATTAAAATTTGGATTATTAAATCAACAAAAATTATTTATTTAAATTAAAAATTAAATAAAATCAAATGTTTGTTACACATGAATATTACGACCCGACTTTGGTAAACACCCCATTCCGGACGCAAAGTTAGTCTCAGATATCTCATAAGAAGCGCCATTTGAAATATATTAATTATTTATTAATTAAAAATTGAAATAAATAATTAATTAAAATAAAAAGGGTTATTATGTCAAATGATGCATCAAAACTCCCGATGATTACAAATTTTATACCATGTATAGGGTAAACCCCTCTTTCCATACCTATTAGTGGTATCATATTTTTCATGTGATGCACCGTTTGAGAGATATTTAATTATTTTTAATAAATATTATATTAAATATTATTTCATAACTTTATCTCATGAATGAGGCATACAAAAATTTGGCACATTCAAATGTCATACCCCTCCTTAAGAAAAAACTAAATTTCAGACATAATAGTATGATCATGTTTCTCTTACAATGGACCGTTTTGGAGTTAGTCAATTAATATTAATAAATTTCTCATGCTTAAAAAATATATTTAATATTTTTATTCTGTCCTCATCAAGGATTTTTAGACCTTATAATCTCATACATACTCAATGTTTTACTATGTTAATATTTAATTGAATATTCCGAATTATTAATTGGGTGTTTTACTATTATGAGACATGTTTAACAAAAACACTAATTTTCACTGATAAACCACTTTTCCGCATTAACATAATAATAACTTAACACAAGAAGGTTTAGGAATACCTGAAACAGTAATGTCATGTTACACATGAAATATTCAATCTCATATGATAATTAAATATTGATTTTTTTCCTAATTATCTATTTAATTTATTGTGGATAATATTATTTCCAAAAAAATTTACCATTTTACATATGTTGTCTAATTTAATAGTTACATTATTATTTGGGGAAATATTTATAATTCTATATTCTTTATTCAAAATTTATATTTTAAAGGCTTATTATTTATTTTGATTAATTGATATAAAGATCGATTTGGACTTGAAATTATAGGAGGATCAGGAACATTATATTCCTTCTCAATGCATCGATGGGTTTTTATGTGAAAAAACTAGTTGCACAAATTAAACTGGTTTCTATTTATATTTTTAACCATCTTGTTAAAGGTCTCGATGTTATAGGTTTTCATGTTCCTTAGACATGATGTCCAATAATTAATAATTTCTATCATTTGGTTTCAATTATTATTAATCCATGATATTTTTTTGTCGACATATCTATGGATACATTTCATTTAATTTCATTGATTAAATGTCATGTGTTTTAGTTTATTTCCCTTCCATATTGATTTTTTTGTATCTAGTTATTTAAAATGGAATTTATTTCTAGTTATTACCATTACATATTGATTATGAACTTCCTTCTCTGTTTATTGATTACATGGTATATGTCCTTAGTTATCTACCATACCAAAATTATTTTTCTCTTTGATTCATTATTGCTTCTTCTATACTTTACACTTACTAAGAATTTGAGCTCACACTTATTATGTTTCCTTTCCCCATGAATATAAGAGGTGTAGTCTGAGATATATAAAGGGATATACTGTATGGAACAAACATACCCTAAAATTTATTTACTTAGAAAGAAGAAAACAATTTATGTTGTAAATAGTGTATTAATTTGTAATACAAGACTCGTGTGTGTATTTAGATTACCAATACTACTAAACTCTCAGTCCTTCGGAATTTTATTCCATATTATAATGCTAATTTAATTAATATAAACACTAACTTTGGGGTATCTGGGGTCAGAGTGCTACATGTTTTAGGTGAATTAAATATTGGTTTATATTTTTATGGTAAAATTGATTTAAAAATATTACAATTACTGAGAGAATAAATACAACACAATAATTGGGTTCTCATTGATATTATCAAGGTGTTTTCCAAAAAAAATACAAATATAATTTGTTTACAAGCCTATATATTAAGGGATATTATCCTTCACAATAGTATGTGAGAATATATATATAATAGTATTCAAATAAGAAAAATATATACATAAAAAACTAGAGAAATAAAAGGATATTTCACTATCAACATTTTATCTCAAGGATTTTTCTTTTTTTCTACTTCTATGATCTATGAAGAATAATAAGGTTTAAGTTTTCTAAAAATATGGTTTCAAGATCCAACATGTTATATTTTACAAGAAAATCCTAAATCTATTCTTCATACTTATTTTATATCCTAGAGAATTCAACTCTTTTTTCAATTTCATATTGTAACAGTGTGCTTCATTTTTAATCACTATCATTTTTCCTTATTTGTGGAAGTGATAAATCTTTTTACTGAGTATAGAAGGTTTTTATTTTCTAAATATTTGAAGGAGCTTTAAAATAGAAATTTTTTGTAATGGTTGATCACTTATTTCTCCCAGTTAGGATAACCATGGTAAAATAAATAGTTCAAGTAAAAAAACACCAAGATCTTTGAGTTGACCATATGTATAGGGGACTATGGTATTTCTATTCCCCGAACCACTAAAAATATCATATGTTATATATTTTTATTTTTGGTTTTATATCCAATGCTTCAATTTTATAATAAAGGATCAAAACATGAATACCTTCACAGATTGTGGTTTTATTCCATGAAAATTTCATGAACTCAATTCACCCCCTCCCCCTCCCCACTCTTGAGTCATAGTGTTGTTTTTCTCCATCCAATAATTATTATCCAAGGGAGTGACTTTCTATTTCTTTAATCTTACTAGTTTATGTTCTAATGGTCATCTTAGGTAGATTATATATGTAATAATAGAGAAGGTATATTCCTATATCTCTAATTTAATAAAGAAAAATATGGATTATAGAACGCATGAGTGATCATTGAACTAAATAATATTAGTCTCAAATTCTATTTAAAGGAAATTAAGCCTTAAAATTTTAAAAATAATTAACATAAGATATCAAATGTAAATATTGAATCCACCTATGATTTAAATTATAAATCAATGAATAATATCATATATAGAAGAGGTACAGATGAGTTTATACAACATTCACAGTGTACTACAACTTATGAGTTGTGTATAAGTATATCATTATCAAATGAACATACTAATAATGTTATAGATCTTATATATAACACTTAAAAGTTAACTTTTTAAACTCTATTAATGGTTGATGGGAAAAATATCTTAGATGAATACAAGGATAAAAGATATTGTGAATAATGTTTCTTCTTTGGGAGAACATATTACTGAACCAAATCAATCTCTAAAATTTCTCAATGTAAAAAAATGTATGTGGAGGGGAATTTCAACTACCATTAGGTAATCCATTGGTGTGATAGATTTCAATATTAAAAACCATAATGGAACTGTTATGATTTATAAAGCTGAAATAGAAGAAGTTGGTGATCCTAAAATGATTAATAATGAAAATGATGCTCTAAAAGTCTCAAATACAAAAGATGAAAAAAAGAGTAAAATAATTCAAACACAATGAGTCATCTGATTTAGATATATAAAATAGTTTTTCTTCAGATTGTGATTATAATTATTTTCCAATGAATTTAAAAAAATAATAATAATAGAATATGATTCAAGAAACATTTATATTTTTAATAATAATGATGGAAACACTAAATAAGTAAGGTTTTAGGAGTGTATGAAACTGAGCCATGTCAATCCAATTGTCCACATATCAAAAATAATAAAAAGTTTAAGAAAAATTATATCAAGAATGTTGTATATAAAAATAAAATAAAGATATAAAAAAACCAAAGAGTCCTTATAGGAATTATAGTGATGTTACATATTTAGAATAAAAATATAAAAATTAACATTAAAATAATAACATGTGGTTTATAGAACAAAATGATGAAGTACACTAATTTTACACATCTGATAATGAGTTGGAAAATAAAACAAAAAATCACACATTTGAGGGACTAAATAAATTTTGTACTATGTTATAATCCAAATATTAATCCATTTAAAATAAAAAAAATACATCAAAAACTATTATAATGATGTTATAATTGAAAATGAAGAAATAAATAAAAAAATTATATTTGAAATTCAAACTATAAAATTTTGCTACATCATGTATTCAACGTGATAACAAAATTAAAATCTTGCAAAAAGAATTTGAAAATTTTTAAGTATTCTTCTAGTGCCTTTAAAATTTTTAAAATTACCTAAATAAAATACTTGGAAATAATAAATCCAAAATAATCAGTTCATAATTGGAATTAAAGGTGAAAGACCAAAACTGTATAAAAATTATTTTTTGACTAGTTATATGAACATATAATTTTTTAAAGATATTTATTTTCATCGTGGTGAACATGGAAACTATAAAAATTGTAGTAGTATAATAATCCATAATTTACATGGGTTAATCATTATTTTAAATAAATTAAAATTTTTAAAATTCATTTCATCAATTTCTCAATTGAACATGTTTATTTGGGTTCTAAAATATTTGGTTTCTAACCTTTCAAGACCCAATAGAATATTGGTAATAAAAAAAATATTTATTCATTTGTTTTTTAGGGAAAATCTACTATATCAAAAATAAAAATTATTATATTAATAGTGTATTATCAGGGAATATGAGTGGATATTTTACGAATTTTTATTCTGTAACCAAAAATGATGGAGTCTATTTAAAATTTGGTGATAATGATAAAAGAAAAATTATGGGAGTTGGGTTGGTTGGAATTCTATGCGCAATCGTAATAAAAAAATTCACTATGTGGAAGGTCTAAAACATAACTTCATAAGTATTTCTTTACTTTTTGATGAAGGTTATTCTTTAAATTTCTCTAATAATGCAATTTCTATTTTTAAAATATAAACTTCATGCATCTAATTATACTAGAACTAAGAATATATGTAATTAATATTCAAATTATTTATATAGGTAAAATAAAACATTTAAAATGATAAAAAAACTATTCTTGGATTTGGAATATAATTATTTGGCATTGTAATGTCTATTATTTGATAAAATTGTCAACATTTTTTTTTCAAATTTAGTTAAACACAATTTGAAATAAGAGAGACTATGTGATGCATACAAAAGAGGAAAGAAACAAAATTATTCTTTTAAATCAAGTAAATATGTATCTACATATATTCCTCTATAACTTATCCACATGTATTACTTTGGGACATCTAGAACATATATATTGAAAGTAAAATATTTTATCTATGTGTTAGTAGATGATTTTTCCAATATATACTTGGGTTTTTCATTTTAGTTTTATAGAATAATTATGTCCAATTTTTGTAAATTTTAGTAAATTTTTTCAAAAATATAATGTTTCTTGAATTATTTTATTGATAAGTGACCATGGGTTAAAATTTTAAAACAATGAGTTAAATTTTAATTGTTTAAAAAATAGTATCAAACATAATTTTCCAAACCTCATAACACCTCAATAGAATGGTGTTGTTGAAAGGATAGATAATAAAATTCCTGAAATTATTAATATTATGTTATATTATTATAAATTTTCCACTCACTTTTTGGTGGAAACTTTAAATAAATCATTTTTATTAACAGAGTTACATTTGGGCCTATTTTGATGAAAACACTCTATAAACTATAGAATAATATAAATCCAAACGTTAGATACATTAATGTTTTTAGATGATTATTTTATATTCTGATAACCAAGTAATGCCTTGGTAAACTTGATCCAAATTTTGATTAAGGAATCTTTATGGGTTATTCTACTAATTCCAAGGCATATATAGGTTTCAAAAAAAAGGTCAAAGATTGTTAAAGAACTAAGTAATGTGAAATTTGATAAAAGTTATTGGTTTGAAAATTTAATTAATCATGTTTATGAGTTATGTAATTCTTTTGATAACTTGATATGTGGACCAATTTTGGATAACAAAATTTATAATGAAGTGGAACATGAATTTGGGGAACAAACTCTCAAAAAGATAGATACTAGTAAACCTAAAAGTGTGCTACCAAGACATATTGGAACCTTGAAAAATCATACCATAGAGACTATTATAAGAATATTATATGAAGGTATTAGGAATATAATAAGTATATGAAATATTGTAGAGTTTTATCTCTTTGGTCTCAACTATATCCTAAAACTATATAAGTAGCCTATCTAATGAGATTTGGGTCTTAACAACACATGAGTTCAAGAGGAAAAATGTATGGTAATTAGTTGATAATGAATCTAAATACCCCATTATAAAAAAATGGGTTTTTAAAAATAAACATGATTAAAATGGTGTAATAATTAAGAAAAAGGAAATATTTTTAGATAAATTGTATAACCAAGAGTAAATGATATATTATAAAGAAACCTTTTAACCCATAGCTAGAGTGAAACCTAATAGGATTCTCTACTCCTATGCATCACATAAAAATTTCATGTTATACCATATGGATGTAAAATATTCCCTTCTAAAAGTTTTTCTTGTGTATGACGTTTATTTTAAATAACCTCTAGGTTTTGAAAATCCTCATTTTCTGAATTCAATTATTAAACTTACCTAATATATTTCAGGCCAAAAAAACTGAGAGCTTGGTATGAACATTTATTTTTATTCCATTTATCAAATATATTTTCATTAGGTGTTCCATATCTTACTATATTAAATAAAACGTCATCTTTAGATATTTTAACAGTTTAAATATATGTTGATGATGTGATTTTTGGTTCTATTGTAAAAAATGGTATTGATTTTTCAAAACACCTGAAAAATATTTTGAAATGATAATTATGGGTGAGTTAAATTTCCTTCATGGTTTTCATAATAAAGAAAAAATACATTAGGGATGTGTTAGATTAATGAAAATACATACTTGAATTTCTTAAAAGGTTTGACTCCAAAAATGTAAAGTACATGAAACTCACATCAGTTCTAATGAAAGACTAAAGTGAAATGAAGGTAGGAAACAAGTTGAAAAAAATATACTAAGGAATAATTGAGTTTTTACTGTATCTAACTGATATTATACTATAAATTATGTTTTTAGTATGATTATATACTATATTCCAAGAAAATTACATGGAATCTCATTAAAAATATGCTAAAATAATTTTAATATATTTAAATGGAGTAGTTTCTATTTATTTACATTTTTTAAATACCACTTATTTTAATGTTGCACCATAATTGGATACCAACATTGGTGGTTGCAGAGTAGATAGAAAGAGAACCTCTGGAACATTCCATATTGTATGAAAATACTTGTTATCCTGGTCTAGTAAGAAACAACACTCTAATACAATATCCACTGTTAAAAAGAATATATAGTTACTGGTAGTTTTTGTGCAAAACTGTTGTGGATGAAACACACCTTGTTTGAATTTGGATTCAATTTTGGTCAAGTATCAATAAAATTTCATAAAACTAATTCTATTAAATTTTATATGAATATGATAAATCATTTATTAAAAAAATATCAAAGGTATCATTTCTTGAGATATCATGCTAAAAATGGAGGCATCACTCTTGAATTTGTCTCTACTAAAAAATAGTTTGTAGATATTTTTTCTAAGCCTCTTCCCTATGAAAATTTTACTTTTATTAAATGGTAATTATGGTTATTTAATTTATATGATTTTATTTTATTTTATTCCATGTTATTTTAATTATTTTTTAACTTCTTTACAAATTTTTAATTTCATAGTACATTAATGAACTATATAAATTAAATAAATTTAGTATATTTTTAATATCTATTTTAACCTGTTTCAAATTTAGAAAATAAATTGAACATTTTCTTTATGAATAAATATTTAGTATTTTATCTCTCTTTTATTTTATATTATTATATTCTTTATTTAATGTTCAATTGACCCTTGAAACTAAAATTGGATACATATCCATTTTACTAAATGTATTTGTGACCTAAAACTCAAAACCAACCCTCGACCTATTTTCCTTTAACCTACATACCTTATTTTATAAATTTAAAATACCACATCTCTATATTATATTATATTAATCTTATCATAGCCTCAAAATTTCATTTATAAATGGTGGAATCCAAGTAAGGAGATGATGATAGTTTTGGATCATCCATGAATGTTATGTTAGGTGGTGTACCATGCAGAGTGTTAGCTAGGAAGGCCATGGATATAGCTTGAAAAATATTGATAGAGATACTATTAAAAAACCATGAATTCTTAGGATTGGTATTTTTTTATGAGAATAAATTAAGGTTTTATTTGATTTAGTAGTTAATTAGCTCATGACAAATTACATATTTTAATTTGGTGAAATAATGAATGTGTTGTCATTAAATGTATGTGGTAATTATTTTCTTATTTATTTAGTGTAAATTCTGAAATCTCTACATTTTCCTCATGATGGTGATTATAGATTCAGTCAGTATTTAGTACGAATGATAAAATTTGGACCCATTGAATTTTTTATGTTTATTTGGTCCTCTAAATTCAATAAAAATGTTGTGATGCATTTAAAAGTTCAATGGAAAGTATTTATTAAGTTTATCCAGACTGGGATTTCCCAGTGATCCAAATACATGAATAAAGTATTGTTTGGGGACATGTACCACCTATATATCCTAATCAAAAAAACTATATTTAATATTCTTAGATATATGATTCATTTTATATATCACTACTTCAAGGGGAATTTAATGTTGAGCAATTTCTCATATGGATGGATTATCTCTTAGTGGTTGAAGAAGAAGTAATTAGATGTTAATGTTGGATAAGTAGTGAAGTGTCAAAAAAATTAATAAACACTATAATATTATGTCAAAAAAATTGGATACAATTTAGATGTTGTCTCTAGTTCATTATGGTATAATGGAAAGGATGTTATAGGTCACGTGGTTATACTATCTCCTATATTAGCTTAGGGGGACCTATCTACTATATCACCACCAAGGTATGCCTCACCTATTTAGAGGGTGCCTAATAGGGAGGTTTACGAGTTGATTGTTTCTTTACTAGACTCTATAGTTTAAAAGGTGAGAATTGTTGTGAAAGAATCAGATAATCAATAAGTTCAATTGGTTGCTAATATTGTAGAGCCAGTTCAACCAATTGTTTATGTTGTTGAGATAGTGGATAAAGCTAATAAGGACAAGCTAGTTGAGAGTGTTCCATGAGTTCCTACTACTGGGGTAAGAGAAGATATTGAGGTCAAAAACATATTATTTGATCCAATATTTGGATTACCTATTACAAAAAGATATGGGGTTGGTGATATAGTGATATAGTAGGATACATATCATTCACTTTCCCTACTACCCATTCCATCACCTCCTCATGTTCTATATGATGAACCATCTGTGATAAAAAAAAATAAATGATTAGATGTCAAGAAACACATAAATACTTTTCCCCCTATAGTAATAATAGATTTTCAAAATCTCAAAGGTGATAATGTAGAGTTAAATAAGAATCCAATATCTTCTAAGAATGAGATCAGATAGCTTGAGTAAAAATTAGTATCTAGAACTAAGTTTTAATATGATGGTTCGAATAATAGAATCCCAAATAGAATTTATCAAAAACCATTAGTGTAATACCCCAGGCTTCCACGTACTTTTCCCTTCGAATAATGCAATGGCGTGCATTGTACGCAACTTCGAGATTTTAACACACCACAACCAATCAAACTAGCCGTTATGAATAGTAATACCTAATTTTTGAAATCTTATAAATTCTATCTCTCTAAATGGACTTCATTTTTTGATTCGGAATATCGAAATTAGCCTAGGGTGAAATTTTAGTACTTTTCGGATAACTTTCATATTTTGATGAATAATGAAAATTACTAAATTTTAATTAAAAACAACTATTTTAATCAAAATAATTAATAGTGATAAATTATGAATTTGAATGGTTTTAAATTATATTTAGAATATATTTTTACCATGTAATACAATGTGGGTCATTGAACATAATTTCACATTTAAACCAGACATAAACAAGTGCCAATCTTTTGATAGTTATTATCTCTTAAAAACACGCTTTTTGTTTTAACAACGGGAATTAATTTTAAATTAATTTCTGCCACTTCTGTGTTTTGAATTTGGAAAAATGGATTCCATATTTGGAATCAGGATGTTCAAATTGTGTAAATTGGTAACTTTTATTTTTAGACATTTTGAATAATTACTACGGTAAATATTTTATTTACCATGGTTAAGGGTAAATCCGGTAAATAATGGTTAAAAACTTAATATTATAATAATACTAAATTACCCTAAAACGTGTCCTAGCCTTATTGGTTGATAATGTTCGACCATAGGCATCTTTGGGTCGATTTGGGGACCCCATGGAGCCACTTGTAGGTGATAGGGACACTTTATTTTAATTAAGTGAAAATGAATACAAAAATGATACAAGAATATATCTTTTAGCAAAACAATTGTTACATAGGGTTATATATGTTGGATTTTCGACTATAAATTTTCATTGACAAGATAAAACTATTTACTACATAATGATATTTTATTTATAATTTTTAAAGATTACATAATTTAATATATTTATGACACAATGGTGATGCAGTAATTACCATAATAGTGAAAAATTAGAATAATTGATATTATAAATACCCAAATAAATATAATTTGAGACTTTTATTGAATTAAAATAATTTTATAGGATAATATGACATAATAGGATTGATTTAATTGACTTAGTTCGAAGTAATCATTCTGTTCTGAGTTTCACAAAAATCAACTATTGAATAGTGTCAAAATTGACATAAAAGAGTTCTTAAAACAAATATTATATTATTAATTGATATTAAATTCCTAAAAATCTAAGTATCGGTCAAGAGACTTATATAATGATTGGTTCATCATTAATGGACCAATTGTGGGTCTCTTGGATGTATATAGTATGTTTATTAACCATATTATATAAAAATACAAAGAGACATTGTAAAAGTGAAACTAATTAACTTAGAGTTAATATTTAAAGATAAGGTTAATATAAGTACCCAAACCTGTCTAAATTCTATTGGTTGAGTGGTTTTCAACCTATCCCCACCTTAAACGTTTAATAATAAACTTTGGAGCCATTATAAACCGAATATGAATTTATTATAAATTAATATTTCTAGCTTTTCCAAAGGTGCCCCTCACCCCTCTTATAAAAGGGCACTCCTCCTTCTCATTTCGTCACACCTTCAAAGCCTTTTGGTTCGGCCAAAATCTGCCCAAATACTCTCCCAACTTCCCTAAATACAACCTAGAGGCCTTAGTCTGATCAGAAAGCCAACCTAAGGATCCCTTTTGATCAAATCAAAAGGAAGAACCCGAAGAAGAGGTAATGTTTTCACCACCCCTTTTCAAGTTCCTTTCTTCTTCCACTTCTTCTTTCTTTTTTATTACCATTATAAAATAATAACTCCAGTATCATATATATACTGTGATGTTATTATAAATATGGTACAACCATATTCGGTATTCTATCCATCCTTTGAATGACATGTCACCATACGTGCGTACGTACGGCTTACCGTCTCCACGTCGTGGTGTAATTGTTATTCAATATATTATTATTTGGATGGTTATAATAATGATTTGTAACTCATGTAAATAATAAATATAACATGATAATGATTCTGTATATTTGATATACCATACAATTGTATATTATTTTAACATCAAAAGAATGATATTGTCGCTCGTGCGTACGTACGGACTACCGTCTCCACGAACGCGATGAGATTCATTATCCATCATATCCATTCAAGTATAATTATAATTTTATGATTTAAAAATAGTATCTATGTACTTTATATCATTCTGGATATGAATAATATACATCCCATTAATAACAAATATGTCTCACATAACGAAGAATATAAAGTAAAATGAACCTGTTAACACCCGAAATGACGATAATTCTAAGATATTGTTAACAAATCAATGTTAAAAGATCATATATGATATCATATTAAAGTAAATGATCCTTTTATAATTCAATAACAATTATTTAACCATTATATAGGAGGTTAATCTACAGTCTACCATGGAAAAAGTACAAAGTAAGGGATTTTCTTATCTCACTTTCAATTCCGTGAGATTTCCATTATTCGCCACTAAATTATTTAAAGTGGTGTATTGTGTACTGCCATTTGATATATATTATCATGATTATATTTATATTCATGTTATTCTGTAAATCATTTGATGGTTATTAAATTTTGGCCATACGACTCAGTTGATTAACGTGGTAAGGGGTTTCTTATCTCACTCTTAATCTCGTGAGAATTCCATTGTTCACCACTTATTTATTGCATGTGGTGTATGTGTACTGCCCATTATTGTATTCATTGTGTAATATACTTTAATTTATGGGTATTTACATCATCATGGTATGATACTTATTTCATGGGTGTATGTTTCTTAAGTTACCTAATCGATAAGGGAATTTGAAATTTCAATTTCCACCCATTTGGCTTTACGCATATTTCATTGATTATATTACTCCAAGATTATGTGTGGAATCACTATTCATTTGATTATGTCATAATTTCCACTCCCTTTTCTGTGGATATACTTTTGATACACATAAAAACTCTATTGATAAATTCTCAAGTGATCGGTATGAAGTTGATAAGAGTAATTTTAACTCAATCTCCATTTGTTGAGTTAAATATCCAATTCATTGGTGTTGTATTTACAAGAATATGTGTGAATGTCATCTGATTGATTTAGACTAAATATCCAATCATATTTAGTGTATTTATATTTTTCACACATAACTATGTCATTGATTTATCCTTAACCTAAGGATACGGCCTTTATGAGAGATTTCATCTCAATTTAAATTACATTGAGACTTCTTTTTTGTAATACACCAAATCACTTTTATGTGGTGTATATAATGTACTTTGACATAGTATATCATGAATCCCTTTATTCTCATGATATTACAATGTTTTGATTACCTCAATTATTTGTATTCAGGTGTCTCTCTTTTGGTTAGAATCTCTAACTAAAATACCATTTTTAAATATTTTAAAGACTTATTCTTCTAAATCTTTCTCATTAATGTCCATGTTTTAAAAAATGGTTTTAAGGATTTATTTATATGAACATTAAAGTTTTAAAATTAAAACTCCTTTTAAATGTTTCAAAGTGGTATGGGATACTTTGATTCAAAAATCTATTTTTAAATGGCTTCTTGAAAAATAGTGTGACTTTTAAATGTTTTCACGAAAAGGGGGATATTTCTCTCAAATAGTTTTGATGATTATTTTCATCTATGTCAACATCCTTCATTATTCTTGATTGAGGTTAATGTGATACAATACATTCTTCCATATTGTATCGAATGAGTTATGTTTGACTATGGATGTGCTATTTTTATACCATTCATGGTTTGTGGTAATAGTATTGACATTTATTATGCTAGTTTTAATATGAATGTTTATGTTTTTTTAAACCTTTTCATATGGGAATTCATTGGACTTAATATGTGACGGGTGGAGCCCGCTATAGCTCCTCGATGCAACGGTATGTCTCATGAGACAAACTAGTGTCTTGGCATAAGGCCTTGACAAAATCTTATTTGTAGTCATTGCACGAGGCCTTGGCTATGTGGTTATGATAGTCTGGCATTATGCATTCCATCATTATGAAAGTGGTTATTGATTTTTCATGTGATTATTCGATTAGTAGAATATCCATGTGAATAAGTAAATGGAATTATTTCATTTTATTTATGCCACACTATGTTGAAAGTTCAAGTTTGAAAGGCTTTTGTTTTAGTTATACATTTCCTTAAATGTTTATTCTTATTTATGAAAGTTTCCGCTATATTGTTATCCTTACTGGGCATTTGAGCTCACCCCTTTTCTATGTTTTATTTTTCCCAGGAAGTGAAGAAGTAAATTATGAATGACCTGCAGGGATATTATGTGGGGTTATGAGTGTGGATTATGGAGACAATATGTTGTAGTAGTAGTTTTTCACTTTATGATGTAATGTAAGACTTATGAATATATCTAGTGTTTCCAAGGCTACTAAACCAATCGGTCTTTCGAGATTTGATCTTTCTTGTGATCATGCCAATATTATGTAATAATGCACCGACTCTGGGTATCTAGGGTCAGGGCGTTACAGTTGGTATCAGAGGAAGTTTAGTACAAACCTCGGAAGCTATATTTAGATAAACTCTGATTAGAACACATAGATTTAAGATGGACATTGAGGATTAGTATAGAAGAACTTCCTAGAATTTTGGTATTATAGAGATTTTGTGAGTTTTCCAAGAAATACATCCCTGTGTGGATACGAGTAGGTAGAGGTGGCTCTGGCACAGATGTACCTAGGGGTAAAACCCAAAAACACTGCTTTGAGCTAGACTCAAACGGGAACTGGTGCACGACAACGGGCCTTGCTGCACTCTTGGTTATGACACTCCCGGGGGATATGCATAGGATAATTTACATTTTCTTTACAAACCTATTTATGTAATATATATATAAGATGAGAGTAAATGACCTTGGTTAATCCTAATATGTTTCAAATTGAGAATATGGTGACATGTTAATCTCTAAATGATTTTATGACTATTGTTACTCACACAATGCTTTCTGGTTTTAGTCAAATGCT
Organism: Viscum album; assembly: GCA_963277665.1. Taxonomy (NCBI): domain Eukaryota; kingdom Viridiplantae; phylum Streptophyta; class Magnoliopsida; order Santalales; family Viscaceae; genus Viscum; species Viscum album. The sequence continues at coordinate 1,541,826,491 of OY728143.1, forward strand.
GGATTCCAAGGAAGTCATAGTGACTTTGAGAATGATGTACAAGGTGGGAATGATGGTGGAAATGAGCAACAAAATGGAATGTTGATAGGCGTAAAAGATATCATCTTTATTCCAAATCAGTTTTCCAAAAATATGATCAACAACATATATATTAACCAAATCCCAGACTCAACAAGGAAGAGAAAGGCGATGAATGATAAGAGCTCCAGCAATGGAGACCATGGAGAAAAGAACCCTCAATTTTCACCATGCAGGAAATGTGGAAGGAGACACCCAGGAAAGTGTCTCAATGGGACAACGAAATGCTTTACGTGCGGGAAGGAAGGACATAAAGTGAAGAATTGCCGAAGAAAAATGAAGAGTACTATGTAAGAAGATAAATATAGTCCCAAGAGTCCATTTACAGTCATTTGCCGTAAATGTAGGGGACCTGGACATTACCCGAGTGAATGTCCTATTCTATAGGATATTTTCTTGGTCAAAGAAGAAGCTATGTGGAAATAAATGGTTGGAGAAATGTTTAAAAAGTATTAGCGCTCCTTGTTGATGGGTTTACTTTGGAATAATTTTCTCTTGTATTTTTAACCCCGCAGTTTGCCATGTGAGAATGATATTTGAGGAAGAATTGTCTCTTCCCTTGTGGATATAGGTATAAATAACCATTTGGGTTTATATGATCATTGGGGTTTGAGAGAATAATAAGTTATTATAATTTGGGATGAAAATGCAAGGTATGATATAACATTTGTGGTTAAATTATGTTATTTTGAAAAATTTATCTCATTTTGGTAATATTATAAAATATAGTTTTTGAAAAAGGATAACACATAGACCGTGTGACAACCCATCGCGTCGGACAAAGCTATGGGAATTGAACCCACAACCAAAGTGCGATTGGGATTTATCGCCTACCACTAGAGTACGTGAAGTCCCTGGTTAGTGTGACTATTTTTTTTAGTTAAATGATTTTATTGATCAATAATAATTTGATTTGGGATCTTATGTCTTATCAAATGAATACCCTAATATAGGAAAATGATTTGGTGATTAAGTGATAAATTTTATTTTGGAAGTTGTTCGCTTTGTTGAGAACACTATATGCCAAAGAAAAATAGATTAGTATGGGATTTCATTTGAGGAGTAATGGTGGATTCTTTTTCTATGTTTTTATTGTGGATCTATAGTGATTTGGGTTATTTATGGAAATGATTAAACTATAATAAAGAATATGTGATTATGTTAATTACTTTTAAGTATGTGACTTTAAGAGTAGATAATGTTATTTGGAGATACAATTTAACGTGGAAGACTACATTATTATAAGTTTTGGGTTTCAATATTAGTTTGGATTGTCGTGAAGGATTTTAAGGAAAATTTATTATTGAATGGTATTTATTTAACTTTGGGGTATTGTTGGTTTAATTTTAGAAATTAAGATTAGTATTTTTTTCTCTAATGGAATATACATTTGGGGGATCATCAGATCTTAAACTAACCATTTTGGTTTTGATTAATCTCTAAAGAAAAGTTAAATATATAGTTTATCCTACATGGATCATGTATTTCTATAGAAGTTTATTCTAGCTCTTTTATTGTAAACAAGTCTTCTTGAATACTCATTGTTCAAAAAAAATAAGTTAGTGGTAAAACGTTATTATATAATTAAACTCTACTTAAAAAGTAAGTATATCTCTTTATGTTCATAGTCAATATCATAAATGAATTCCTCGTCCTTTTGTAATGTATCTTAAAACAAAAAAAATGTTGTCCGTTTACTTTCCTACTAGGAGACTAATGGTCGTTTTCCCCAACACAACTTTGTGGTTTTCTTATTGTTAACTTTCTCCTGATCATGATTTCTATCCCTCTCCATCAGAACTTGACACTTAGTTTATCATCCATATCCATGTTTTCCAACATTGAATCCGAGTATGGGTTATCTTGGTTGACCTTTATACCCCTCTTTCTTTCTTTTAAAGTGATAGTTTTATTGACTCTTTTTCCGATGTGGGACTTTCCATTATATTCCAAAGAACAATTTTAAAAATTGCGAGGACGCAATTTATTGAAGTAGGGGAGAATGTAACACCCCAAGCTTCCACGTACGTTTCCCTTCGAATAATGCAATGGCGTGCATTGTACGCAACTTCGAAATTTTAACACACCACAACCAATCAAACTAGCCGTTATGAATAGTAATACCTAATTTTTGAAATCTTATAAATTCTATCTCTTAAAATGGACTTCATTTTTGGATTCAGAATATCGAAATTATCCTAGGGTGAAATTTTGGTACTTTTCGGATAACTTTCATATTTTGATGAATAGTGAAAATTACTAAATTTTAATTAAAAAAAACTATTTTAATCAAAATAATTAATAGTGATAAATTATGAATTTGAGTGGTTTTAAAGTATATTTAGAATATATTTTTACCATGTAATACAATGTGGGTCATTGAACATAATTTCACATTTAAACCAGACATAAACAAGTGCCAATCTTTTGATAGTTATTATCTCTTAAAAACACGTTTTTTGTTTTAACAACGGGAATTAATTTTAAATTAATTTCTGCCACTTATGTGTTTTGAATTTGGAAAAATGGATTCCATATTTGGAATCAGGATGTTCAAATTGTGTAAATAGGTAACTTTTATTTTTAGACATTTTGAATAATTACTGCGGTAAATATTTTATTTACCATGGTTAAGGGTAAATCCGGTAAATAAAGGTTAAAAAAATAATAATATAATAATACTAAATTACCCTAAAACGTTTCCTAGCTTTATTGGTTGATACATGTTCTACCATAGGCATATTTGGGTCGATTTGGGGACCCCATGGAGCCACTTGTAGGTGATAGGGACACTTTATTTTAATTAAGTGAAAATGAATACAAAAATGATACAAGCATATATCTTTTAGAAAAACAATTGTTACATAGGGTTATATATGTTGGATTTTCGACTATAAATATTCACTGAAAATATAAAAAGAGTTACTACATAATGATATTTTATTTATAATTTTTAAAGATTACATAATTTAATATATTTATGACACAATGGTGATGTAGTAATTACCATAATAGTGAAAAATTAGAATAATTGATATTATAAATACCCAAATAAATATAATTTGAAGCTTTTATTGAATTAAAATAATTTTATAGGATAATATGACATATTAGGATTGATTTAATTGACTTAGTTCGAAGTAATCATTTTGTTATGAGTTTCACAAAAATCAACTATTGAATAGTGTCAAAATTGATATAAAAGAGTTCTTAAAACAAATATTATATTATTAATTGATATTAAATTCCTAAAAATCTAAGGTTCTGTCAAGAGACTTATATCATGATAGTTTCATCATTAATGGACCACTTGTGGGTCTCTTGGATGTATATAGTATGTTTATTAACCATGTTATATAAAAATACAAAGAGACATTGTAAAAGTGAAACTAATTAACTTAGAGTTAATACTTAAAGAAAAGGTTAATATAAGTACCCAAACCTATCTAAATTCTATTGGTTGAGTGGTTTTAAACCTATCCCCACCTTAAAATTTGAATAATCAACTTTGGAGCCGTTAGAAACCGAATATGAATTTATTATAAATTAATATTTCTAGCTTTTCCAAAGGTGCCCCTCACCCCTCTTATAAAAGGGCACTCCTCCTTCTCATTTCTTCACACATTCAAAGCCTTTTGGATCGGACAAACTCTGCCAAAATACTCTCCCAGCTTCCCTCACTACAACCTAGAGGCCTTAGTTTGATCAGAAATCCAACCTAAGGAGCCCTTTTGATCAAATCAAAAGGAAGAACCCGAAGAAGAGGTAATGTTTTCACCACCCCTTTTCAAGTTCCTTTCTTCTTCCACTTCTTCTTTCTTTGTTATTACCATTATAAAATAATAAATCCAGTATCATATATATACTGTGATGTTATTATAAATATGGTACAACCATATTCAGTATTCTATCCATCCTTTGAATAACATGTCACCATACGTGCGTACGTACGGCTTACCGTCTCCACGTCGTGGTGTAATTGTTATTCAATATATTATTATTTGGATGGTTATAATAATGATGTGTAACTCATGTAAATAATAAATATAACATGATAATGATTCTTTATATATGATATACCATCCAATTATATAATATTTTAATATCAAAAGAATGATATTGTCGCTCGTGCGTACGTACGGACTACCGTCTCCAGGAACGCGATGAGATTCATTCTCCATCATATCCATTCAAGTATAATTATAATTTTATGATTTAAAAATAGTATCTAAGTACTTTATATCATTCTGGATATGAATAATATACATCCCATTAATAACAAATATGGCTCACTTAACAAAGAATATAAAGTAAAATGAACCCGTTAACACCTGAAATGACGATAATTCTAAGATATTATTAACAAATCAATGTTAGAAGACCATATATGATATCATATTAAAGTAAATGATCCTTTTATAATTCAATAACAATTATTTCACCATTATACATGAGGTTAACCTACCGTCGACCAAGGAAAAAGTACAATGTAAGGGATTTTCTTATCTCACTTTCAATTCCGTGAGATTTCCATTATTCGCCACTAAATTATTTAAAGTGGTGTATTCTGTACTGACATTTGATATATATTATCATGATTCTCTTTATATTCATTTTATTCTATAAATCATTTGATTGTTATTAACTTTGGGCCATACGACTCAGTTGATTAATGTGGTAAGGGGTTTCTTATCTCACTCTTAATCTCGTGAGAATTCCATTGTTCACCACTTATTTATGGCATGTGGTGTATGTGTACTGACCATGATTGTATTCATTGTGTAATATACTTTAATATATGGGTATTTACATCATCATGGTATGATACTTCTTTCATGGGTGTATGTTTCTTAAGTTACCTAATCGATAAGGGAATTTGAAATTTCAATTTCCACTCATTTGGCTTTACGCATATTTCATTGATTATATTACTCCAAGATTATGTGTGGAATCACTATTCATTTGATTATGTCATAATTTCCACTCCCTTTTCTGTGGATATAATTTTGATACACATAATCACTCTATTGATAAATTCTCAAGTGATCGGTATGAACTTCATAGGAGTAATTTTAACTCAATCTCCATTTGTTGAGTTAAATATCCAATTCATTGGTGTTGTATTTACAAGAATATGTGTGAATGTCATCTGATTGATTTAGACTAAATATCCAATCATATTTAGTGTATTTATATTTTTCCCACATAACTATGTCGTTGATTTATCCTTGACCTAAGGATACGGCCTTTATGAGAGATTTCATCTCAATTTAAATTCCATTGAAACTTCTTTGTTGTTATACACCAAATCACTTTTATGTGGTGTATATAATGTAATTTTACATAGTATATCATGAATCCCTTTATTCTCATGATATTACAGTTTTTTGATTACCTCAATTATTTGTATTCTAGTGTCGCTCTTTTGGTTAGAATCTCTAACTAAAATACCATTTTTAAATATTTTAAAGAATTATTCTTCTAAATCTTTCTCATTAATGTCCATGTTTTAAAAATTGGTTTTAAGGATTTATTTATATGGACATTAAAGTTTTAAAATTAAAACTCCTTTTAAAATTTTCAAAGTGGTATGGGATACTTTGATTCAAAAATCTATTTTTAAATGGCTTCTTGACAAATAGTGTGACTTTTAAATGTTTTCAAGAAAAGGGGGATATTTCTCTCAAATAGTTTTGATGATTATTTTCATCTATGTCAACATCCTTCATTATTCTTGATTGAGGTTAATGTGATACAATACAATCTTCCATATTGTATCGAATGAGTTATGTTTGACTGTGGATGTGCTATTTTTATACCATTCATGGTTTGTGGTAAATGTATTGACATTTCGTATGCTAGTTTTAATACGAATGTTTATGTTATGTTTAAAACTTTTCATATGGGAATGCATTGGACTTAATATGTGACGGGTGGAGCCCGCTATAGCTCCTCGATGAATCGATAGGTCTCATGAGACAAACTAGTGTCTTGGCACTAGGCCTTGACAAAATCTTATTTGTAGTCTTGGCACGAGGCCTTGGCTATGTGGTTATGATATTCTGGCATTATGCATTCCATCATTATGAAAGTGGTTATTGATTTTGCATGTGATTATTCGATTAGTAGAATATCCATGTGAATAAGTAAATGGCATTATTTCATTTTATTTATGCCTTACTATGTTCAAATTTCAAGTTTGAAAGGCTTTTGTTTTAGTTATACATTGCCTTAAATGTTTATTCTTACTTATGAAAGTTTCCGCTATATTGTTATCCTTACTGGGCATTTGAGCTCACCCCTTTTCTATGTTTTCTTTTTCCCAGGAATTGAAGAAGTAAATTATGAATGACCTGTAGGGATATTATGTGGGGTTATGAGTGTGGATTATGGAGACAATATGTTGTTGTAGTAGTTTTTCATTTTATGATGTAATGTAAGAATTATGAATATATCTAGTGTTTCCAAGGCTACTAAACCAATCGGTCTTTCGAGATTTGATCTTTCTTGTGATCATGCCAATATTATGTAATAATGCACCGACCCGGGGTATCTAGGTTTGGGGCGTTACAGTTAGTTATTTTCTCCAATGAAACAGATTACCATTGGTGTGATTACTCAGGGAAATTAAGGCCATGGGAGCTCAAAGGAATTGACTTATATAGTATTATGATACAAAGTATAAGATAAATGATCTTGTATTACTTTTTTTATCTCAAAGGTACATGATTAAAAATCATCCAATCGTTCAATAAAATATGTCTTAGGACACATTGGATAAGATTCAATCTACCAAGATTCAAATGAAGGAGATATTAAATACTTCGAAACGTGTAGTTATAAAGTAGTTTGAGTTTCTGAAAAGGTTTTAACCATCTTCCTCAACCACCACTGAACCTTAATTGGTTACAAATTTTTAGAATCAACTTGAGAAACTATTTTCATATTTGACTTCAGGGACTTCCCATCCAGTCATAAAATTGTGAGATGTTCACCTATATTATTATGTAATAATTCATGGTGGGTATACTAGTTGAGTTCCAAGAAATAAATAAATATGTTAGAAACCATGGTGTTGGGAATAAAATTTCATCGAATGACAAGATTAACTATCTTAGGTAGTCCAGCAGTTGAAAGGTATAATATTCCTTATAAGTTTCCATGTAATTAAGGTTTGTGATTTCATGTTTAATTTTTCTACTCAAAAAAAATCAACATTTTGTATATATTTAGATCAAGATTCTTAAATGAATATAATATTTGTCCATATAATCATTAAAATAGAATTATAGTTCCTGTAAGTTAGAGGAACCACTTATTGTACTGGTTGTATCTATTGGAAGAGAGCTTATGGTGTACACGCCTTTTAAGCTAGTTTTTCCATTACCATTTACTGCTAATACCTCTATGCTAGTTTTTTCCCCTACTATAGTGACTCAAGGATCATAAAAATAAATTCATGATATTTTTTATGTCTTGATATATAAATTATAATCCAATATCACATGTTTATTTATTTTGAATTCATGATAATCAGTTTATACATCTCGAATGATGGGATTCAGAAAAAAACTATATTCAGAGCCTCGTGTATCTCAATCGTCTCATCATCTTGCTTCTATGATGAGTAATTATTAGAGTTTATCCTGTAATAAAATAAAATATTTTAAATTATTAATTTAAATTTTATTATATTTTGTTTCTCAAATGAAAATAAAATAGTATGCAATGTTATCCTATAATCTAATATCATAAAGAGGATTGACATGTGCTCAGATTCCATATATTCTATCAATAATAGAAGATAACATGGTCCAAAAACAAATTGGATACCTTTAGTGGTTCTAGAAAGAGATTGGATGTTGTTTTTAGTCAATAAAACCTCTATAATAAATAAGAAACCATGTTTTATGATTCCCTTACAGTTGAACACACTGAAAAAGATTCCCCATTTTTAGTACCTAAAAAAAATGGACATTGTCTCTAGTATTTCTTATGATTTGAATATAGATTATGGGAACCTTAAAATTTCTCTCAGCATTCATTCTCATATACCACAATAATGATAAAAAAATTAGTGAAGAAGACATTCTTGTTGTAGAGGTTAGAAGGGTAGTGATTACCCATATAGTTGGCACTCCAACTACCTTTAAATCATCTCTGACCTTCATGAATCCCTCACCCAAACCTCCTTATAAATTTGAACCCACCAAAATAATATGGCCTTCTAGGTAATGTAATTTTTTTTTACGATGATACATTTTATTTTTTAAAAAGTGAAATTAATTAATACATCTAATCTTTCTATATTTTTAGCTATTTTTTTTAAAAATTTTTTTTCACAAATGTGTTATTTGTTTTCATTTGGGAATTTTATTCTTAACGTAATCCACTTTCATCGTCAATATTGTTTCCTATCATCCCATTTATTTATGTGAAACATTATTTGCGTCTCTTTTTCTATAAATTCCCTTTTTAATGACAAAAAAAGGAGGAAAATTCATATTAAATGGGAAAGTAAGGATAAAATTTTTTTAAAAAAATTATCACTTATTATATAATCTTCTACAAAACTAATTAAAGATTTTTTAATTTATTTTTTATTCTTTAACAGGTTTTATGATCATTAAAAAGGTAAATATTTTTGGACTACATATGTTGCTTCAATATATCTCATGTTCTTTATGTTTTTATGTTCTCAAAAAACCCTTCATCTGTTTAAAATGATTTTTAAGTGTGTTTATTAGTTTTTTTATTTATTTATGTCTATTATACTATTATTATATATTTATAGAAGTATTTCTTAAATTTTCCTAACTCTAGGAAGTCATCAATTTTAAAATATCCTACATCAATCAATCAGCTACATGAGAAAATCGTTACATTTATAAAATAACTAGATAAATCAGTCATATGGAGTATTCACCTATGTAAATTTGGTACCTAGAAGATTTAGATATGTGCTTTTAATAATATACATGATTCAATTTTCTCGGATAAAATTGGCTACGTGAGTAAGTTGTCAATGTGATTTTTCTAAGCATGAAATTAGTTTTGTGATGAATGGCTACATGGATCAATTTTCATACATTAATTTTAATTCATGGAATTCATGTAAGATTTTATGTAACCTAATTATTTATTACCATTGGTGTACATTAATTTAAATTTAATGATTTTATAGGTGAAATAAATATTGGGATATATTTTTATGATAAAATATATTTTCAAAATGTTGCAAGTACAGGGAGAATAAAATAGTGTTGAATATTTTATTTTGTAGTCATGTTGTCAATATTCTTTTTGAGAAAAGGACATATGGAATTTAATTACAAACACATATTTTATTGTATTTTATCTAGTTAAATACTGAGTGAGAATACATGTAATAGTATAAAAAAAGATAAGTATGTACATATCTAAAAATAATAATACAAGGATTTTTCACTCTTAACTTTCACCCTTGAATTTTTTTCTCGATCCTTCTTCGGTATGTTGTGATGAAGAAGAAGAGTTAAATTTTTTATAGTTTTTCTTTAAATATAATCCTTGATGTACATTATTATAATCTTCTTGATTAGAACTTCTTATTATTTTCTACCTTATATTATTCTTCTTATCTATTATTTTAATATTTAAACTCTAAGATTCATTTTAAATCTCAATCAATATTCTTTATTTTTTGAAGTGATAAATCTTTTTACTATGTGTTGGGGGTGTTTTTAATTAAATACATGGAGGATCCAAGTAAAATCTACATGTTTTGTACTAATTGAAGTCTATATGTACTCAGTCAATTTGTCCAAGGAAAATGAAATGATTCTTGAAAAAACCACAAATCTCTAGGAGTTGAGCATTGGTGTAGTGGGATAGGGGGGTTTCTTTTCCCCAAACCACTATTAACCTATTATGTTCTTTATTTTTCTTATTATTTTCATTTTCACTTATTTCATATGATAATAAACGATCATAACTCATTATAACTTTATAGAGGGTAATCATAAGAGATGAAATTCCAAAGAACTCAATTCACCCCCATATTGAGTATTACCATAGTATTTCTCCATCCAACAAATATTAGGTTGACTTTTAAAGAATATGTGATCAATGAATTCTAATATTTGGGTTAAAAGAAATTAGGTATATTTTGAATTGTTTTAATGTAACATTGTACACACCATGACATGTGTTTCATGAACTTCTCCGCCAAAGTCATCAACTGGGCTCAAAAAGTTCATGGTGTGACTCTTCATTTTTCATGGTGGGTTAGTGACGGTAGTGAAGGCACCAGGCCGAAGGGCTGGGATCATAGCCTGAACCTAATCCCAAGTAGTTGTGTGGGGGTACGACCCCTACAGTTTGTAGAAATTATTTGGTTATTCCCCTGATGAGGCGTCCAAGGTACGTGCACACAAATAAATATGCTCCACCATGCTGGAGCTGAATGAAGTAATTTTTTTAAGTCCCCAAAGTGGATCCCTTGTATAGACAAAACACCATCAGTGCACAAAGTACTTGTGTTCCCCAAAATCCCATGCAGCCTACTTGTTCACCCAAACTCCTTTTTCCCAAGGTCCTTTTTTGCCTATAAATAGGCCTTTGGGGTCTTCATTTATACAGATGAATTTTCCTCAAGATCAATTGCTTCTCTGGTCCCCCTAGTACTTTGCCTTAGTCTTCTGAAACATTCAAGGTAGTTATTCAACTCTTTAAGAGGAGGATTTAAGGTAGGATCATTGAAATTAAGTCATTTTAGTGTTTTAAAACCATAACACTTGTGCACCTAAAGTGACCAACCTCTCCATGTTAGAAATACTTGTGCACTACCTATTACTTTTATAGGAACTTGAGAACCCTACTTCTAGGATCACCTATGAATACTTTTGAAGGCTTGAGCATGGTCTCACCGAAGTATTATCAAACAGGTTGTCTGTCGCTTAAGTGAACATCATGTCACCCAATCCTACATGTGTTCCCATACTTGTGTTCCTATACTTTCACGCCCTTCTCTACTTGGGTACCCCTCTTTAATTCACTTACTCTCTTTAGTCTATAATTCATCATGAATTCCTCAATTCAATTCATAGAAAGGCTTCTTCTTCATTGGATACCTTGTCTGAAAGGGATTCTATTGAGACCTCTACCAAAACATCTTGACTTATCAAACCTTTGGGAAAGGCATATTAGATTTTCTCATATTTTGGTTTGTATATCCAAAGTTATAGGTTTCCCACATTTGTTTTATAAGGGATTTAGGATACATGGAATGTATATAGGTTTGTATATCCATAGTCACATGGAGTTTTCTCCTAGGAATAGTGTTGGGATGTTCCTGGTTTGATGGATTATGGTTTTGGTTTTGTCCTCCCCTTTTCGTCTCTAAGACCTGGAAGCTCAGGTCCCTGGTAAGGAAGGTATGGTTCACACTTTATTTTCCATGGAAGTATAGGAGAAGTCTCCCTCCCCTACCAAGATCAATTTTAGGGAAACCATCTGGGTGATGCCCATATATTTTCTTGCAGGAGGTAGCATCACCGCCCCTCCTTTCTTATTCAGTGACAAAGACTAGAGGGGAGATGGGCACAGGGACTCTTGTTACCATTTATCTCTCTCGTTTCACTTTGTCAACATGGGAAACCATCCTGGTGTAATCCCCTAACCTTATCCCCTTCCTCCATTCATTGGACCCTTGTCCAATGTAAAGTAAACAAAGGGAAGGCTCATCACCTCACCCTCTTCCATGGTCGATGCGCCCTCTTCCACCAGCGGAGGTAGAAAAATTTGAAAGTGCCTTTGTTGAATCATTGACATGAACTTATTTCTCTCACCGATCATGAATCACGTGGTCTTATAGATTTTTTAGGGTCACAACATTTTCTTAATCAAAGGAACTATGGGAACTCTAATTTAGGTTCATACCAGGATACGTAGGAAGCCTTCTTAGGGCTCGAACTCACTAGATATCCTCTTCAATAATCTAACCCTAATTCCCTTAATCAAGTCACCCATTTCAAAAAGTAATCCCAAAATCATTTCTCTAAAATAAATATACTCCCTTAGGAGATTTATCGAACTATGTGGGATTTGATTCTCAATTACATGGGATACAGAGGAAGCATCATTGAGGTTCAAACCCAGTTCCTTAAATCAACTCTATTTTACTTAGTCCATATTTCCAACAGGGTTTGATCCTACTTGGAAACCCAAATCCTTTCCATGTTCCTTGGGCTGCATCAATATAATTCCCACACTATGTTTTGACAAATCACATTTTTCGTAGATGTCCATAGCACATGACATTAAACTCTATGGCTAGGTCCTTATCACATGACCTTAAAAGGTATAATGTGTCCCCTTCAGCCGCACTGAACTACGAGGTTTCTAATTCCTTTCATGAGGATAAATAGGTAGCCCATTTTATGGGCATGATCCCAAAATCAAACCAAACCTTCGTCTCCCTGGATGAAAATAAATTCCATAGAGACCCACTAAGTAGCTTAGAAACTAGTATCATTACAAAGATTATTAAAATAATATCTATGTATTATATGAGAGGATACCATTGATGGAGAAGCTTTAATACGTATGGATATCTCCATTAATGAATAACCTTGAATACATATGGATGATTTTAACTTTCCTCATGATAAATAAGTGATTGAAAATTCCAAGGGATATTTATGATATACTTGGTGAATTAATAATGATTCATGAAAATATCTTAAATTATAAAGAGAATCCTGGAGTAGACAATAATTCCCCACAAAAATGTGTGAAGAGTTGGACCTCCCATCCTCCCGACCAATACACATTCTTAAGTATCGTAAAGTTAAAACATAACAAATGCATGCCTTTGGAAAGCCGGTCCCCTTTGGATAAAGAACTATTGGAAGTTTCTGGTTCCATAAATAAATCCAATGGAAACCTCCTAGAAGTACTGATTCTTAAAACTAGAATACACGTTTCAAGGAACAATGAAACAAACATCCTCCTATTCATTAACCCAGATTCAGTATCTAAGTTATTAAATTAGTATAACATACAAAATACCATATCCTTAAAGACTAATTAGTTTAGTATTCTTGAATAACTAAACACATAAATGACTCCCATATAACATTATAAATATATATTACATATAATAAATACATTATTTCATACTAGGTATTATTTATAATATCTTTCTTAATATCCTAACGAAAAGAGAAAAATAAAGGGTGATCTCAGATTCTCATCAAGAGTTACCTAAAAAAGAATCTATCATTAATAAATAAGTCATAATCAATATGTATATTTAAATAACATAAACACAAGCCATTTAATCAATTATTTGATTGAAAAAATCATCCATGGATAATATAAAATGAAATAATCGCAAAAATAATAATAGTTTAGTTCTCAATAAATAAATGAATACTATTAGTTGTCATGATATCTTACATAATGATATATCTACTATCAAGGTATTCTTCCATGTCTGTTTAACTGTAAGTAGGAATGAAAAAAAACATTAAAGTAAGTCTAGAAAACATGTTTTTGTTATGAGACATATCAATGCATTGAGGGAAAATCAATAACCAGGCCCCACCCATCACATCATGACTAATTAATTCTTTAAATATTGATTGATTTATTAAATTATTAAATAATATTCCTTGTCAAATAATCCATATTGAGTTAATAATATGGATTTACAACTTTTTCCCCCAAACTATTACATAACATTAATAGTAATACACAATATATAGAAATGATATATGGTTTGATAAATAAGTATATCCATGATATAATGAATATTGATAATTAAGAGAAATGTAATTTCTAATGAAAAAATATCATAGAAATTAAACCTTTCAATAGAAATTTAAAAACAAAAAAATAATAATTAAGAGATGAGATATGACCATTAAATAAATAGATTTTATAGAAAAATCATGTCTTTTAAACAATAGAATTAAATTGAAGTGAAAATTTGAAGTAATAATTCATTAAAATGTTTTCTTTATAAACCCCTTAAAACAAGTAGAAGAAGATAAAGTGCATAAAATAGTTTGGGTGGTGGGAAATTTTGTTAACTCCATATACATTAAAAGAAAACATTTCTTTTAACATTTTATAATGAAATTTGAAAATGATAATTTCAGAAAAAAAATCACAAAGATCCCTTTAAAACCGTGTAAAATTTCATTGATAACCTAAATTGTCCACAAAAATAATTTGATTAATGGAAAATGACATGTAAAATAATTTTTAAAAATATGTAAAACAAAAAAATATACATGATCAAAAAGGGAAATAAGATCATGTTTTATTTTAAATATTTTATTCCATTATTTAAGGGCCAAATAGAGGAAAATATTGGATAAAATATAAAAAATCAATAAATATACATAGGATAATAAATTATATAGATATTAATAATTATATATTAAAATATTCCTTCAAGTAAAATAAGTTAAATAACAAAAATGATGTATTAAAATAATTTTTTACCTCTTTGGTAATGTTTAATTTGTAACCCCTAAAAAGATTGAACTTAATTGAAACATTAACAATCGTGAATAAATCAATAAAATTCTAATACCTCAAAGGGTTAGTGAATAAACCACAAAAAAATTAATCATGGTAAAAAAATAAAATATATCTTAATGGACTAGAAAATGAGGTGAAATCCTTTACCTCAGGTATGACTAGTAACATATATCAGATGTTTTGATAATATTCAAATCATATTTATAAACTTACATTGGTAGGTTTAATATGATAAAAGTATTATTTATTCCATAATATCTTGAATAATAAAAAATAAAATTTTCATTTATATACATCAATTATACTTTTAAAACTAATCAATAATGATGGTTAAGAAAAATGAATTATGTTGCAATCATGGAGACGGTACATACACATGAGTAACATTTTCATTTTTTCAATGGCCATGATAAAATGAAGGTATTTATTATATTAACATTACATTTTTTCCATATATTATAAATACCATATTATTTATTTATTTAAACATATATACCATCCATGTGATGTGGTGGTGAAAAATAAATCACATCACTTTGTGGAGGTGGTAGTCCACTCATACACATGAATAACATTATCATTGTACAGTGAATGAAAAGGTATGAAAAAATGCAATATATTAATTTTTTAGAATGATAAATATGTAATGAATATAATATCGGTACATTAAATTCATCATTATAACCAACTGTGAGATGCGATGATGGAAAACTAATTATATAAGTTTGTTAGCTGGTAGTCTCTCATACACGTAAATGACATTTTTGTTTCCAATTTTATGGAAGATTAAATTTTTATAGGTTATAAAATTAATATAATAATAAATATGTATATGAAGATTACTATTTTTATAATTTTTTCATGGTTGAATAACATTTAAAGGAGGTATAAGAATTAATAAAATAAAAATTCTCAGTTAAGAACTATTCATATTCTTCAGACAACTTCTTTAGGTTTATACCTAAAGCCCTACTTGGATGGATTTATAATTAAAATAGGGACTCTTGGTCCTTTTTAGGGATGTATGGAAGGTATTTTTTTAGGTATAATAAAAAAAGGCTATAGATATGTGGAGAGGATATGAGAGGGGGTGCCCTTTTATAAATGGGGGAGAGGACACACTTCTAATTTTTAAAAAGAATAAAATATATTAAGGTATTAATGAAGATGAATGAATCTAAAATAGACCATTTCTAAATATTAGATGATATAGGGTCTATAAATTTCTATATAATAAAAAGTAGACATGTTTTAAATTCATTTTATCACTTATCACATTATTTTAACCCCCCATAAATCAGTTTTAACATTAACTATGTTAACATACTATTTTTACTATTAATTATGAAAAAAATTAAGTTTACCTTATTACTAAATATTAATTATTCAAATTCCAAATATAGAATCAATTTTATCATGTAAATTTCATATAAGTGGTAGAATTTAATTTAAAATTAAACCCAAAAGAAGATGAAAAAATTATAAAATTGTAATTTTAAAAATAAAAATGTTTTTATAACAAATTAAATTATAAATTTCATTAAAACAACTATATTTTGATTATAAATATTATAATTTAATAAAAAAATTTAAAACCTTTTTTAATTTAAGTTTTATATATCTTGAAACAAAAAATAAAGTATTCAATAAAAATAAGTATTTTCAGTATTTATTAAAAAATCAAACTTTTCAAAATAACCCAAAATCCACTCTAAAATATTTTGGATGAGATGAATTTAGAAATGAATTTAATTTTATAAAATTAAAATTCTATAATTTTTAAGTCAATAATTTAAATAAAATTATATAATTCATGAAAATTTAATTTGGTTAGAAATAAAGCATTTTCCTTTTGGCTAAAAATTTACAAAAGATTCGTATATCTATATAAATTATAATTAATGAGTGTTAACAACACATGAAAATGGTTTATTCCAACATTTCCTAGTTATAAATACAAATACCTCCTATTAAAATTTCATCTTATAAATACTCAAGGATATTAATTTCTAAAAAATAGTCTGGTTCTTATTCATAACATCCTCAAGTTCCCACATGGATTCCTCCAATTTATGATATCTCAAAAGTACCTTTACCATTAGAGTCATATTATTCCTCAAAACATTCTCTCAAATGTCAAAAATTAGGATATTATCTTCACAATATGATTTACAAGTTTCCATTTCTAGTTCTTTATAGGAGATCACTTGAATTATGTCTAGCATATACTTCCTTAATAATGAGATATGGAACAGATCATGTACTTTAGAGAGGTTTAGTTTCATTTTCAATTATTATGCTAAAGATATAATTATTTTTATAATTTCAAAAGTTTTGATGTATTGGGGCTTATTTTTCCCTTCTTACCAGACCTTATAACACCTTTCTAGAGATATACATTCAAGAAAACATGGTTACCAACATAAAATTTTAAATATTCCATTTAGTTACTCATTTAAATCTTTTAACTTATTTGATTTTCTTTAAAATGATTATAAATTGTTTTTACCTTTTTATTTTTCTACCACCCATGTTTTTTCCCACAATTTTTGTATCACCAACTTCATACCATCAAGTTAGAGTATGGAATCCCCCTCTATATAATTATTCAGATGATAGAATTTGAATACTTGAATAGAAGCTATTGATTTAGGAAATATCTTCCAAAGGTAAACACTGATCCAACGTACCTTGAAAGTAATGTTATAATGGCCTCAACATGTCTTAAAATGTTTGAATATTACTTTCGGACTTCCCATCTATTTTAGGATGATAGGATTTTCTGAAATAAATCTCTATATCATGATCTGTTAGAAACATTTTCCGGAATTCTGATGTAAATCATGGATCCTATTCAGATACAATTAAAAGTGGTAAATTTTGAAATATTCAAAATTCATTATTATGGCTCATTAAAGGTTCTAAATAGGAAAATCTTTTATTATAGTGATTAAATGTGCATATTTGGTAAGCTAATCAATAATAATACATATTTCACTATTATTTCTACGTTTAATTTTTAATTCAGTTACAAAGTCCATAGTAATTTCATCTCATTCCCATATAATAATTTGTATAGGTTGAATGAATCGTCTATTATATTATCTCTGAGCATTTAAATGTTGGAAAACCAATCATATTGATACATAATCTGTAATTTCCTACTTCATGTTATCCCACCAAAAAGTTTCCTTCAAATACCAATGCAACTTGGTAATACCAAGGTGAATAGAAAAATTATAGTTATAGAAATTATTTAATAATTCCATATTTATATTAGGTGTATATGGAATTTATAGTCTCTTTCCTAATTTTAGAGTTTTTTTCATATAATAATTCTACCAATTTCCCATATTCTCATCATTAAGAATGGAAGTTTTTTTCTTTTATAATAAATATGGTTTAGAAATAATTTAAAAATTTAGTGGTGTTTTGCATTCCTCAATAATTACAAGATCTATTTTAGCTAAATCCATGAAATATGATCTCTATAAATCCTTATTTTGGATCTAACTCTATGATATTTCATACTTAATTCATCTTCTACCTTATTTTCTTTCCTTATGTGGTTGTGCATTGTGAAATAAAAATCCTTTTGTAGTCCAATCCATAATGTTTGACTTGTGTTGAGATATTTCTATGTAAAGATGAATTTCCTACACTTATGATCTGTATATATCTAAAATATTTCCCCATAGAGATAATATTTCCATATTTTTAATGAAATTATTATAGATGAAAACTCAAGACCATTAGTTGGATAGCTTTATTCAAGAAACATTAAATGCCTTAATGAAACGATAATAAATTTATCATTCGATATAAGGACACAACTAAGTCCCTTCTTTAAAGTATCACTATATATCATAAATCCATTATTTCTTCATGATAGATTAAAAATTAATGCATTGAACAATATCTTATTTAATTCTTTGAAACATTCATCACAACCCATTTTCCTTGTGAACTAAACCCCTTTGTGTGTAGTAATGGTCAACAGGTTACCCCATTTGGAAAACATTTAAACAGAACACTGATAGTAACCAACAAACCTAATGAAACTATGTACCTTGGAAATGTTTGTTGGTTTAGTCAGTCCTTTGAATGCATTCTTCTTTTCATGATCAACTAATATTACATCCTTGGAGAAAATATTTAAAAAAATAATTCTTATGAATCTATAATCCACACATTGTAAATTTACCAGATTACTCTTTTCTTCAAATAGTTTCAATAATAGTCCACTAGTGATTCTCGTTTCCCTCATATATTTTAAAATTTACCAGAATATAATAAATAAATGATGCAAAAAAATTATCATGATATTCCTTGAATACTCTATTTGTTGTTTTTATAAAAATCAAGTTTTCATTAGTCAATCCAAATTTCATTAATATAAAATCATAATATCAATACCTCGTATTAAATTTTTTCTTCAAAGTATCATCATTATTTACTTGTAATTGATGATACCCATAATGAAAGTCAATCTTTTAAAATTATTGAGCACTGTGAAGTTTATTAAATAAGTCACCAATGAAAGGAAGAGGATGCTTGTTATTTATGTTAATATCATTGATTTCCCTATGATCAATACACAGACTCATAGATCCATCATTCTTCTTAACAAAAAGAATAGGGGTTCCCAAAGGTGAAACCTTAGAGCATATAAATCTATTACCACACAACTACTCTAGTTGTTTCTCTAACTCCACTAATTCCACATTATCTAATATTTATGGAGTGTTTTGTATAGATCCTTCTTACATTATTAAATTGATGGAAATTTTAACTTCATGATCTAGTGTATGTACATATAATTCATCAATAAATGCATCAATTTATTCTTAAATAATATGTACATTCTAAATTTTAATATTACTTTTTCCATCTTTAGGTTTTTTTGCACCTCTTCCCTAAGAATATAATTTAGAAGAGTTACTAGGGTAATATATAGACATGACTCAAATGATTAATTCTCCCCACTAAAGATAAGTAATTCCACATCTTCATCATGAATCATAATTTCATTATCTTGGTAATAAATCTTTTCATCATATTTTGAAATACTACACATACCAAGGATTATATAAAAATAAACTGTATGTATAATAATAAAGACTTCAACTATGGAATGATTATGTTTCATAATGGGAACTGACTGATACATCTTTATTGTAGTGATATTTACATTATATGTTTTGACTAAAAAATTATTAAGGTGTTAGGGAAATACTTAATTTTCTATGTAGATATGGTATATATAAAGGGGTAAAAATATCTAGAATCAAATAAAGAATTGCCTAAATTTAATGTTATTATTTTATTATCTACTACCACATATTTTGGGGCTTCAACCTCAGATATAGTTATTTCATAATCTTGACCCCCCCCCCTTCAAGCCTCCTATGTGGTAAATTCCCTTGACACTGTGGTAAAATTTTTGACCGATGCCTTATTTCTTTGTATTTGAATCACTATATAGTAGTGTCCACATAATTTTCATTATATTCATTAGACATATGAATCTTGTCTCCAAACATCTAACAAACTCTCATTCCCATCAATCATTTTCTTAAATGTTTTTTTCTAAAAATTTCACAAGATGGAAATTACTTTATTTTAATATTCTACTTTGAGTCATTCCTTTTTTCTTAGTGTTCATATAGAGTCATTATTTATTTTTTTCCGTTGAATATAGAGGATCTAAAAATTTTCTTTTACATATGAAGGTAAATTGAAACTATATAATAAAATGATGAATTTTTTTGAGAACCTATTGCCCTTATAAGAATCAGCTTAATCTCATCAAAGAAATGGTTCATTCTACATTTTGAGATTCTGTATGTAGTTTGAAGAAAGCCGGACTAATCATGTAATGTTATCCTCATACATACCATGAATTATTATTACTTATTTTTAAATTTCTAAAATTCCTCTAAATTTTTTATTATTATTCTTGGGGGATGAATTTATCAAATAAAATCACTTTAAAAATTATATATTCCATGATTTTTCTATTTCTTAAATATCTTTAATGTTTTCAAAAAATAGACACCATTCATCTAAATATATTTTAAAAAATAAACTTATATAATAAATTTCTTAATTAAATTACATCCAAAAATGAAGAATATCTTTTTGAGATACATAATATATCGCTCATCTATGAATGTATTAGTGGTTTAACTAAAATATTGAGGCTTTTTTTGCATAAAGTGATCCAACATAGAAGAATCACGTTGTAAAAAAATATGATTAAATATTAAGGAAAATTTATTCATCATAACCTGAGTATGATTCCCTAATATGGTTTTGATATTATTAGTTCTAATACCATCTTTATTAGTTTTCTCTGTAGAGAAATCTATGCATTCTTTATTGGTGTCGATTATCTTTCTTCTTTTTGGGTTCCATCACTGAATAATGAAACACACTGAGTTACCTCATTATCATCATGAATATTAATCCCTAAAATAAAATCCCTATAATGGTAAATGTTATCAAATAATATAAGCTCTTATCATATTTCTCATGTAATGTGTGTTCATTTAAAATCTAGTTCCCATGGTTTCTACTAAACCTTTTTTATTCCAATTAAAACATACCTAACTCTATTAACCCAAAGCTAGTTTCAAACTTCTTATATAGGTATAAAATACAAAGGATATCATCCTGAATTACTGAATAGTTTATTAGTATTAAAAAAATAGATACATACATGATTCCCATATTACATTTGAAATATAAAATATATAGCATAAAACATTCTTTTATCCTTGATATTATTCATAATATACATCTTAATATATGGAGGAAAATATAACATATAATGGGTGATATCATATTCTTAACAAAATTTAAATACAATAGATTCTATAATGAATCAATAAAGAATAATCCAAATGGAATGGTAAATAATAGAAACACATTCTATTTAATATATAATTTAAGCATGAAATGCATCCATAGATAATATCAAAGGCTATAATCTCATAGAAAATAATAACTAAATTTAAAAATAAAGGAAATGAATACTACTTGACATCATAATCACAAGCATCATTATATATCAACCATCAAAGCCTTATCCCATGACAATTTAAACTATTGGTAGGCATACTCCAAAAACCCATTTAAATAATTCTGCATAACTATTTTATCTCATCATTCTTATCTATGAATCTAGGGGTTATCTATAACTTTTCCCACCCATAAATTATTGTCCAATGTATTCTTATTTTATTTAATTATAAATTCAATTCATTAAAAACATAGATAATCAACAAGTATATTTATTGACTGATGAAAATGGATTTATTATGTTTTCCCAGTCAAATAGTTAACTTTCTTAACAAAACACCATATGCACAAATAATATTTGGTTTAAGAAACAAGCATATACAGGAAATAAAGAATACGTAAATTTAATAGAAATAAAATTTATGATGAAATATATCATAAGAAAGAAAAAAATTCAATATAATTTTAAGGACCATAAAATTAATTTAGAGGTGGGAGATGGCCATTGAATAATTAGATTTTATGGTAAAATACATTCTTTTAAATAATATAAAATAATATAAGTGAAACATATAAAATAAGCTTTCATTAATTATTTTTCTTTGAAAATAAATTTAAACCCTATTAAAGAATCTAAAGGGTGAAAAATGATAATAGTGGTAGAAAATTCTATTTACATCATATACGTTAAAATAAAACATTACTTTTGACTTTTTATAAAAGAAAGATGAAAATGGACCTTTCATGAAAACATTTAAAAGACTAATTTCAAACTAAGTTAAAATAAAAGGATAACATAAAATTTCTTTAATAAATAATTTTATTATTAAAAAGTATTTTTTTAAAACAATTTTAAAAAATTTGGACCTGGATTAAAAATATACTATATCAAAATGGGAAATAAGACTGGGCTTTATTTTTAAAATCACTTTTCTTAATTAAAGTGAAAAAGAGAGTAAATGTTAGAAAAACATATTTAAAATCCATAAATATATAAAGGATAGGAATATATATGGAGTTTATGGACGATATATTATACTTTTATTTCAAATTACATTATATAAATCCCAAAATTGATATTAAAAAAAAAATTCATACCTCTTTGGTAACTTTTAACTTGTAAACACATAAAATAGAAATCATGAACTGAAATATTAATCATAAAGAATAAATTGATATTCATGTTAAATACATAAAAGGGGTATTATATACACAATATAAAAGTAAATTTGTGAATTATGTTAAAATTTTTCTTAATGGATTGGAAATTTAGATGAAGTCCATTACCTCATCTTCGACACATCATGTACATTAGATGTTTTGACGATATCAGTATCATATTTAAAAATCACATTAGTAGGTTGAATTTGGTAAAATAGGTTTTTTCCATAGTGTTCAAAATAATAATTACATAATTATCATTTGATGAATCAATTATAAATTTAAACCAAATTAATAAATATAGATATGAAAAATGAATTGTGTTACAATCATTAAGATGGTAAGACTATGTATACATGAGTAATGTTTCCATTTTTAATGATCATGATGGAAAGAAGGTAATTATTATTATAAAATCATAAAATGATAATTATATCATAAATAAAATATCATTTATTTAAATAAACTTATATATATCCTCCATGTGATGTGGTCGTGAAAAATAAATCACATCACTTCATGGAGGTGGTAGTCCACACGTACGCACGAAAAGTGTTATAATTTTTAAATGAATGTAAAGGTATGAAAAATAGTTATATATTACTATTACATAATGATAAATATTATATTAATATAATATATATGAATTAAATTCATCATTATAACTAATCATGATAAGTAGTGATGGAAAATAAATTACATCGGTTCGTGAGGCGGTAGTCTCCATACACAAGAATGATGGTTTCATTTACCATTTCATGGAATAGGATGTGGATATAGGATTTAAAATTAATATAATAACATATCAATATATGTAATATACTTGTGATGTTATTTTATCATGGTTTAATAGGATTTAAATTAAGTTGAAGAAAAAATAAAATGAAAACACAGAGTTAAGAACTATACCTATTCTTTAGAAAACCACTTTATGTTTAAACCAAAATCATTCATAAGATGGTTTTATGATAAAAAAAACTGACATTAGGTCCTGGTGTTGGATTTAAGGAAGGTATTGGGTTAGTATTGGCTGAACAAGATTCTTTTGAAGTGTATAGAGGATTGGAGAGGGGGTATCATTTTATAAGTGTGGGAGAGGACACTATTAGAATTTTAAGAACGAATAAAATATAAAAATGTATTAATGAAGAAAAATGGATATAAAAAAGATAATTTATGAATATTATATAATATTGGGTTTATAAAATTTCATAAATTCTAAATTATAAAATTTTTATGTCATTTTAAATCTTGTCTCATTAGTTTAACCTCCCCCCCCCAATAAACCAGTTGTAACATTATTTATGGTAACATTTTTTTTATTTTCATAAAATTAATATTGAACAAAAATTAAGTTTAAATTATTATTTAAAATGAATGATTATGATTATAAATATGGAAAAAATTTTATAAAAATCAATTCAGGTAAGTGGAAGAATTTAATTTAAAATTAAACCTGAAAAACATGATGAAAAGTGGTATTTTAGAAATAATGTCATCATAAGTATAGAAATATTTTTATACCTAAATTAATGTATAATTTTTATTAAAAACCATAATTTTATTATTAATAATATAATTTAATAAATTTTTCTTTTAAACCATTTTATAAAACTGTAAATTTTTAAATTCTTGAAATTAAATGATAGTTTTCAATAAAAATCATTATTTTCATTATTTGTGGAAAAATTAAAATTTACAAAAAAAAATCCAAAAAAAATCAACCCTAAGATAATTTTTACATGATGAATTAAAAAATTAATTTCATTTTTCAAAATTAAAATTATACAATTTCTAAATAAATATTTTAAATAAAATCATATATTGCATAATAATCCAATTTGCTTATAAATAAATCTCTTTCCCTTTCACTAAAAAATAACCTAATATTAATATAACTCTATAAAATATAATTATTCAATGTTAATAAGTTATTAAAATTATTTATTCTAACATTACCTAGGTTTTTATATATAGGGTTTATTATTTGTGGAACTATTTAAATTAAACTTTGGGTGTTAATATTGAGGCTTTAGAGATTAATGTATTATTAATTCATAATAAGGTTTATACATATCGTTTATTATATCAAATTGTGATAATAATTATTGGTTTTGTTGGATGGATAAAAATAAGAGGAATAAATTTTCATTCTTTTGTAGATATTATGATCTATTAAAAATTAAGTTTAGTTATTTAGTTAAGAATGATTCATCTTTTTTGGTTATTATTTATAAAATGATGTGATAGATAGATTGAGAATCTCTTGAAAAAAAACATAAAAGTAAAAATTATGCTTATAGAATGTAAATAAATAAATTTAGTATATTTTACAAAAAATTTTATCGCAATGGTAAAATAATTTCTTATATTAAATTAAGGAGAAGATAAACCAATCGAGTCTTATATGAAAAAAAATCTCATATTACAAATTAATCTTTCTAAAACTCATTCACAAGTTTGGGTCTTATAATGGTAAATCCATTGTTTAAGGAATATTTTGGAAATTATATGTTTCCTTATCTTAACATATGAATTAATATTATTTTTAAAATGAGATGTTATCAATGTGTTTTCTTTAAAACCAGTCAAAAATACTAAATGATATTTTTCTCCTATTATTTATATTTATCTTAGGGGTGTCCAAACCCTACCCAACCCAATCAACCCAACCTGATCCAAACCATGGTTGGGTTATGTTGGGTTTGGTTAGACATGGTATATTAATGGGTATGGTTAATTATCATCTGTTCAATATTGGGTTGGGTCGGGTGAAGGGTTAAGAAAATAATGATCCAACCAATACCTAATTTATTTAATTAGACTTGGGTTATCTAGGTGATGTTGTACTTCTTAGTTTTTTTATGAAATATTTTTCTAAATATTTAATTAAAGTCAAGGGTGGTTGTTTATTTATTTGAATTCATAATATTTTAAATGATATAAATTTATTTAGTTTTAATTTAAGAAATAGTATTGCATATTATTTTGTAATTATTTCTTATAAATTTTCTTTAACTAACCCAATAGACCTGTCCCAACCCAACTGAAACTACCATAGTCTCGATTATGTTGGGTCATTAAAATAATTTCTATTACCCACCACTACCACTTTAGTTTAGGTCATGAGAAAAAATTTACCATACCCAACTCAACCAATGTAAACCCCTAATTTATCTTCTACATAACATTTCATCACCTTTCCCATGTTTTTTGTTTATATTATTATGTATCCTTTTAAAAAAATTATTTTCAATGTCATCTACCACCAATAAAAATTGATTATTAATGTATTTAAAACCCTTTTTATCAGAAAATAGATAAAATTAAAAGGGTGAAATTTCTTTTAGGATATGATAATATAACTCCCTAATATTTTAAAATATATTTTATTTTAAAAATATTTGATAGATTAAGTAGCATGTGATGCATCAAAAAAATGAACATAAGTGAAAAATTTTTTATTACTATATAAAGTAAAATACATTACAAGATAGTAAAATGAGATCGATAAGTAAATGACTTTTTAAAATAAAAGGTTTCAAATTTAATTTAGAAAATAAAATTATTTATAAATAGGAAGTATTGGACTATTTTGATTAATTATAATTTTTTGTTAAATTTAAAACTTTTTTAGGGATTATATATTTTAAATTTATTGATAATATTTAGGTGAAAATTCATAAAATCAAATAATTACATTGATTAAATGGTTCGGTAATGATAAGAAATATTAGTCTAATAATTTTTTGTTAAATGAATTTTTTTTAAACATTATTTATATACATAAATTTTATTTAAAAAGTTAATATGTCATATTTATATTATTATAATTCTGTCTTAATATTGTTTTAAATTGTATAAAAATATATTAATTTATAAATTTATTATCAAATGGTTATGAATAATAAAATATTCTATTTATTCTTCCAAAATAATTTTTGCAAAATGGTATTTATGTATTTTTTGAAAGATTTTGGAACATTTTTTCTATAGGTAATAATTGAAAGATTTTGGAACATTTTTTCTATACATAATATTAATTTTATAATTAATATAACAAATTTGAATGTTCAATTTTTAAATTAGAAATATATGTTTGACATTTTGGAAATCTAAGTAATGTTTTTATTCAAATAAAAAACGTTTTTTGGTAATTTAATCTTGATCAAGTTATAAAAAGGTTTATTTTTTATTGGGTTTGGTTTTAAAGGGAAATAAGTTACCTTTTACTGAAATAAATTCAAATTAATTAATTTTAAATCAAATTTATAATTTATTTTGGTGTGAAATAATTTTTATGCAAAAAATAATAATTTTATAAAAAATGGTTATTCATTCCATTATGTGATCTTATATTAAATGAATTTTTTACCACTTCTAGAAATTGAATCATATAAAATAAATTCTATATTTAGATCCACAATTTTCAAATTTGGTAATGAGTTAATTTTTATTTTTTGTCATAATAAATAGTTACATGGTAAAAAAATTTCCCATCAGTAATGGTTAAAAGGTTTAATAATGGGGTTAAACTATTAGATAAATTTTAAAATTTGTATAAACTTATATAAATATAATTATTTGATTTTATATTTACATTAGGTAATAAGTTATTCAAATTTGACTAAATTGGAATGAACATTCAAGTGAAATACATTTATTATATTTCAGAAGATATAAATATTTACAAGGGTATCACTTATAAAATTTTCCCTAGTGAAGAACATAAGATAAGGTCTTGGGGCCATGAATTTATTTCTCTTAAACCATGTTTTCTTAATATTTGAAAATATATTTTTAATTTAAAACCTGTTTAAATTGAAAAATCATATACACAAGTCTGGGTCAAAATATTTTAATTGAATTATATATTTTGGAATTCTAAAATCCTATATGATATCTCTTCTTCAATTGGAATCCCCATTAAAATGGATATGGAGGAAAAAAACTAAGTTTGGAATCTTTTCCATGTTTTTAGTATATATATATCTCAATACAATTATTACAATAAAAGTAATTTTGGCTACATTTGTTGATGGGTTAAATAATAGATGTGTCTATGAGAAGCTTCTTGACTACTGTCATGATTACAATATCATTGGAAAAACAAAAACAAATATAGGTAGGCATTCACATTAACGTTTTTATCCTTGACTGGTCATGATGAGGAACCTTTATGGAATAAGGGATCCTCATATAGAAGTAATAAGGCCACTTGTTCTAGTAATCAAGTTGTAGAGCATGCACACTCTCAAACCAAGTATGAATGGAATTGTGTTTATTTGATTCAGATTCCTCTATTGAATCCTTGGGTCGCTAATGATCCAGAAAAAATGGGAGACTTTGAAGTGATTTATGGTTCCAATGTGGGGAGTAATAATTCTTGGGTAATGGTGTGGGCCTTAGAAAATGTATCATGTCATGGCCATCAATAGGAGGGGTCTGGACTTCCTATGAAGATAGAATGTGTATGAGATGGAAATGTTATATTGCAGGAATTGGGTATCTATAGTGAAGGTGATTTAACTTAATATTATGAGTTTTTTCTCCCTTGAGATCTAAAAGTATTACTAGATATGGGTAAATATCAGTTGTTGTTGATAGCATTGACAAGGATAATACATGGTGCGATCTGGAACAATCCCCTTAAGGGGAGGAGTATAGATAACCCTTGGAGAAAAGGCCACATGGATAAGTGATTATTTATTCTCAACTTAAAAAGGTATATTTTGACCACACTAATTTAGGAACTCAAGTCATGGAGTATTTCAACAATAAATTGAAATTGAACAATATTGAAGGAAAATGAGAAGGTATAAAAGATGATGCTCTATCACTGAAGACCTCTAACAGTAATGTTACTGTTATGGTAAATATGAAATATAATGAAGGTTTTTAATTAATTACAACATGTGATTCAAGTAAAATGATAGATTATGATTATCTGAATCCTACAATGAGAACCAATTTTACACCTCATGCTGATGCAAGGAATCGACATGCTAGCTATTTGAGCTCTTTAGATGAAGAGTCAGACTAGGAGAGGGGTTATGTGGATTAAAATAGCCTGGATTGTAATATATAAGGTATTTTTATTATTTAATGATTGAATTCTACGTTCATGATAAACCCATTGTGATCTTAGTGTTTCTTCTTTTCTTTTCATAACAAAATGGTCTTGGCCCCAACCTTTTCCATAAAAAGTGGGTCACTCCCCACAGTTATAAATGGGAACCTCCTCTCCTAACATATCTATATACATTGAGCACTCTAAATTAACCAATATGTACTAAAATATATTCCAATAACTAATACCTATGTCCTAGAGTACCAAGTATGATAAAAATTCCAATCATAGAAGGCATAAGGTGATTACCATTGAATAATATCCAAGGAGGATGCATAAGTATTTACCATTTTATTTGATGTTTTTTCTTCTTCTACCACTATCAAATATAATCTAACCATACTAATATAATCACATTGGTATATTTTATATACATAGATTTTATTATGTTTATAAAAATGATTATTTCTACCTTTCCATCCTATAGAAAATGAAAACAATGCTTCTAGGTACGTGTGGAATATCTCCTCCACAAAGAAACATGTTAAATATTTCATCACCACATCCCATGAAAGGTTAGAAATTTGCATTTTATGGATAAAAATGATTTTTATGACATAATTTTTATTCATTAAAGATAAAATATTATTTACCTTTTTAACCTCCCATATGTTTGAAAATGATAATGTCGCTTCTGTGTATGTGTGGAGTACCACCACCATAGAGTGATGCAATTCATTTTTCATTACTGCGTCACATGGTTGGTTATATAGATATATTTTTTTGAATAAATATGACATTTATAAAATTATTATGATTCTATAATGTGAAACTATTATCTTATCTTTTTCTTTAGATTAGAAAAATGAATGTGTTGCTCATGTTTACATGCAAAATATTGTCTCTTTGAATGATGTATCTCATTTTTTATTACAAATTTACATGGATTTTATTAATAGTATATTTAATGTAAAAACATGATCATTATAACATAGTTAATATTTTTTATATGATGAAAGAATGATCCCTTTAACCTCAGTTAACACACAGAATATGTTTCGGACTAAATGACACCAAAAAACCAGCATAAACATAAATCATTTGGTAAATAAATAGAAAATATTAATAAATGAAATAAAATTAATAATAAAATTAGAAAAAACTTGAAAAAATGTCCTTAAAAATGTAAATAATTAAGATAATTTTATTATTTAGTATTTTGAAAATGTATAAATAACGATGATACTCAATGTAATATATTTATTTATAAAACCTCATCTTCAAATATATTATTGTTTTCCTTCCTTTTCCTCCATATCAATGTTCTTCAGAGTGTCTCAATAATGTTATTCTACATAATCTAATAATTTTTTAAGTAATTTTGAACTATGAATTTTTACAAAGGTGTTTAAGAGGAATAATTTAAATTCTTTCTATATAGATCACTTTCGACTATTTACTGAAGTATAAATGATGTTTTTTAATGTTTACCATATGGTTTTTCTTTCCTATCATCATGTCTATTATTCATTGTCAATATTTATCTACAAATTTTTAAGGATTTTAAAAAAATATCCTAGTCTCATTCATATGTTAATTTTTCATTTTTAATAGTTTTCAAATGAAAAGTATATTTCCCCTAATTTTTATACAAAAATGAAAATTAATTTTGTTAATGTGTTCATATGAGTTTTTTATGGGTTTTTTGATGAAAAACTCAACAAATATAAATATTTTCTTCATGATATAGTACATGTAAATTATAGATGATATCATGTGAGACTAGGATATATCTCTCTAATAAATTTGGTTATAGAGACTGAGATTTTCTATCTATTAATTTTGGATATTATATGAATTATTTTCAAGACCAAGAATTGTGATAGTGTGTAATTACAAGGCCTGGTGCACCCAGAATAAATGCTTTAAATAGATTAAATAATTAAAATTACACATGTTTAGTTTTCATAAAAAATTTAATAACTCCTAATCAGATGCATAGATCATAAATAAGAGGGAACCATTAAATTCAGAATGTAGGTTTTACCCTAGGCACAAAATAATATTTATTATTCCATGGAGTTTGTAGAAAAAGTTGTGGGAAGAGTATAATTAATTAATTTAATTAATTAAATAATTAATTTCATTTTTCAGTATAGTGAACTTCTTCTTATTTAAATATATGTCTATAGAGTTTTCCTCAGGGATGGATGTTAAAACATAGACACCTAAAAGCAGTTAAAAGAGATAATTCTTGGATAATGATGATGGATCATAACTAGATTGTGTCTCATTACACCAACAGAGTTTCATGGATCTCATCAACAATGGTAGTGAAAACCCATTTTCATCAACAATTGATCCAAACTCCAAGTAGGATGTCTATTTGTGTTTTTTATCCTATTTATTAATCACGAATTAATGCATATATATTTCATGAACAAAATTGATATGTGTATCATTGGTAGATATAAATTTATTGAACTATATTTGTTCATATTTTTATCTTCCTCATCGATTTTATTTTTCTATGAATATAAATTTAGGTCGAATGAACAAAGGTCAAGGTTCAATCCTCATGTTTGTTATCTTTTGGATTTCTTCCCACATTATCCACACATTCTTTGAGGGTATTTATTTTGTCATTTTTTTAAATGAATACCCAGTATTCTATCATTACAAGAATGTTCATCAGGGAAATGGACTGATACCATGGGTTTGGTTGGTAATTGAGGTGTGATGGTGGTGGTGGATGATTAGAGGAATATCAGTTAGATTTATGGGTTCTGTTTTTCATGGTTTTTGATGAATGGTCATGTGTGACTTGATGAGTTAATTTGTGTTTAGATTCAACCCTGTATTTCATTGATTTATGAAGGAAAGGGCCGAAAGACCCTTGGTCTATTGGTTCCGATGAGGGAGAAGGATCAGATGAAAAACATGAAAGTGTAGAATATATCCCAGTGTATTTTGGAAATCCTAATTCACTTTTCTTGTAATCATATATTATATGATGTGTGGTACCCCTGGTTATGGCACTACGGTTTTGGAAGAAATTAAATATTACAAGTCATGTGACCCCTTTGTGATGAATCTATGTGTACTTCAGATGGTACACAAACACGGCTTATGATCACAGCCTGTGGAACACTATCTACTCGGACACAGGCATAGCCACATATACATTGGTTGGTACACTGGTAGCCCAATGTTCACTGACAAAAGTATATGTCACTAGTATGTGTCAGGATACCTCTACTTTTCATGTTTCCCACTAACATTCCAAGTATATTGAGGTTTACATGTCGTGTAAGTATGTACCACATGGAAAAATATGGGGATAGTTGTACATGTTTTTTACCCCAAACTACATGTTGCGTAGCCCCTCAAAGGGCATGTGTAGCCCTTCATTTCTTTATTATGTATACGTATTGGTTGAGTATGTTCCCTTGGTTTATTACCACAACGTTACAGTGTATAATTTCATCCACATCGTAGGATTTTGATCCCATTTAGAGGAAGAGTCTTAGATAGTGTTTTTGGTTCCCTTAGTGTGACTAGAGTGTGATCCCCTATCTTCTTTATACCCAAGGTAGATTTTGTGGAATCAGTGTGCCCTCCTTGAGTAAGGAATTGGTCCTCCATCAAGTAGGTCACATCTGTAGGGTTTGTGGTATCATTGGAATATGATCCCCTGTGTAGTTGGTTGATCTAGATTAGATTTGTGGTAACCCCTAGAAGTTTTGGGAGTTCCCCCTTTCTAATTATTAGGATCTACTGAGATAGGTGATATTTCCTCAAAGGGGCCTAATGGTCTTGACCTCTTGATTGAGTTTCTCGAGTTATATCATATCTCATGGAGTGTATTCTACTAGAATGGTCATTTCTTTGAGTAGAATCATGCGGCTGGTAGATGGTTATGATACCCTAGTGGTGTGGTGTCTATCCTAAGTATATCAGGGTTTTTTTGTTATACATTGATTTTTATATCTTATATTGAGCTGAATATACTTGATGCTTCATGTATAGTGTTCTTGGGGTTTTATACTATGTATTATTATACTCACCCATGCATGAGACCTTCCCCCATGTGTCATGTCTTATTCAAATTATGGACATTTTGATGGTTTCTTGGGAGGATAGGGAGAGGGTGGATCATATCCTAAGATTGACAAACTGATGTGTTTTCTGAGAGCTTTAATTTGACCACATTCCCAGACATTAGAGATGGATGGACCGTTTAAATTTTCTATTTGGATTATATTTTCACTCTTTTACACATTCAATAATTTACTATTGTATTATATCATGAGAATATAGATGTATTCCTAAATTTTTTTAGTTGTTTTATATTTCTGCATTTTATGGGCTTCAATATGTGTGTGTTTGTGCAGGAAAATTAGGACAATACCTCCAATTTGTGGGATATTCCTACTTGACATTGGTCACTATCCCCTAGCCTAGTGGATGTGAGATTAGGTTAGTCATGGGTTAGACCCTAGTGGTTCGTTTTGTGACAGACTGGTTTTAGAGCAGTCGGTTCTATCTTAGGACCAGAGTTGATGAGATTGGATTGGGGTAATAATTTTTAGTGATTCAAGATGGGATTTCAGGCCATGGAATCAAGTTTTGGTGCTCATACCACATATTCATATATCATGACTCTGATCACCTATGTTTTGACTTGAAATATGTAGAAATCAGAAGTAGGTAAATATTTGGTAAATGCTTCATATAGGAATGGGTTGTGTTTTATTTTTCCTTCTTGATTCATCTCTACATATATAATCTTTTGATCATGGAGTAACATGTTTCATTTCAGGATTCCACCATTTAGATATCCATCTAGGAATCCACATCATGATCATGGGAATGATCTACCTAGTAATAAGGATTCAGTACAGGGGTATGTACTGTATATAGCACCTCTGGGTGGTTTACTAGCTTTACCACCACCCATGTAACAATAGCTATAATTGTAATTTTTAACTGCTGATTCATGTAGGATGAGTCAGTTGTATGAGTTTAATGTATGTTCCCACCCATGATTCAGGTTGATCCACACTCCTAGGTGGCTGAGGACTATCTAGAGTTAGTCACTCACATTTTCTACCTTGTGTGTATGTCTACTGATCATATGTAAGTCCTTTCTGTGATTCTTCTTCAGATATTTGTAGGGTAATGGTGAAGTATAGTGAAACCATAACATAATGAGGTTACTATCTCCTAATAATACATTGATAATCTCTTTATATAGGATTTATATCCATCCATTTTTTGATTAGTTCACATACAAGAGCTTATGCATCTATAGTAGGGCATTTTGACCATGGTGGAGTACTCAGCAAGGTTTACTAATCTCTCATGATACAACATGGATATGGTTATTTATATATTATTCTAAGAACAAACCATTGAATAGGGTTTAATATAGGACATCAAGGCTTCAGCGGTATCACTATTTACTCCCACCTAAATTGGGGTTCTTGAGTGGGCCTAGGTAGTTTATATCATCCTTGTAGATTATGAACTGATCGTGGGTGCTATTAGTGGGAACCCAGGAGTTGAGACATCAGTAGTAGGTAGATAGTGGCAGTCGCATGGATTCAAGAATGCCAGACACATCTATAGACAATCCCAGGACATATGGTCCACAATTCAGGGATCTTAGGATGGCTCAAATCAGCTGAGGTAGAGGTGGTGTTTCTCCTACGATGGTCGGGGAAATTTGGATTTGGATTATATAACATGTCGTATATCTATTTGAGTTACAGTTAAGGGACCTACATGGAAGATACATAAGCTGGAGAACGGTGGTTCATAGTGTAGTAGATGTGGCTGAGGGTCTAGCAAAGAATCAAGAGGTGGTAAGAGGTTTGATCCATTACCACCACCACACCCAGGTGTTCCACGCTAGGCTCGGGGTGTTGTGGTCAGGGAAGAATTAAGTTTTAGACTATGGATTCCTATAGACATGTAACTCTAGGGATTTTATGATGTATGACCTATTTATTTTCTAACTTTATATATAGTGTTGATGGACATAGGTGTGAGTCATTCTATCCTTTCCACTTATCTAGTTTGAGACCCTGAGATTCTTCAAAATATTTCAACACAACAACTGTGGTTGGAGACTCTTATAGGTGGTGGCTCAGTGATTTAACACTTATGATGACACTACAATATGATGATTGGAGGAAATATTTTTATTTGGGATCCATTTGTAGTAGTGATGAGGCCATATGACATCATCTTAGGTATGTAATTTCTATCAACAATTCACTCTCATGTTGATTATTTTAGGTGGAGGATATTGTGTTTCTACAATTAGAGTACTAGGTATTCCTTTGTGGGTAAAAAAGAAAACTTGGTAGAGAAATATTAGATCAAACATAGGATAGTGCATCCAATTACCCACTGTTTGGCTAGCATGAATCTTGTAACAGTGGATGCTCTGGGATACCAGTTTCCTATGGTGGTGGAGGAGTATGAGGATGTATTTTTTGAGGTTTTACTAGGATTACCACCCCTACATGACATATACTTCTTCCTTGAATTTCATGTTTGGATGACCTTGATATATGCACCAGTATATAGGATGGTTCACTCAAAGCCTCATGAGATGAGGGTGTAGTCATAGGTCTTATAGGAGAAAGGCTTTGTGAGACCAAGTGTTTCCCCCTGGGCAGCCTCAGTGTTGTTCTCCAAGAAGAATTACAGGAGATTGAGGTTACGTGTAAAATACTGGTTCATTAACTAGGTTACTATAATGAATAATTATCCACTATTGATGATTGAAAAACTCTTTGATCAGTTGATATGGGTGGCATGGTTCCCGAATATTGACCTTAGATCAGGCAATCGAAATCTGTGAGTATGGGATGAGGATATATTGAAGATGACATTTTGATGATTCTACGATCATTATGTGTACCTGGTGATGTTTTTGGTGATACAAATTCCCCCATAACTATTCATGGGAATCATGAATTGGATCTTTCACCCCTTTTTAGACTAGTTTGTAGTGGTATTTGTTTATGACATCCTGGTTTACACTACGTTTGAATAGGATCATGTGGCACACTTGAGGATAGTTCCAGAGATACTTTAAGAGAATCAACATTAAGTAAGCAATCAAATCATTATTTTTGGATTCAAGATGTCAAATTTCATGGACATTTCATCTTAGAGGTAGGAGAAGAAGTAGAACTGATGAAGGTTGAGTTAATTCTTACATAGGATTAACCCAAGAGTGTTAATGAGGTGTGGAGATTCCTTGGGTTATAAGAGAAAAATCAGAGTTTTATACCCTCTTTCTCTGGAATGGATGAAACCTCGAATTATTTGAACTAAAAGGGTAATCCTTTCATATTGATGGAAATATGCCAATAGTTCTTTCAGGATCTAAGGTAGAAATTGTTGAGCACTCCCATATTGATATTTCCAGAGGAGGGTGTTAAGTATGTAGTGTTATATGGTGCATCTGGAACTACACATAGTTGTGTTATGATGTAGAGGTAGTAGTTATTTTCTATGGTTCACATCATCTAATACCACATGAGTATAACTACATAACCCATTATCTTGAGATAGTAGCAATCATCATTTCACTAATGATATGGTGACAATATAATATGGGAATGTCATTTATCATTTACTTTGACCACAAGAGTCTCAAAAATATATTATAATAGATGAATATTAACTTGAAACAAAGATGATTTCTAGAGTTTCTCCTAAACTATGACTTTTAGATTGTATATACTCATGGGAAGGGGAATGTGGTAGTAGATTATCTTAGTATGAGATATTGTTCTCAGTTGTTGGTTGAGGCATCTGAGTAGTTAGCCTCATTGATGTTGTCCTTACTGGTCTACGACGGTTCTTAAAATCACCAGTCTATGGTTGTTACCTCTCCTCTTTTACAACTTCTCAGGGATACTCAGTATGGATATACTGAATGCGAGACCTTGTGTACTCAGATATTCACTAGACATGCTTCTTATGTATATTTTGAATGTGGGGAGAATTATACCCTTTTTAGAGGATATATTATGGTACCTTTCATGTTGTAGCAGGAGGTAATGTGGAAGTTTCATACATCCCCATTGGCAGTATATCCAGGTGGGTAAAATATATACTAATACCTCTACCATCAGTTTTTTTCAGTCATGAAGAAGGGATTTATATAGTTATTCTCTCAATGTTTCA
The DNA here is from genome assembly GCA_963277665.1 of Viscum album. NCBI lineage: Eukaryota > Viridiplantae > Streptophyta > Magnoliopsida > Santalales > Viscaceae > Viscum > Viscum album. The sequence goes on from OY728143.1 coordinate 1,541,863,566, forward strand.
CCTATCTATAGGTGAAAGATGGGCACTAGATTTTAGCAGGTTTAGCTTAACCCCTTTAGATTCCAGAGTGGATGAGGGATGGGATATCTAGGGACTTCATGATAGAGGTACCATGTATGTATAGGATACATGAATCCATATAGGTCGTCATAGTCAAACGCACCAAGTAAAACTACTTCCTAAATATCATAGAGTGGAGTTTAATAGATAGTTTAGAATGCCTCAACATAATGGTAATAGTCTGACTCCATAGTGTCTCGTCGATGATCATTTAAATCATGATTATTGATTCAATTCATCATTATGGATAGGATTATAGGAGGCCTTTAGGACTCAGTTATGCTTGAGAAAAAAATTTCTCACCCAGAATGATGGCCAAAATAAGGAAAATTCAAGTCTTTGAGGACATGTTGTTGGCATGCATGTTGGAATTTGGTCCTAGTTTTGATGACCATCTACCCATGGTGGATTTTGATTACAAAAACATCAACTATTTCACCAATTTTATGGCACCATTCAAGACTATTTATGGGAAACCCTAGTGGTCTCCACTCTGTTTTAAGGATCCAGGTGAGTAAACACTCATGGTCCAAGAGTAGATGTCAGCTTCTTTTAAGTAGGTGAATATTTTCCCATAGTGGATAAGGACTGCACATAGCCTTTATAATTTTATATGAACCAAAAATGAAGACCAATAGAGTTTGAGTACAGATACCATGTGTTTTTAAGGGTCTCACCTCAATGTGAATTAAATAGTTATGGATGTGGCAGTAAGTTATCTCAGAGTTTCATTGGTCCATTAAATAAATTTCATAAATTTGGAAAGGTAGTGTACTGCTTAGCTCAACCATGGATGTTTGACCGAGTACATGATGTCTTCCACATATAGTAATTGAGGAGGTATGTGCATGACTCGTCACATGTTATCAACTATAGAAATTTGGTCATCAATGATGGTGCCACCAATACAGAGTACCCGATGGAGATCAAGAATTAAAAATAGAGGAGCCCTCAAGGAATATTGATTCCCCTATTGCATGTCTAGTTGCAACACTAGAATATTCAAGAAAGAACCTATGAGAAGAGAACCAAATGTGATCTCAGTTCCCTCATATTTTTTAGAATTTTTTTATCTTTTTGGGATAAAAATTCCAAAGGTTGGGATAATTTAATGAATCATATTTTTTGGGTATTATTTTTCTATTTTATATAGATTGATTTTGAGACTAGGAACAAATAACACATGTGATTGTGAGGACTGTCACACCTGGAATAAATGTTTGATATATATTAAATAACTGGTGTGCATAGTATTCTTGAAAAGGTTAAATAACTCTTGAACATGGGCATTGATAAGAAATTAAAGAGAATCATTTATATCAAAATTTGGAATTTACACTCAGCTTAACATATTCTTTTTCCACACATGGAGTTTCTAAAAATGTTTTCATAGGCCTAGAATTATTAAAATAAATTAATTAAATGATATATTTTATTTTATTCAACATAGTGACATGATTCCTCATTAAATATATAGGTATGAAGTTTCCCTCATGGTTGGTCACTAAACCATGGAGACTTATAATCCATTTAAGGAGAGGGTTCTTAGTGAACAATTACATATTAGGACCTAATCATGTATCATTACAGTAATGGAATTCATGGATCTCATCAACAACTATAGCACAAAACCATAATTCACCAATGATCAATCCAAACTCCAGGTAGGATGTTGATTTGTTTCATCTAATTTCATTATCCTTGAAAAATTCAAATCTATTCCAAAGATATAATTGTTACATGCATCATCAAAAGATTGAAATTTATGGAATTATATTTTATTGTGTTTATTTATCTATTAGGTTGTCATTTTCTATAAAAAAGAACTGAGGATGAATAAAAAAAGGACCATGTTCTTTCCTCATATTTTTTGAATTTTGGATATTTTCCCCAATTCTTCAAACATTCATCATGGGAATTTAATTTGGCCCGTGGTTTGGTGAATATGAAATATTCAATCATTGCATGACTGTTATACGGTGAAAGAGATCAGGACAATGGGCGTGGTTCATAATTCAGGTGTCTTTATAGTGGTGGATGATGAGAGGTAGATCAGATGGATTTTTATATTCCTTTTCTAATTTTTTTTATGAACGGTGATGTGTGAATTGATGAGTTGATTTCTGTGCAGATCCGAGTCTTTATTCCATCAATCGAAGATAAAAAGGGATAACCAAACCTTAGTCTATAGGTTCTGATGAGGGATATGTATATAGAGACATGAAGGAAATCCTAGAAGATATCACAAAATATTTCAGAAATCCCAATACATAGAGTGTGCATTCCCTGATTACATGTCGCGTGGGACACCTTAGCAATGACACTAGGGTTCTGACTAAACTTAAAAATAACAGACAATGTGACATGGTCACACTCTAGGTCACCCCAATCTGATGTCTAAGTATGTACATAGTATAGTATATGGACACAACCATAAGTATATGGCTAGTGTCACACCATGTACATGGACATGGAAATGGATGCCTATATATGGGTTGGTACATGGGTATGCCAATGTACATGGACACAGCATGAAAAAAATGGAAGGTGTCCGGTGACCTCTTCATGCCATCTGTTCCACTCACACACCATGTATGTTGAGGTTTATATGTTGTATGATAATTTAACACATGGAAAACTTTGGGGTAGTCATACACGCTATGTACCCCAATTACATGTCATTTATCCCCCTAAATGAGTGTTTGTATCCCTTCATTTATTTAGTCTACTCTAGTATTTGTTGAGTGTTTTCCCTTGGTCTATTACCTCGAGTGTGCATTGAATAATTGAATCCACATCACAAAATATTGATTCCCTTTATATGATGAGTCTCACATATATTTTTTGGATCCGTCCATGAGACTGGATTGTGATCCTATATCATCTTTATATCATATGTGGGATTTGTGGAATCAGCATGGCCACCATAAGCAAGGAATCAGTCCTCCATATTTCAGGTCATATTAGTTGGGTGCAAGGTATCTTTGACACAAGATACCCAATGTAGAGGGTTGATATAGATTGGGATCATGGTGTCCCATAGAGGTTTTTTACATGACCCCATGTTTGAGTATTAGGGTCCTCTAAGACCAAGGAGATTTCATGGGCATGGCTTATTGATCTTGACCTCTTGATTGAGTGTCTCTAGTTATAGCATGGATCAATAAGTGTATTCTCTCATAAAATGATCTGCTTTAAATGGAATATTATGGCTAGAAATTGGTTGAGTCCACCTGGTGGTGAGGTGTCCTTCCTATGTATATTTGGGAGTTTCCCATTATAAATTTATACTTATATTTTATATTGAGCTCAATATACTTGATACTTAATGTTTAGTGTTTTAGGGTGTCATTATAGGTATTTTTATACTCACACCTACATGGGATCTTCCAACTTATTTCATGACTTATGAAGACAAAGACCCTTTTGATGGTGTCTTGGGAGGACATGGGGCTGCTGGAGAATATCGTAACCTTGAAAGACTAAAGGTTTTTTTGGGGAGTTTTCATTTAACCATAGACCTCATCCTTGGAGCTGGTTGGACTCTTTACAGTATTGGTAAGTCTTGTATTTGGCCCCTTTTCCACTTTTAGTACTTTACTATTGTACTCTTATGTGGGATTATAGATGTATGCATGAATTGTTTTATCTTTTTTACATTTCATCATTTTATGGGCTTTGAGATGTCTATGTGTGTGTATATGTACATTAGGATAATACCTACCACTTTTGGGATATTCTTACTTGGGGATGGTTGATATCCCTTGACCTATTATAGGTGTGTTTGAGGTAGTCATAGGTTGAAACCTAGTTGTTCGGGTCAGAAATGTATAATGATTTAGTCTTTGATGATAAAATGGTGAAGATAACTTATTAGGTTACACCTATTGAAATGGGTTATGAATGAGTTGAATATGGGTATGAATATGAATTACCAACTTTATAACATGTATTTTCTAGAATTTTAATGATTTTTAATGAAATTATTTTGATTTTAAGAAAAAGATATTCGAGATTTTAAAATTGATAGGCTTGTTTTCAAATAAAATCATTACATGAGTTCTTATCTTTTCCCTCAATGATTTCATGATTTTTTTATGATTTTTATGGGTTTTAAATAATTTTTTTTAATACAGTTATATTTTCTCATGTAATTTGTATTTATTTATATGATCCCAATTTATTGTAAAATTATTAATCATTTTTATGGGTTTTCATGTTCTTAACTATACTAATGGGTTCCCTTTTTTATATCCCTTATAGAGATATTTCCACGCATCCAATGTTTTCAAAATAAAATATATGATCTAAGTATGTATATGAAGAATGTCAATGTCAATATTTATTCTATGTTGACTCATATAAAATAAATTAATGTGTATTTAATGAAACATTAACATAAATTTAAGAACCTATTTTTTGGGGAAAATTGTACACTATGTGTAGTTTTCCAATTTTTTATGTAATAAATTTTCCTGATTTTCTATAAATGTAAACCTAAATGATCACTGGAATTCATAGATTTTAAATAAATTCTGTTAAACTCATAATTATGGCTTTTTTATGTTTTAGGGTGTCATAAATCAACTATTTGTGATTCTATATGATAACTAAAAGTTCCATATGGCATACATTTAAAAAAATTATTTCCAATCCATCACACTCACATACTTTGAGGGGATTAAGGGAAAAAATCCTCAGGATAACTATATTTCAATACAAAAGGGAACCCAAATAGTTTCCAGTAATCATGTTTTAAATTAATTAACATAACCCTCATAACCCTCATTGTTCATGGGAGAAAGTCCCACCACTTGGGAATCCATAAATGGTCCCAATGAGTCATATAGTTTCCAATTTGGTAAAGAAAAAATGCATTTAATTTAATTAATATCTAGAAAACATTTCTATGATGATCATTGATCACAAAAATCATGAAAAATGTAAAAACTATTAGTATGTAATTAGAAACCACCTACCTCATTTAGAGTTATTCCCTTTAAGAAAAGCTTGACTCCCAATATGAACCAAGATCAACTAGAAATCACCTATCATAATGACTCCCTAACTCCATAAATGATCACTTTAATAAATTAATAACCAATTATAATCAACATCACACTTATTTAAATAATTAATTCAATGGAATAATAAAAAACTCATCATATGATCTACGATGACCAAATACAGAAGAAATGGGGTGCACATAACCTTTGACATCCACCCAAACCTCTAGAAAATAAAATCCATAAATTATCATTTGGATTTATCCATAAATTTCACACAAATATAAGGAAATATATAAAAACTTTAAGGAAATGACATAACATAAGAAAAATGGAATAATACCTAGTGTGTTTATCCTCTTAATATACCATCTAACTAAGTATAATTAAATCCCCATAATATTAATTGATTTCTCCATGATCCAATGGAATTTAAATCATACCCAAACCAAAATATCAAAAAAATTGACAAAACAAGAGGAGGAGAATCCAAGGAAGCATGAAAAAATAACACATTAAATGATGAGTTAATCCACCATCAATAATCATGGATCAATGTGGTTGAAAGGGTGATTAAGTGGAAAAGAGGGTCTCAGCCTCACCCTATTTAAACACCCCCAAAATGAATAACCATAATGAGGGTGTTCATTTAAAAATAATAAAAGATACATTGCCCCTAGTTTTGAAAAAATATATGTATTACCCAATTTGGTGTAACCCAGGGGGCTACAGTGTAATGCCTCACATGTGTTATTTCACTACGACCTGGCCCATATAACTCAGGGTGAAATCACATATCCCTGGTCACCCCACAAGGTGTGTCCCCTTGGGTCACAACATGACACACCGCCGCCAAATACAAAAAAAGATCTGGAATCCTATTCCTAGGGTCACATTATGGAAATTTCCTACCCTTCATGATGATGTCAATCTCAATACATCCCTTATATTAGTAAAATAGTCCTTTTCATAGCATGATCTATGATGAACCCAAGAATGTAATCTTATATCAAGAATTATTATTCTCATGTGACACCCTTCTGGGGGCACCAAACCTCATGGAAGTGTGATTCACTTCCCAAATCCTAACATAATCATACATTAAATTTTATTCCTATAAAAGAACGCATAATTCATAAATGAACATAGTTTTATTATTTTCCATATCTAATCCCAAAATCAATCCTTACATATAACTCATCTCACCATGTTACCCCTATGTTATGGCATGACCATCAACCTACACCTAGATTTTTATTCTGATACAGATCTTCAAAACAGAAAAACCCATATTCATTAAGGAATAAAACATCCCAAGATCTGAAAAAAAAATAATCTTATGAAGAGGGTATTCAATTTTGTATCTTTCATGATAGAACTCTTTCCATTTCTTCGAAAGTTAATCTCACACATTACACACTATTTCATGATGTCTTAGGATATGGGATAATTCATCTATGACTTCAAAATGATGCTCTTATTTAGAATATTTAGGGATTGATATTCACACAAATTATACAACCCTATACCACACCCAAAATATAATTCTTACTTAAAACACAATATGTTGCAACATCCTTGGTTGTAGGGTGATTTTTTCTGTAGAATAAATCAACAAAAGGGTCACACTGACCATGATATGTCACTCACCCGGTAACCTGAGACACCTCATAGACCTCCAAACACATACAAATTTACCTTTTAAAGACGTTCAAATTCATAAAATCCCAATCTAAGTTCCAATTCTTAAAATTTCATCTATTGAGGTACAAAAAATTAAAATTTAATCATATTTCACCAACCCATTACAATGTGTGTTATTACATAGGTTGATTAAAATTCACATTACTTTCCTTGGATATGAGGAATCTCTATTGGTATAGGGAAATAATGTTGGATCATATAATTATATATCACATTATTTTCATATTTAAAACCAAGTACATATGGAGGTCGTTTGTTTTCTTTTAATGTGATATCATATCATGTGGGAAACTTATATGATAATTTGTGATTTCATGTTTAATGGGTTTTCACAATTCATATTTACACCTACTAATTGTCATAAGGTTCATAATTACTTCACCTTGATAGCTAATTTTGATGTACATTAACCTAAAACCATATTAAAAATTGATCTTATTATGGAGGTTATCATAGAGGCTATTATTTCTTACATTCAAGAGGCATGGAATGATATTTTTTGTTTAATTCTACCCACATGATTTGATTCAGATGATAGGGATTAAAACCTAATCTAAATAAAATTAGTATGAGTGTCTACTATTGAGTACATAAATGTATGTGATACATATATTTCTAATGACCATATTTATTTGTTTTAATACATAAGTACTTCTCAATAGATGATTATTTTGATCAAGATATTGTGTTTTATTTTTTATTGGTTATTCTAGTCTCATGATTGTGAGTATTAAAATATTTATTGAGCTATATGATTTTCACCAATTTTATCAATGGGTATTGATCACACATTTTGGTGTGTGGTTTATCAGTTTTGATAAGGTAATAAATAAGTATATTCTAAGTGATAATTGTTATGAGCATGGGTTATTGAATGAAATCAAATAATAATATCACTTCTCATGTTCCATGAGAGGTTATGATAGATAATTTGGACTGAGACCCTTTTATAGGGGTATGGTTTGATATTTTCATTTCATCTATATGTATTAGATGATAAGTTTTTTATGATGGAATATTCTATTGATAATATTATAGTGAAGATATATAGTCAAACGTTTTTTCAAAAGGTAGTTTACCACTATTGTAGTTATGATGGAAGTATGAAATTATCTATAACAAGGGAGGATAGCATAATATTCAAAAGATAATCGATTTAACATACGATGATTTTATAATATGATATCACAATGAATTGGAGTTTATAACTTATCACCTTTTGTTTACATAGATATATGTTTATATTAAAGAAAAACCTTGATGTTATTCCATCAAGAAGGATCTTTTTTTCTAAAAGAAACATTTATTTCTCAATTAGAGTTTCTTGATTTATTAAGCTTATTTATAGGGTCTTTAGAAAATATTTACAAGATATCTGGGTGAAAACGACCTTTTACACTTTTTATTATAGGAATACGGGTTCTTAATAGGTTTTATACCTAAAGAAACAATCCACTTATGGGTCGTGTGATTGTGAAAATTTCCACTTTTTTTGTGTTAGATATTTTCAATCAATCCACTTTTTATAGAGAAACAAATATGATTATATCATGATTCATTTTATTTTAATTTTTATAGACAAAGAGATAATGAATTGTTTTTTATGAGATATAGTGTGGACTCAGACACTAAAAGGTAATGAGTGATAGAATAGGAATTCTTGATATAGTTAAGATATAAAAAATGATGAATTTTGTAATTTTAAGAGGATTTATGAGGACCGAATAGAAATATTCAAGTGTCAACGACTTAAAAAAATTCATTAAGTTGTGTAGTTTATGGGTTTAATTTCAGTATTGATACCTTTAAAAAATATACAAATAGAAATTGATGATGTGCCTTCATGGTACAATCATTTGTTACATGGTACTATCTTTAGTTTTGTTGATAATGTTATTTATTGGAAAAAAGTTAAATAGTTGTTTTATATTTTCAAATAAAAATAATATTACTAGCTTTAATGAGAAATTATGCAATGAGTATTTCATTATAATAAAATAATAAGATGGTGATAAAACAAAAAAATAACTATTTAAGATTATTTTATGATTATTTTGTGTAATTGAGTTATTCTATAAACATTCAATTCATGAATATTTTTAATATAAAGAAAATTACCTACAATTCTATTGAATTATATTTATTTGTTTCTTAAAAAGGATATTCATTACTTTCCCCAAGAGAATATAAGGGTTTTAAGTAATGAAAAATGACAAATAAAGGTGGTATTGAGAAATTTGTACAAACTTATGTATTTTAAATAACTTTTAGACATACTAAAATATGAGGATGAGTTATCTTGTATTAATGTAAAAATGGTTTTTAATTGTGTATATTTTTTTAACAAAGATACTGAGGTTTTAGTGATTTTTTATGGATTTTTAGATCATGGCGTTAATGTATTATTAGAGTGAGATAAATATTTTATGATGGAATGTAATTGATGAGGGTTTTATAACCCTTTTATGTCTTGGATTGGTTAAAGAGTGGTGTAATGGAATAATTTGGGCCCATAACCCATATATTCAATGATTCTCAGATGATTTCCTTGATTGGAGTGTGGTTAATGTGTAAAGGTGTAGAGGTGAGATCTATGTAGTGTGAATTTTGGCGAGGGAATTTTTCATGCCTTTCTGAATGGCGTGATGGGCTTCAAGTTTTATTCATTTATGATAATCCATCTTATAAGGGTTGAAGTGGAACCCTAGAATTACCGATAGGCTAAGTGAAATAACATGACACGAAGGTCTTATAGGAATTTATCATAGACTATGACTACTTATAACTAACCCTCACCAACATGTGCACTATGATTAGCTCTCATACTTCTCATGGTTATTTGGATAGTTGTCATGTGCAGAGATTGAAAGTCATAGTACTGATAGAAATCTTCATACCCCCAAATTATTCCAAATCTGATAGCTCGGCTCTAGTGAATGTGCCTACTCTGAATCCTCTTTTAGAGATTATTCCTTCGTAGAATTTATCTGGATAGTATCTACACATCATATGGCCCGAAGGCATTGAGGTGCCCAAATCCCATGAGGTGTCATAATTCCATAATTTGTATATTTTTCTCCCTAAATGTTTTTGTAAAATAAATGTTAGCATGGTGTTTAGGGATAAATTAAATAAGTTGAAAATTGTATATCATATCTATTGTTTTCTTGTTAATATCATCAAATATATATTATAAGCTTTGAATTTTTATTTTTTATGGGGATTTGTGTCTTGAATGATGATGTGATCATTTTTTTGAAGGTGTATCTCCCAAAAGGTTCATATGGTTGATTGTGAAATTCCTTATTTTAGAGTTCATGATATTTTTAGGATGAGATTTTCTTTCTAAGAATCAAAATCTTCCAAGGTGTATCTATTACAATGGTCTAAAATTAAATGTTATAAAGATGATGAATTTCAATGGAATATTTGGTAATCGTGTACATGAGGGCTGAAATGATAACTTTAACCAAGTAATTCAACCTAGAAAAAAAAATTTATGGTTTCATTAATATTAAAATTTATTATTTACTTATGGGTAGATATTTGGCATAGAGAGGAAGTTTTTTGACTTTTTGTATTTTAAATAATTAAATAAATTATTTTCTATGCTAAAGATTATTGAAATTTAGGATAAAATTTATATTTTTTCCATGAAAAAAATATTATATATTTTTAACCACACCATTGATCTATAAATATGTCATAAACCTTAATGGGCGTGTTTGGTGTGATTTTATATATATCAAATTACATCATAGTTTTTAGAATTTAATTAATTAATTAATTAAATTGAAAAATATTTATTTAACCTTATTTTAAACCCAAACTCATAATGGAATTCTATCAGCACCATGTACTCAAAATAATGTGTATCAATTTATGAAAATTTAATGTTATTGTCATTTTTAGGATTATCCAATAATTTTTTTGATCATATCACTATAAATTGTAATTTTATCCCCATTATCATCATTCATTAAATAATTTGATGGAGAATAGATTATTAAATTATGGGATTAAAAATGGTCCATAATTATTATAGTGTTCTTTAAACCTATTCATCAAATATTTCATGCCTATAATTTTGAAATCATGTAGTTTTTGTATGGTTATCTACTAAAATTATATTGATATTATTAATATATAATATAAAAAAATGATTCTATTTTATGGTCATATAATTATGACTATTTCTCCATTTTCCATCTATTCATGGATTGACAATGGATAAACATAATCATACGGGCCCCCAGTTTTCAATTGTGGAAATTATTGAGGGTTATTCCACCATTGATGTGATACTTGGATCTTGATTTTATATGATCACAAATGTACACTAATTTCCCATTTCTTCACCCAATATCAGTAAAATCATGTGGGTTATAAATGAAATTTAGAGCTATTGATCAAAATTTCACATGAATTTCACAAGGAACATAGAATTAGAAATTCCAATTTCCTAACCAGTTCAAAATTAGTCATTTAAAAATGATTAAAATAGATTATACTATTAAAAGTGGAAATAAAATTTATTTATGTTCACTTGGAGACATTAAAAATTTATTTATTGTGGGATTTTATTTCAATAAAAAAATTCAATACTAAATAATTTTAATTTTCTTTAAATTTGAAAATTTGTTATGTTGTGTCTCTATTACTCAAAAATACTTACAATTATCTATAGATAGTGAGATATATTTCTCCTTATTGTGGATATAGGGTGTTTTTTATGAACCACATACATTGTTATACTAGATTATTTTTTATTTTTTATTTTTTATTTCATTTAAATATAATAATTCACATGTTTTTTATAAGGATAGACATATTATTGAATATGATAGTGGGATAAATGAATCCTTGTCTCGTTGGTAGTTTGATCTTGATTGAATACAAAAAAAATATGGTACATAGACTGGGAATCAATTAGAGAACCCTAGTATAGAGATATATCTTAGAAGGTTAATGAGGATATTCACACCAATGAAAAAATATGAATCTTTTATGAATTAATAATTATTTACTAATTGTATATACCCTTAGTGTTATGAATAATAAATTCAGGTAAATGATTAGTCCAATTTTGAGCTAGAAATATTGGATTTAATTTAATTATTTCTTTCTAATAAGACATGATAACTTGGTACTTTATTATAAGTAAAGAAAAAATTTCCTAAAAAATCGGTTTACCTTTTCTATAAAAACATGATAGTTGTAAAATTTATAAGGAGAGACTGATTGTGAATGGGTTTAAACAAAAGGGATATATTGGTTACATAGAAAATCTATTTTTATTAGATTAACCCTTGTCATATTTTTATTGAGAATTATAGTTGTAAAAGGATTACATTTTTAGAATATAGATGTGAATACTACCATTTAACATGGATACATGGAGGGAATATATATGGTTCCATAAAATATTTTTCCCAAATTTGGGAAAAGAATATCCTTTTTGAAAAAAAAAACAAGCATCTGTATGGGATGATGTTGGAACCAAGGTAGTGGAATTAAAAAATCAAAGTTTTCATTGGAATTAATTATTATAAGATGTGTGATATAGATCAAAGTTTTTATTTTAAATTTTTTGGAAATTTATTGAGCATACTTTTATTTAATATTGATGATATTCTCATTACATGGTTCACTGAGCATAGTATTAAATAGTTATAGATGAAATTGTCAATTAGATTTGGGATGGAGGGTCTATAAATTTAAATAAGTTTCTTAGGATGATGATTATTTGAGACCATGTTTTTGAAACATTGAAGTAATAAAAAATAATCATGTAGATAAGGTTTTCGTAAAGTTTCATATGCTAGAGGAAAAACCAATTTTTATTCCTCTTGAATTTCATTTAATGTTGTCAAAGGATCAACTTCTCGAGATATAATTTGAAAGTGACTACTTGGAAAAAATTCCATATGTTTTACAAGTACATATTTTGATTTATACCATGGTTTTCACTTGACCAAAAATAGTGCATTCATTGTGAGGGTTTAGTAGTTATACAATAAATCTATGAAGAAAACAATTACAAATCATCCTAGAAAGGTCTAATATGTCACCTGTTTAGATATCTCACTATGCCCAAAGGGAATTTTGATCCCCATAGGATGGTAACCCATTATTTGGAATCAAAGGATACACTCTTAGTAAAGATTTATCCCTAAATCAGAGTAAATAAAAAAATAGAACACTTACTAAAAATGTATCATGAGGAATATATACCTCATAAATCTACATAATATAATATAATAAAACCTAAAATAAATCAAATAATCAAATGGTTCATAAATAATATGTGTGACCCAACTAATTTTGATCAACATAGAATATCATCCAAAAAATAAACATGCAATATGTACTAGCAATATAAATTAAATACATCTAAAATAAAGTGTTGGGTTGATCAATACAAAAACAAAAAAAAACAAAACATGACTAAAACATAAGAAAACCTCCATGTAACCCATGTATTATCACCATATAAAAACTCAACCATTGGTATCCAAAAAGATAGATAACCAGTTTAATGGAACCTAGAACTTGTACCAAATAAAAAGTCTACATATGCACACACACAAGTTCATATGTATGGTGTGATCTAAAAATCCTAGTAGGATATCACCACGGAGTTAATGCAATTATTTATATTAAATAATTTATAAATTCAATTTTTAAATTATATTTAAAAATAATGTTTTCTATTTTCATAATCCTTGAAGAAAACAGGTTAGAGACAAATTACCTTGGAAATAAAACACTTTATTCATATAAAAAATAAAATAAATCTCTACTTAGGTGTAAAACCTTTAGAAACCAGAAATGGGGTCCGTTGATTTTACGTAAAATAAAAAGAAACTATATTCCATCATTACCAACAATTAATAAAACTCCCAAACATAAATTGAATTATTTAAATTTTATTTGAAACCACCATTTTAAAACAAATTTTAAAATCAATTTAAGAATCCAAGCCCATAATAAATTATAAAAGCACAACATCAAAAAGTAACACTATATCAATGTAGTAAAACTAAATAATATTATTTAATGGTTTCATAAATCATACAATAATAAGGGGATATTAAAAATAAGAAAGGGGAATTCCTTGTATAGAAATTCTAATCATGGAATAAGTGTCCTGGGAAAATCTTGAGGTATTAAAGTGATATGACCATAACTATATAATATCATGGGAACAACTATTGGCATGCATTATATCCTAAAAATCCACAAACCACCCCACTATCCAACACCATCCACTTTAGGGGAACCCCCTCTATCTATGGTATACCAACACCACTATAGGGACACTATCCCATGTGTTCCATAAACTACTGTATCCCAAATCAAGATCTACCACTCACTTATAAAGGTTACCATAACCAATAAAAAGTGTAGGTGAGAATCAAATTAAACAATGATTAATAAATACATCAACCAAATATAAACAATAAATTTTCCTCACCAACAACACCCTTGCAAAAAAAATATTTTCCATAACATAATGACATCACATAATAATGATAATCCCATAAAGGGGGAAAAAGGAGAGATAAAGAGGCTATCACAAGTATCAAACCATTATATTCATAAAGTTCCAGACAATTCTTTAAAAGGAAATATAACTCATTATTCCAAATCAATTTATACTTCATAAAATTCAACATTTTAAAAAAATAGAAATCAATAAGTACTAATAACATTTACTATTCAAAAGCATTTTTAAAAAACATAGTTTCATTATTTTAAAATAAAAATTAATGTATATTTATTATCAAACACGTTTATATGTTCCCTAAAGTCATTTCCCAAAACATATGGTATAAAAAATCATTTAATTTAAAAATAATATTTTAAATTCATAAATAAAAACCTTTATATATTGCTTAAATTTCATGAAATCATTCTGAAAACCTATAATAAACATCTTACATGGATATAATTTCATATATAATGGATATATAAAACCATATAAGCTCTTAAATTAATAAATAAAGTAGTGTTATATAAACAATGATCTCAAAGTAAGTATAACCACTCATCTTTGAGAAATGAAAGGCCAATCACAAAAGTGAATTCCCTAAATATCTAAAACCATATAGTTAAACCAACCCAATATCTAATATCCAACCCCTTGGGAAATAAGTATTCAATAAGGAAATAAAACCAAGGATATAGGATAAGGGGGAGAGGGAGTATAAATGAAGTAAAAAAAGATAAATATTCCTTGATGAACCACTTAGAAATAGAGGGGAAAGAACTTGTAACCAATGAGGAAGAAGGAAGACCACCCCCACACTTACTGAAAATTAAATTTTTATTATTCAAACACTTTTGAGTAAAAATTGATAAACCATACATGAAATCATGACTAAAAACCAAACCACCATGGTACAAATTTTTAAGTCCAAAAAACATCAAGCCAACATAGAAGAGCCCCTACCTAGCATCAAAAACATTATGATCATCTTTCTTCTATACCTCACTGCTGCAAAGTTGTCCCAGGCATGAATGCATGGGCCAGGAACCGATGGAAAACCCATACCCTCTTAAATATCCATTTTCAGAGTGAAGACCAAGAGAAAACCCTCTTTTCTAAACCCCATCTAGAGAAACCCCTTGTGTGATAGAAGCAACAACCCTCAAACCTCGAACCGTAGGGCCGCAAGGATTCACATTTCCAAGAATAAATTCCACCAATTCAATGAAATCAACCAACAGCCGCACAAAACTAGTTTCATCTCCTCCATCCAAACTGCAGAATCTTCACAAAACCGATGAAACTTCCTTCATGATCAACAATTTTCAGGATCAAAAAATCCAAAAATAAATCAATAGTCATCATTGATATAATTCCACCACCGCAACAATGGATAAGACCAATCACAAAAAACATATCCAGATCTAAACCATAAACCAACATAACATCCAAATCACCCAACAAGAAACTAAAAATTCATTCAAGAGAATGAAGAAAACCCACTACCAAACTGAACTGAAAACTAGCCACTGCCTTCAAGCCCACACACTATGACCATATCTGTCTAACACAACCAAATAATGAAAAATCATGACGAAATCCTCACCATAGTAGTTGAAAACTCAAACCTTGGACCTTCACTACGCCTCCATGAGACCCATATCCAACTCAAAGTGTAGGACGTGAGGAAGACTAGAAAACGGTGAAATCGCCAAGCTGTTCAAGACGACACCACCATAGGGGACGCTGCATGCCATGAACCCACCGAGCTAAAGCATCGATGGGAAGTCGAGCCATGATGTTGAAAAGGAAGACAACGGTGGGGAGGAAACCTACTGTAGATCCCATTAAAAGAACATAATAGTAGGAGAAATGAGGATAAACAATTTAAACACTATAGGGGAAAATGTGGAATATCACAAAATTAATAGTCTTCTTAGAGAACATCATGAAATATAAAATTTCATAGCTATGTGAAATTCAGCAGAAAAGGGAATTCCATGGTGTTATGCCCTTCAACAAGGTCATTTTGGTCTAAAAATAGAATAATTTTCAAATTTCCAAGTCAGGTAATGGTATAACTCACATCTTCTTAGCCTAACCTACTATATCCCCAGACTATAATTTCCAAGGGCTCCAAGAAACACTCAATAAATAATTAAAACGTTTTAAAGGAATAAAATAATCCAAAATCATTCAATATAAAAAAATAGTTAAATGGTTGTGTCATAATTCAACCCCACCATGACACTTTCTCCCTTATAAATTCATCATCTAAAAAATTAAATAAGTTTATATCAAAAGGGAAACTGCTGGACATGATTCATCATAAAATTTTTTCTAAAATTATATCTAACAATAGCAGAAGAACCATCATCTAAATCATATCCCTAAGTGGGAAGGATACCTATAATAAATCTCCTTAGCAATTATAAGACTTCTAAAACTGTGAAAATAAAAGAAAACACTCCCAAGAGGAAACCAGCACCAAAACCATTGAGGGATTCACTAATAATTCCAAACAAAAATAATTAAGTCCCAATACACAACTAGCAACATCAATATAAAGAATGGGTACCCACCTCAGATCAATAATGTCAACAAGAATAAAGTAGGACCTCAATATCCTAAAGTAATGGTGGGAGGGATGGGAATATTATGTAAGAACCTATGTGGAGAGAAATTCCATGAAAAACCATTCTTAAATATCAATGGAATACATCTAAATATATCATCTGAAAATTACAGGTGAAATTTAACTCAATTTCTAAATACATCGAGACTAAAGAACATAGAGACTTGTCAGGGTATCCCCACCAATTGGATTTCATCTGAAAATGTGAAGCAATGGTACAATACCAATAATAAATTCTTCCACAAAACAACCAATGTAAACCATAATTCATTTATCAATAAATCCAAACACCCAAAAAACTAGCTTAAAATTCTTTAATGAAAACAATATCTTAAAAAGACACCCCCAAAACTATAAAACAAATTCTAAAAAAACCACATTACACAACGAAGGAATAAATGAATCAAATCAGGAACATTCATCATCATCGAAAAACATGGATCTATCATTGGGTAAATGTACTAGAAAATATCGTAACCTTGAAACTCAATCATATAATGTCTCAAATGGTCCATATAACATAAAATGGGATCTTTCTAGACTAAAAACTAAACCAAATCTATTCCAGAACCCCAAAAAATACCCAAGGTTACCTTATTATGTCCAGGAAAACTAGATCCCCACGCATGGGCTATATAACATAAATAAAAAGTGACATGATCACCACTGAGGCTTAAGCTCCACAAGAATATAAAACATCCCAAAAGAACCATGATATAAACAAACTAAGAACAAACAAAATATGTTTTCCCTCAAAAGAATATATATGATTTAAATTCATCAATGATGAATCATTGAACAAAACTCAACATGATTTAAACTATGCCCAAATATTCTTCTTATTCCTATGAGAATCAACAAGGATTTGAGAATTCTGAACCTCACCAACATGACCTGTTACCTCACATTCAAATTTTCTCTAGCCTAGTTACACCATAAAGTCATTCTAAATATCTCCTTAAAGATATTATACCATATTCAAACACAACAAAACTGAGACCCAAATGAAGACCTATCTAACAACTCCTTCAGTGAAAGTGGTTGTCAATCTCTAAGGAAATAAGTATGAATCTAATTCAAGAAATATTTTATATGGACATAGATAAAAGAAGGTTCTTTATCCACCACTCTATTTTGAGTCCAGATTAATCCACCGACTAGATAAAATATATTTAATATATGGGGACAATCACCCTAAGTTTCATCTCTAGAAATATTCCTTCATATTTTCATTATGAACACTCTAGGTTGAATGATTTAAATAACATGAAACATGAATCTAACAAGTTCATATCCCATATATCATCCCAAAATATCCCACAATAACTAAGGTACATATCTAGAAATAAAAATCCAAAAAAATAAAATAAATCATTCACACATTATAAAAAATATTTACATTGCAACAATTGTTTTCTAATAAATAATTAAAAACCTGGTTTACCAAAACATACACTTGAAATAAATTTCACTAAAACATCCCACTTTATATTCAAAATAAAATGAAATCACTTTCGCACATTATCAAAAGTTAAAATTTCAATTACATAATAAATGATTCCAAAAAATTAATTTCAAACACATATTCCCATTTTACAAAATCAACATCACTTAAGTGTCTTTAATTTCATTTAGAAAACTGATCAAAATCATTTCAATATGACCAACACCAATTTCAATGAACATTTCAAAACAACCTTTTGATATCAACCACTTTACAAAATAATTATAAAATAAAGGTCCCATTTTAAAAAACCCATCAAATATGGTTAGAAACCAATATTTTATCAAAACCCCTTCAACCACCTAAATCAAACCTTTTGAAAATCAAGCATAAAAACACATAACCTAATACATCAAATCGAATAAATCCCAATAACAATAAATATTTTTTTTAAACCCTATTTAACTAATTTCAAAAAAATTGTAAAAAATTGTAGAATTGAATTGGAGTAAAAAAAGGTTTGAGAAAAAAATTAAGGTATAGATACGGAGTTATGCATGGTTTGGCTATATGTTTTTGTGGGTCATGTTCCAACCATGAAAGAGTGTATATGAATTCTTTATAACCATTTTTTTGGGCTCGGCATAATTTACTATACCATGTGAGATAATCATTATTCTTTAATTATTCATCCACATTCACCCTAAAACTTAATAAATATAAAAAATAATTGTTAAAAACACCCATATAGTCAAACATCCATCAACTCATATCAATATGCATTATTTAAAAATGAAGATAAATCCTGATATGAAAATACAAATCCAAACCACCCATGGAAACTCTATTTTTTTTTCACAAAAGGTGGTGATGAGAAACCTACTCATGATATATCTTTTGATTCTCAACAATATTATTCTATATACAACCATAAAAACCCTCTAATAATAAGAGGGATATTTAATACCCTAGGCCTTTTAAGAACCTATGTTTAGATACTATTTATTACAAAGAAACCCATGATCAACTATGTCACGACCCGTCCCCCGAGGCCCATATCGTGACTACCCCAAGCCCGCCTTCCATAGGCCAGGATCTGGCGACTAGCACCAAATGCATAAATCCATAAACAGGGAAGGCATTGCCTTTATAAACTGAACACAGACAATAGAGTATGCAATCAGAAGTAAAACACTAAGTAATATTGTATACAAAAGAGAGTGATAAATGTAAAGGGGGGTTTGAAATACAAGCTCAACAGTAATGTAAAAGGAAATGGAAAAGTACAAGTACGACTGAAAGAATAAGTGAAAAAGATAATGGGTCGTCTTCCGGGGTTCTTACCTGAAGGGTAGGTACAGATGGCCTCCTCATAGTCGATGATGTGGGATGGGTCGTGCATGTATCTCCTCAACTGAGATACATGGAAGACGTCGTGCACCCATTGCAACTGAGGTGGAAGAGATAAGTGGTAAGACACCATGCCGACTCTGATGAGGACCTAGAAAGGTCTGATAAATCACGGAGACAACTTTATTCCTTGTCCAAATCTCCGTAGACCTCGTTGAGGTGATACCGATAGAAAGACATGGTCTCCATCCTCGAACTCTAGAGGTCTCCGACTCCTGTCAGCATGCAAAATTTTTCTACTCTATGTAGTCTTCATCCTCTCCTAGATGATCTGCACCTTCTCCTTGGTAGCCCATACCATCTCTGGTCCCACTAGTACTGACTCCCCTAGGTCTGTCCAACATAGTGTAGATTTACTAGGTCAACCATACAAGGCCTCAAAAGGTATCATACTAATGGTTGAGTGATAGATGTTGTTGTAGTAAAACTCCACCAAAGGTAAGTGGTACTACCAACTTTGACCAAAGTAGAGGACACAAGCCCAGAGAATTTCCTCGAGAGTCTGAATGGTTCTCTCAGTATGGCCATCCGTCTATGCATAGAAGGCGTTTCTCAGACGTAGCTGCATCCCGAAAGCCTCCTTCAACCCCTTCCATAGCCGGGAAGTAAACCATGCATCACAGTCATAGACAATAGAAGAAATCACTCCATGTAAACGCACTATCTCCTACACATAGAGGCATCCCAAGCTCTCTACTGAACCCTTCTCTCTGATCAGTAGGAAGTGGGCCGACTTGGTGAGTTGGTAAACCATCACCCATATTGAATCATGACTCCTGGAATTATGTGGATAACCCATCACAAATTCCATGGATATCCCATCCCACTTCCACTCTAGGACCTCTAAGGGCTGAACCAAGCATGTTAATACCTGGTGCCCTGCCTTCACTTGCTAATAAGTGAGGCATTGAGAGACAAAATCTGCTACTTCCTTCTTCATACCTGGCCACCAGTGCTGTTGTCGAAGTTCCTGGTACATCTACGCCTCTCCTGGATGTATCTCTAGTGGGGACATGTGAAACTCTCTCAACACTTCCCCCTGAAGAGCAACTGGTACCATGGTACGTCCTCTGAAGAGGATGACATGCTCCCTACCTTCAAAAAATCCATCAGGTGCCTACCCTATGGATATATGAGCACGTCGTGTCTCGCAGTCACCGTCCCCATGTTGCGCCTCCTTGACTCGCTGAAGTAGTAGAGGAGTGACTACAAGAGATTGTAGATAGGTTGCTCCATCCCTATCCATAAATAATATTTGCAAGGCAGCCAGCTGCTCTGTCGCCTCTCCTAGCAGTGGAATACTAGATCTCCTGCTGAGCGCATCTGCAACAACGTTCCCCTTCCCAGGAGTATAGACTATCTCAAAGTCATAGTCCTGGAAAAACTCAAGCCAATGCCATTGTCTCAGGTTCAGGTCCTTCTAAGAGAAGATATACCTGAGACTCTTGTGATCAGAGTACATGGTAAAATGTTCACCCATCAGATATTGTCGCCACATCTTCAAGGCGAAGACCACTGCTGCAAACTCCAGGTCATGGGTACCATAGTTCTGCTCACACTGTCATAGCTGATGAGAACCATACGCGATCATAGATTTCTCCTACATCCGAACACACCCGAGTCTAGTCTATGATGCATCGTAGAAAACTACGTACCTTACACCCTCCTCTGGAAGCCTCAAGATAGGGGCACTAGTTAGCCTCTACCTCTGCTCCTGAAAGCTATGCTGGTATCTCTCCGACCACATGAAGGGTTTCCCCTTCTTCATCAAAGCTGATAATGGTGTTACATCTCTAGAGAAGTCTGGAACTAACCTCTGATAGTATCCATCCAAGCCTAGAAAACTTCGTACCTCTGTCACACTTCTGGGTGGATCCCAAGCAAGTATCGCCTCAATCTTCACTGGATCCACTACAACTCCAGCCTTCGAGATAACATGTCCCAAGATGTGAACCTATAGAATCCAAAACTGGCACTTCGAGAGCTTACCATAAATCTAGTGTTCTCAGAGTGTGTCTAGTACTACCTACAAATGGTAGACATGCTCCTCTTCAGTAGTCGAATAGATCAAAATGTCATCGATGAAGACTACGACAAAGCGATCGAGGTATGGTTGGAAGATCCTATTCATGAGAAACATGAACACTGATGGAGAATTAGTTACGTTGAAGGATATAACCAAGAACTCGAAGTGGCCATACCGACATTTGAAGGCCATCTTCTGCACATCATCGTCTCGAACTCTGATCTGGTGATATCTTGATATGAGGTCTATCTTCAAGAACCATGGTAATCCCTTGAGATAATCAAAGAGTTATTCAATCATCGAGAGTGGGTACTTGTTCTTCACGTCACCTAGTTCAGGAGATGGTAGTTGACACAAATCATCAAGCTCCCATCCACCTTCTTGGTGAATAGAATTGGGGCTGCCTAGGGAGAAACACTGGGCTGGATGAATCCCTTTCCCTGTAAGTCCTCCAGTTGTACTCGTATCTCACGAAGCCCAGCAGGAGCCATCCGATATGCTGGAGTAGATATCAATATTGTCCCGGGGTACAAGTCACTGTAGAAGTCCACCTCTTTGTGAGCAGGTAGTCCTGGAACATCATCTGGGAAAACATCCGTGTACTGGTCCACCACTACAGGATAGCTCGGACTCTCCACATCTACTTCTTTGAGGGTAAGGCAAGCCAACTAGTGAGTGATTGGCTGCACCCTCCTCCGAGTAAGTTCGTCCTATGCTGTAAAGGTTCCCTTCTTGCTGGTGAAGGTAAACCTGGTCCCATCCGTGTGGACACACCGCACTTTTCACCTAATACAGTCAGTCTGATCATGGATTGTAGATAACCTGTCCATACCCAAGATTACATCATAAGGCCTCTAAGGCACTACGAGGAGATCCCAACCAAATCTCTCTCCTCCTAGTGTAAGCTCACACTATCAGAACCAGTGCGTAATCATCAAGTCTGCTCTCGTAGGAGTCTCTAGTCGTAAGGATCGAGCTAAAGGCTCCGTCAGAATCTCTGACCACTGAACGAGGGAAGTGGCTATGAAAGAATGAATGGAACCTATGTCTATAAGAACTACATCTAAGGTGGAGTAGACACATATAGTACCTCGAATCATCTCTGGAGCATCATGGTTGTATGACTCAGCTGCCTGAAGCTGAGCTCTCCCATGTCCACCTGCCCCTACAGTTGGGGTGGACCTCCTGGTGGTGGTGGTGGTAGCACCTCGTAACGTCATCCACTGCCATCTACTCGACCATATCCTCTACCAAGTCTACCTACTCCATGCATACCTCCTCAATCGAACCTCTGCCTCTACCTGAGAGGTCTCTCAACGGTCTGCTGATATTCTAAATGGCAGTTCGGACAGTCACATGTCATGTGACCCTGTCCGCTGCATGAGTAACATTGGCTTCTCCTCGCAGGTAATTCACTTCCTCAGGTGCCCCACACAACTGATCCTAAGTCCTTTGTTCATCCACCCATGGGTCTGGTCCTCTTGGACCTCTACGTCATCTCTCTACTGCAAGCTGCAGAAGACTCTGCTACATGTCGACTAGTAGTGGGTCTCGCTGCTAGTGACTGGTCATTAAGGATTCTCTCTATTTGGACGGATTTCTCTAACACCCTCGCCTACGTCAGGATGATGAGGGAGATAATTGAGGCCCTAATCTCTCGCCTGATCCCCTGCTCAAAGGTCTGAGCCCTGAAGAATGGGTCTCATACCCTATTCATGGTGTAGCGTGAGAGGTCGGTGAACCTCGCTGAGTATTGTGCTACTGTCATGCTACCCTAGTGCAGATGATGTAGCTCCTGTATATGTACTTCTCATAGAGTCACTGGAAAAAACTCTTCCTGGAACAGGCTCTCAATGTCTGACTAGAGAAGTGTCGCCTCGACCTGCACCTAGAGCATCAGGCTCCACCATCTGTATGCTGCTGCCTAAAGCAGAGTGGCAGCAAGGATCACCATGTAGTCTCCTGGTGTCCCTACATGCCTGAAAACTCTCACCACAGCCTCCATCCAATCCTCAGCCGCTTGTGTTTCCATATCTCCCTAGAACCTGGGTGGCCTCTAGCGCTGGAACTCATGCAACGCGCTCAAGTGGTGTGCATCGTCTACTGCTGGGGCTGGTGGAATCGGTGTCCCAACGGGAAGTGGTACCACTTGTGCCTCCGCTGGTGCCTCAACTGGAAAAGGGCCCTGCACCGAGGCCTCATCTCTAGATGGGATGTCAAGGTGTATGAATCTCGGGGCTCTGCGGGGAGGCATCCTGAAAGAAACAGATGTGACATGGTCAAAAGATTATACCTGGCGAGCTAACCTGGTTGAGCTGACTTAAGAAAATTTTTGAAGAAATGCACGCAATCAGTGTTTTCGTGTACTAAGTCGGAAATCAGTAGTCAGGTTTCTGGTGTATGGATATGTCGGTCACCCGCACCAACACTGGACTCCCTGAACTAAAAAGCACACTTATTACCCTTAAAACTAATGATTCACAGAAAAAGAATGATCAAAGTCCTAGGTTATGCGGTAGAACCGACTCCTCTGATTCCAATTTTTCACGACCCGTCCCCCGGGGCCCATATCGTGACTACCCTAAGCCCGCCTTCCATAGGCCAAGGGCTGGCGACTAGAACCAAAGGCGTAAATCCCTAAACTGGGAAGGCATTTCCTTTATAAACTAAACACACATAATAGAGTACACAACCAGAAGTAATAAACTAAGTAAAAATGTATACAAAAGAGAGTTCTGAAAGTAAAGGGGGGCGCCGGAAAAACAATCCCAACAGTAATGTACAAGGAAATGGAAAAGTACAAGTAAAACTGAAAGAATAAGCAAAATAGTTATTGGGTAGTCCTCTAGGGATTTTACATGAAGGGTAGGTACAGATGGCCTCCTCAGCTCTCCACATCCATCCGTTAGCTTCGTGTACCGTCGCGCCGAGTGGTCCACCTCCGGGTACCGTCCAGTCCTGCTACTCTCTGCCTCAGTCAACGTTGTCTGTCATCTATAACCAACACAATGAGGTGCGGGCATAGCCCGTGTAGGGGTGAGTATAACCATACTCAGTAGGGAACCCGATACCCTCAAGGTCTCACAAAATCCAATAAGGATAAACCACAAGGTATAAAATCAACGAATAACCATTACTTAGGTATATGCCCATACATATACCTAAGTTATCTAATAACCCATCTCAATCAAGAGGATAACTCAAAAGTCATTGACTCAGCTCAAAACCAGGATTTTATTAAAGGGGTGGTATTACGTAACACTCCCAGTCAAACTGTCAAAACCTCGGCTGTCGGTGTACTCCTCCTCTATAGAGTACTGTAGGCCTGCTGCGTCACACAAAGGCACTTCCAACCATCCTGGACTGCCACGGTACTCCTCCTGTCGGGTGTCGTCGGTCTGTTGCGCTCACCCAGAGGTGCTTCCCACTATGGTTCTGTCGCGCTCACATAAAGGCACTCCCCCTCATAGCCTATTGATCTACTCTTCCGGTCGAGTATCGTGGGTCTGTCGCGTCACACAGAGGCGCTCCCCACTATGGTTCTACCGTGCTCACACAGAGGCGCTTCCTACTGGGTTAGTCGAAACACTCTGAGTTGATTGGTCAGCAGTCGTCAGGTCTCAACCAGCTACTAGATCTTCATACTCCACTCGCTCGTCTCCGAGAGGATCTGCACCACAAGCTACCGGTCGATACTTCAACTATCAAGAAGTCCCAAGTAGAAGTATCTCAAATGTCCGCCTCATCATAGGGATCTCAACGCAATAAACGGCGCGTCAATCAGACGTATGGTCTGTGAGTTATTGGCCTTTCTGTTTCAGGTGACCAGTTGGTTTTTTGGTTAAAACCAACCTGACCATACCCCAACTATATCCAAACCTAATTTAGGTATTCCAAAATAACAGTCTCATTATAAACTTTCTTCCACCACAGACGGTTCGTCGATTGGACACCTGTAGCCCAAGATATGGACGAAGAGGTGTAAACAGGCCAAAACGGGTCCGGGTCTGGTCCGACTCAGTTGGACTGACCCGGCCCGACCCGGTTCTGGACCGGGATCCAACTCGATCCGCAGGTCTGAACCGGTCCAAGTGGGTGTCCCGGCCCGACGGTGGCCCGACCAGGATGGGTGGCCCTACCTGAGGGCGGCCTGGACCGATGGCGGCCCAGCTCGGATGGGCGGCCCGGCCTGAGGGCGGCCTGGCCCGATGGCCCGGGGGCCCAGCAGCTCGTGGGGTCCACCTACGTCATAGACAAGGGGGAAGCCGCATTCCCCCTAGAACCCGAACGGCTCTTCCACTTGGGTGGAGTTCTAAATGGCGCCAGGGGGCACCCGTCCAGCGCACACGGGACCCGACGGGGTCCCGCTCTTCCCAGATGGCCGAGCGGCCAGCCCCTCCGCACCACCGGCGTAGAACAACGGCGCCACTCTCCTATGTCATGGCCCACCCTGGTCGTGGTTCGGCACCACCGGTGCGGCGCAATGGCACTACACCCCTCCACCGCGGCCCGCCTGATGCACCCGATTTTTGTATACATTTCCCCATAAACAATTGAAGATAAAAACAGGTTTTCAGCAAATATCTGTGGTTTCATGAACATATTCATTGATTTTGGTGAATCTGTTTGCTTGCAGGAGCTCTCTGGATTAATACATGGATCAAGGGAAGTTTGTGAAATTTTTGAAACCACACGGCGTGTACTTTCTATACACGTCGTGTACATCCAGACAAGGACACAGACCAAAGCAGGGAGTACATGCCCATGTCTCCAGGCAGAGATGCACGCCGTGTGGGTCGGCGCTACACGCCATGTACCACTTTCTAGAAGCAGTGCTTATGGAGAAAATTCCACACGGCCATGTGTCCAATGATGAAGACACGGCGTGTTTGAACTTTTACACGTCGTGTCTGCTTTTCTAGACAGGGCTAGCGGCGCTACACGCTATGTATGGCGGTGCTACATGCCGTGTTCACTCAACTTGCAGGCAGCGCCATGTGAAAAAGTCAAGAATGGCGTGCTCGGCCACCTGCCAGCGGAGAAAATGGTGCCAATACGCATTGATGAAAAGTACACGGCGTGTACTTTCTATACACGTCTTGTACTTTATTTTTCTATAAAAAGAGTCCTTGGCCTACAGATTTAAGGGGGTTGATAACCATTGGAGGAGAGAGAAGCTTTGCTACTACCATTCCCGAAGCCACTGAGGTGACGCCATTCTGCTATTCCGCCATTCCACCCTCAGATACTCTACCTCAACGCCTACACGATGAATCCATCAGGTATCACGTGTGTCGTTTCACTCCTAAATACTTTGTGTAACTAAACCCCTCGTGTTGGGGCTGTGGACGATGGGATTATAATTTTTATATTGTTTTATATAGTTGTGTTTGAATTATTGTAATTCATCTTACTCTTCTTAAACCACTATCTAATATAACTGAGAATTCTTATCAGGACCAAGGGAAAGATTCTCAGCGATACAAAAGAAAAGTAACGGTAAAAATATCCATGACCATTGGATGGTTTTCACCGATTAAAGTAATGGACTGGACATAATAATGAATTAAGGACATTGACTACCAGACCAAGGTGTCAACTACTCTAATTCCAAACAAGAGGAACCGGAACAAGGAAATATTGTAACAAAATGAAATCCTGAATGATTGAATTATTATGAACGACACAACCATTTAAACAATCTGCATAACAAATACTTATTTACCACAGCCCTGATGTGTCTTTTCTTTCCATTTCTAATAACTCTTTAAATTTACCCGTTGTTTTCTTTCAAACTGTATCCATTCTTCAAAGTAAATCAGTTTATTTTCAATCAAAAACCCAAAAATCAACCCAATCGTTTCTAAATTTTACATACTTCACCTAATTAAGTATTAACTCAATTAAATTCATGCACTCCACGATTCCCTATGGATCAACCCCGAACTTATGCTATACTAAAGTTCTAATAACGGGTAATTGATTTGGAACGCATATAACTTCAATCAACGACAAGCGTAGACCAAATTTTGGCTCCGTTGTCGGGGAAATCACCGTTTGGTTTTAGTGCTAATATTTAAATTGTGTTAATAATTAATTTAAGTGAAAATAAAAATCAAAAATTATCAAAAATCTCTTTTCTAATCCCATTTCAAATTTTCTTTTTTTATAATTTTTCCCTTTTACGCCTGGTTTTCATTTTTGTGTTGTGCAACATTTCAAGTGCATGTTTCGATGCTTTACATGATCCAGAAGTGCCGAGTCTTCGGAATTAGTTCCACTTGACCTGAAAATCGAACGGACCTTGCTTCATCATCGGCTTACAAAAACAGAAACTCACAACCATCAACCACAACCCATGGCGAACAATGAAGAGGGAGCACCAGCCATAGATGCTGCGACTGAGCATCAGTACCAGGATCAGCAGCCTCTCATTGTTGGTCTACCTGAGCAACCTCCTGGAGCCTTCATGGAATTCCTCCCAAGGGATTACCAACGGCCGCCACAGTAACTATTCCCACGGCCATACTTTTCCCCTCAAGAGAAGCTTATGCAAGATCCACCCCATAAAAAACTACCTCCAAGATGTACCCTTATGGAGTATTGACTTCCATCAATTCACGGAGCTGATATGGGCATCGTTCGTCCTCCGGTCCAGGCCCAGCACTTCGATATCAACCCTGCTATCATGCAGATGATCCAGAACATCTTCCAATTTGGAGGCCTGGAAAGTGAAAACCCGAACGCCCATCTCTCCAATTTTCTAGAAATCTGCTACACCTTTCGGTACCATGGCGTGTCTGAGGACGCCATCCGTCTTTTCTTCTTCCCCTTTTCTCTACGGGATAAGGCGAAGGACTGGATCAAGGGGATGACACAACGATCTATCCTCACTTGGGAGGAGCTAGCCCAGGCATTCCTATCCAAGTACTTCCCACCATCCAAGATGGTGACACTCCGAAATGAGATTCATAACTTCCAGCAGCACGATTCCGAGTCGTTGTACGAGTCCTGGGAACGCTTCAAGGAGATGTTACAAAAATGCCCCCATCACGGACTCCCACTCTGGATGGAAGTCCAGACCTTCTATGGAGAACTTACCATGAATACCAAGTCCGTGGTGGATGCAGCTGCTGGAGGTATGGTGATGCGGAAGTCCCCCGAAGAACTATTCGAACTACTGGAAGACATGTCAGCCGATAGCATCCAGTGGCACTCCGAGTGGGGGACTCAAAATTGAGGTATGCACAACATTGATGCTACCACTTTGTTAGCTGCTCAGTTGGACATTGTGTCCAAGAAAATCGACGCATTGAACCTAAAAAGATCATCACAAGTTCATGCAGTGCACCATCCAGCATGTGGTGACTGTGGTGATAACCACATCATGGGAGAATTCTCGGGATCGGCTGGAGGCCCCTCGACGAGCGAGGTGAGTTATGTTGCCCAAAATCGAGGGCCCAACCAGTTCCAGCAGTACCAGAACCCATCATGGAGAGATCAACAGAACACAGGCTGGGGCCAACAACAGCAGAATCCTCCGCCCCAGCGACTGCCCAACTACAACCAACCTCCATATCATAACCAATTCCAAAGGATGCAACAACCCCCGCAGGGTCCTTATCAGCAACAAGGGTATCAAAACCCTCGTCCACAGCAGCCACGGCAGCCACCTCCTCCACCGGCACAACAACCACCTCAGCAGGAGAACACCTCAAGGTTAGAGGATCTGATGATTAAATTAATATCTACTACAAAGACTCGGTTCCAGAATCAGGAAGCTTTGATTCGAGGCTTGGAGAATCAGATTGGCCAGCTGGAAAATCAACTCTCAGGGAGGCAGCCCGGTACACTACTGGGGAACACCGAAAAGAATCCAAGGGAGGTGGCCAATGCTCTCATGCTCCGGAGTGGAAAAGAGCTCCACCAAAATAAATCAGCACAGCGAGGTGCATCCACACCCACTATTGAAGAAAAAGGTACCAATACTGACCCATCCTCATCCAATAGCCCATAGAAGGAGGATTTACAAAATAATGAAAAGGAAGTAATCCAACCATTCAAACTTGCCTTACCCTTTCCGGAAAGATTGAAGTAGAGGAAGCTAGACCACCAATTAAGCAAATTTACGGATGTTTTCAAGAAGCTACATATCAACATACCATTTGCGGAAGCCCTGACACAAATTCCAACATACGCCAAATTCATGAAGGAAATCCTCTCGAATAAGAGGATGATGGAGGATTTGGGCGTTATTACACTAACGAAGGAGTGCTCCGTGGTGGTTCAACATTCCATTCCTCCCAAACTCCAAGATCCAGGTAGTTTCACCATTCCTTGTTGTAACACCCCAAGCTTCCATGGTACGTTTCACTTCGAATAATGCAATAGCGTGCGTTGTACGCAACCTCGAGCTCTAACACACACCACAACGAATTAAACTAGCCGTTGTGAATAGTAATACCTAATTTTTGAAATTTTATAA
This sequence comes from Viscum album, assembly GCA_963277665.1. Classification (NCBI taxonomy): domain Eukaryota; kingdom Viridiplantae; phylum Streptophyta; class Magnoliopsida; order Santalales; family Viscaceae; genus Viscum; species Viscum album. Next base: position 1,541,893,828 of record OY728143.1, read on the forward strand.
ATTTTATTTATCAAAATGGACTTCATTTTTGGATTCGGAATGTTGGAATTAGCCTATGTTGAATTTTTGGTATTTTTCTGAGAACTTCTATTTTTTATGAATAGTGAAAAATACTTAAAACAACTTTTTTAATCAAAATAATTTATTGTGATAAATTAAACTATTTAGTGGTTTTAAAGTATAATTAGAATATATTTTTACCATTTTATCCAATGGTGGTCATTAGAATTAATTTAACATTGAAATTGGACATAAAAAATTGCCAATCTTTTGATATAAATTGTTTCTTAAAAACACGCTATTTGTTGTGACAGCGGGAATTAATTTTAAAATTAACTAATGAAACTTATATGTTTGGAATTTTGTAAAATAGACATCATTTTGAATTCGGAATATCAATTATAGCATAGGGTGAAATTTTGGAATTGTTCTGAAAAACTTCAATTTTTGATGAATAGTGAAACCACTAAGTGGTAGTTAAATAACTGATTTTTCGTTTAAATTAAATATTACCACTTCTGTGATTTGATTTTCAAAAATCCGACATACATGGTTGTCATTAAGAAGTAAAATGTGGTTGAATGAGACTAAAATAATTTTTTGGTGAATAGTAACTTTTAAATTCTTAATCGAGATTAGAGGTAATTAGTGTAGTTTAAGGTAAAAATGATGTTTTAATAATATGAGATGAGCATGAAACTTGTACTACTCCTATTGGATGAGTCATGGCCGACCAAGACAACCCATGGGTCAACTTGGGGACCCCATGGAGCCACTTTATCTGGAAAATGACAATAATATATATTTATTTAATGTTAAAATTAAATTGATACAAACATGAGTTGTTTTACTAAAATAGTTTTTAAGTGGGGTTACACAAGTCCAAATTTTCACTATAAATATTCATTAGAAAGCTAAAACGATTTCCTACATCTTAGTATTTTTTTTTATAATTTTTAGACATAAAATAAATTAAATTATTTATGACATCATGATGATGCAGCGATGACCTCATTATTTAACGATTTAAATAAAATGAGAAGATAATGTAAAATACAAGGCTTACACTTGTCCAAAGCCTATTGGATGGGTAGATTTAGAACCCTTATCAACTTATCCACGAATTATATAATTGTGGGTCCTTTATAATCCGAAAAGCATTGTATAATAATGTAACATTTCCTTACTTTCCAAGAGTGCCCCTCCTCTCCTCTTATAAAAAGCCCCCACCTCTACCACCTCATTCACACTTTCAAGCCAATTGGTTCGGCCAAACTCTGCCCAAATACTCTCCCAACTTCCCCCTATTATTCCTAGAAGCCTCACTTTGGGCAGAACTCTTCCCAAGGAAGCCTTTGGCTCAAATCAAAAAGAGTTACCCGATTTTGAGGTAATGTCTTCTCAAATGTTGTTTTGTTTCATTTTTCTTCTCCAACCCCCTAAACTCTTTTTATTCATTTCTTTTGTAACAACACAAGTATCCTCAATATACTAGGATGTTTTTATAAGAATTATTCGATCTACACTTACACACACCTACATCTAATGGTTAAAGAACATACGGTTTCTCTGGATGGCGAATTTCTGCCTCACGAAACGATGATTGTTCAACACTCATATAACACCTTCAAAGGTGGTCATTAAGATGTCACTATTTTTATATATGATATATAATATGTTTATGTTTTACTTATGCTTCTGTATTTCTCATTTATGGCATACGTTATGATTTCTATTATGGGTAAAACGTGATAATTTCATTTTAGGAAGTGCGGACTACCGCCCCCTCAAAGTGATTTGAATCGTTAATGCCATATGTGGGATGTATAAAGGATGGAGTAAATAGTATTATACACTATATTATACTGTAATTATATTATAAATTTATATAATTATGATTTCATTCCATTGAATACGAAATAGAAATGAAAGTAGCGTTCATGCGTACGTACAGCTTACCGTCTCCATGAACGGTGCATTTCATTTCTTACCGCTAAATGTTACGTGACATTATGAATGAATTTATATACTGTATATATATGATATATATGATATCTACATCATGAATATAATTATGTATATAATGGATATTTCACCACATGAACAACTTGTAATTATAAGAAGTTTATTTTGGACTCAAGTACCAAAGATCGACAAAACGACCGTTATTAACTTAAATAATTAAATAATGTTCATAACATGGTAATAAGTGATATAAATGGAATAATGAACATGAAAAAGGTTCTTAAGTGAATATAAATTAACTCTAGTTTATTATTCAGGAGGTTAAAGAACGGTCGAGTCAGGACAAGACGCAAGGTAAGGGAATTTCTTAACCCAATTTCCATTCTTTGGGTTAATCTCCTACTTTCAAATTACGTCATGATGTTATTATTTCCTATTTTTTATTTTTACTTTCTTTATGTGTACCTATAGTGAATACACATAATAGATCTATTTTATTTTAAAAATCATCTTTTTTAAGGACTTCGTCTCAATCTCCATTCATTAAGGCATATTTGGTTTTATACACAACTTTCTTTTATACGGTGTATAAACCCCTTTGACTTTTATGTTTATTCAAAAGGAATATTTTTTATACGAAGCGTTTTACTAAATGACAAAAAGGGAATTTTTTTCTTTCCATACATATGCGGTGACAGTGACTTCTCCACCGCCGTGACCGTTACTTGAGTTCCGGCTTCCTCTACAAGCCATAACTGTTTTTAAATGATTTAAAAAAAGAGAGATATTTCTCTCAAATGTATGAAAATCTAGTGAAAATGTATACGTATTTAACGCAAGCTTAAAAATGTTGTTAGAAAACCTGACTCTCGAGTGTGGTAGACAAGAAGGGATTGGGCGTGGACCCATCATGGCCTGCAATTAGTCGAGCAGTCTCAAAATTAGTTATTTTGTTTTCAGAAGCTTGCATAATGTTTTCAGAAAAACACTGGAGTATATTTGAGCAATTTTAAATGTAAGTATCCTCTAAAAAAATTGCATCGGTAGGTCTCATGAGACAACTAGACGTGTAATTGGCCGAGGCCCTTTCCCAATTTGATTTATGGTTTTGGCCAAGGCCTTAATCATTTTAGACGTCTTGGCCGAGGCCTTGACAAAATGTTTCAGAATGTCCGGCATTATACATTCCCTCATTATGAAATTGGTTATTGATATTGCATGTGATTATTCGACCAGTAGAATATCCATGTGAAGAAGTGAATGGCATTATCTCATTTTACTTTTTCCATATTATGTTGAAGTTCATGTTTAAAAGGCTTTTTTTAGTTATACATTGCCTTAAATGTTTATGTTTATTGATGAAATCTTCCACTATATTGTTATCCTTACTGAGCATCTGAGCTCACCCCTTTCAATGTTTTACTATTTTCCAGGATGTGAAGAAGTATTTTATGAATTACCTGCAGGGATTGTCAGAAGAGGATATGAGTGTGGACTATGGAGACTTTGTTATTGTATTTTTTTCACTTTATAATGTAATGCAACGTTTACGAATGTATCTAGTGTTTCCAAGGCTACTAAACTAATCGGTCTTTCGAGACTTGATCTTTTGTGATCATGCCAATGTTACGAAGTAATCCACCGAATCTTGGTAGCTGGGTTCGGGGCGTTACAGTTGGTATCAGAGGCAGTTTAGTACTAACGTTGGAAGCTAGATTTAGATAAACTCTGATTAGAGAACATAGCCCAAAGATAGACTTTAAGGATTTGTATAGAAGAACTTCCTATAATTTTGGTATTATAGAGATTTTGTGAGTTTTCCGAGAAATACGTCCCTGTCTGGATACGAGCAAGTAGAGGCGGCTCTGGAACAGATGTAACTAGGGGTAAAACCCGAAAACACCGCTTTGAGCTAGACTCGAACGGGAACTGGAGCACGACAACGGGCCTTGCTGCACTCTTGGTTACGGCACTCCCGGGGGATATGCTTTGGATAATTCTCATTTTCTTTATAAACCACTATTAAGGGTTATGAGTATATACTTTCTCAAAGAAAACCTTTTTATGATTATGGATTATATCGATAAATATTTCAATTTATGTTATGTATTTTATAAGTATAGAATTATGTATTTTTATTCATAAACTAATATAGTTTATGCCATTGTATAGAAATGGCGCCCAGTAGAAGGAATGTGAACTCCAGCAATACGTATGATCCAAAGAGTAAGAAGTATCGTATCTTTCACGGTAATAAGCCAACATTTCGAAGGGAAATAGTCTCCCATGTGTTATCAACATATGAAGAAATAGTATCATGTGTTAATAAGATAAGTAAAGAATTCTCTGATTCCTATGTCTTTGAATCGAAGCAAGAGATGAAAGGGATGGAAGAGAGAATGATGGATAAAGGAATGTGGGGAATGAAGAATTTTCCAATATGTGATAACTGTGGGAAGAAACACCTTGAATTTTCCTGAAGGGAATGGGGGTTTGTTATAAGTGTGGAGAAAAAGGACACCAAGTGCGTGACTGCAAGGGTAAGAAAAAGGTTTCAAATGTACAATGCTTCATCTGCAAGGAGTGGGGACACTACGCAAACCAATGTTCAAATCATCAGAGTATGCCCCAAATGATGTTATTGGATAATAATCAAGTTATGATACTACCACAGATGAGAAGGAATGATTAGTGTTCTTATGTTGTAATTAAAGAATTTTGTAATTTGAGTGTTGGATCAATGATGTACTGGTTATAATAATTATGGAGTATATAAGGATTGTACTGCAGTACTATTTCATCTAGGACTTGAGATTGTGTGGAACCAAGAAAAGTGACTCCACAGTAGGTTAATTTTTTGGAAAATATATGGTTGAGAGAAATATAAACCATAATATGGTTCTGATACCGAGATAGTGATTTTGAAATAAGACATGATTGATTCAGATAAATTATGTTGGATATTCTTAACATCCTTGAAACTGATTAATGATTTGTATACATTTTTGGATAGAAGGAGTATATCTAGTTTTCTATAAGGAATAAGGGATCATGAATGTAATCAATAAGGATTTATGGTAATTCAGTATGTTGCAGTGTTTTAAAAGAATACATGATGAAGGTGTTCACATGTTGTTACGCAGAAAAAAAAGAGCTTCATTATGTTTACCTTCCTCATAAAATCTGGACTGTGAGTTGGACAGAAGTATTTTGGATAACTATAAAGGTTGGAATGGATTATATTTTACATTGGATACTACTGTTAAGGTTATTTTTGGATATTTATAAAAAGGACAACACGCAGACCAAGTGACAACCCATCATGTCGGACAAAGCTATGGGAATCGAACCCTCAACCATAGTGCGATTGGGATTAATCGCCTACCACTGGACTACACGAACTCCCTGGTTATTACAAAATAGTTTTTCTAATCTAATGGTATGTGTTAATATTTGGAACCTTATACAATTAGGATAAATAGAATATTTTTGAGTTCTATTACCTTTTAGAGTGAAAGATGGGTTTTTGGTAAAAATTTATTAACGAATGAAAGTATACATAACAAGTATGTATATTCCCTTACATTATTAGTAAATCTCCTAAATAAATTCCTCAACATGATAAAAGGTAACTTAAAACAAAAAATGTTGTCGGTTAACTTTTCCAACTGGGGATTCAATGACCATTTAACTAGTCACAAGATTGTGATTTTCTTGTAGTTAAACCTTCTGCTAATCCTATTTTCTATAACTCTCCATCAGACCTTGATGGTTTGTTTCTCCTCCATATCCATATTTTCATTGAATCCTAGAATGGGCTATATCGGGTGACCTTTGTACTTATCTTGCTTTCTTTTAATGTTATATATTTATTAACCTTATTTCCGATGTGGGTTTTACACAAAGGTATTTTCTCTTTTCAACCTTTTTTTTTCAAAGAAAAATTTCAAATTGCAAGGACACAATTTATTGAAGGAGGGGAGAATGTAACACCCCAAGCTTCCATGGTACGTTTCACTTCGAATAATGCAATAGCGTGTGTTGTAGGCAACCTCGAGCTCTAACACACACCACAACGAATTAAACTATCCGTTGTGAATAGTAATACCTAATTTTTGAAATTTTATAAATTTTATTTATCAAAATGGACTTCATTTTTGGATTCGGAATGTCGGAATTAGCCTATGTTGAATTTTTGGTATTTTTCTGAGAACTTATATTTTTATGAATAGTGAAAAATACTTAAAACTACTTTTTTAATAAAAATAATTTATTGTGATAAATTAAACTATTTAGTGGATTTAAAGTATAATTAGAATATATTTTTACCATTTTATCCAATGTTGGTCATTATAATTAATTTAACATTGAAATTGGACATAAACAATTGCCAATCTTTTGATATAAATTGTTTCTTAAAAACACGTTATTTGTTGTGACAGTGGGAATTAATTATAAAATTAACTAATGCAACCTATATGTTTGGAATTTTTTAAAATAGACATCATTTTTGAATTCGGAATATCAATTATAGCTTAGGGTGAAATTTTGGCATTGTTCTGAAAAACTTCAATTTTTGATGAATAGTGAAACCACTAAGTGGTAGTTAAATAACTGATTTTTCGTTTAAATGAAATATTACCACTTCTGTGATTTGATTTTCAAAAATCCGACATCCATGGTTGTCATTAATAAGTAAAATGTGGTTGAATGAGACTAAAATAATTTTTTGGTGAATAGTAACTTTTAAGTTCTTAATCGCGATTAGAGGTAATTAGTGTAGTTTAAGGTACAAATGATGTTTTAATAATATGAGATGAGCATGACACTTGTACTACTCCTATTTTATGAGTCATGGCCGACCAAGACAACCCATGGGTCAACTTGGGGAACCCATGGATCCACTTTAGTTGGAAAATGACAATAATATATATTTATTTAATGTTAAAATTAAATTGATACAAACATTAGTTGTTTTACTAAAATAGTTTTTAAGTGGGGTTACACAAGTCCAAATTTTGACTATAAATATTCATTAGAAAGCTAAAAATATTTCCTACATCATAGTATTTTGTTTATAATTTTTAGACATTATATAAATTAAATTATTTATGACATCATGATGATGCAGTGATGACCTCATTATTTAACGATTTAAATAAAATGAGAAGATAATGTAAAATCCAAGGATTACAATTGTCCAAAGCCTATTTTATTGGTATATTTAGAAAACATATCACCTTATACACGAATTATATAATTTTGGGACCTTTATAATCCGAAAAGCATTGTATAATAATGTAACATTTCCTTACTTTCCAAGAGTGCCCCTCCTCTCCTCTTATAAAAGGCCCCCACCTCTACCACCTCATTCACACTTTCAAGCCAATTGGTTCGGCCAACCTCTGCCCAAATACTCTCCCAACTTCCCCCTATTACTCCTAGAAGCCTCACTTTGGGCATAACTCTTCCCAAGGAAGCCTTTGGCTCAAATCAAAAAGAGTTACCCGATTTTGAGATAATGTCTTATCTAATGTTGTTTTGTTTCATTTTTCTTCTCCAACCCCCTAAAATCTTTTTATTCATTTCTTTTGTAACAACACCAGTATCCTCAATATACTAGGATGTTGTTATAATAAGGATTCGAGCTACACCTACACACACCTACATCTAATGGTTAAAGAATATACGGTTTCTGTGGATGGCGAATTTCTGCCTCACGAAACGATGATTGTTCAACACTCATATAACACCTTCAAATGTGGCCATTAAGATGTCACTATTTTTATATATGATATATAATATGTTTATGTTTTACTTATGCTTCGGTATTTCTCATTTATGGCATACTTTATGATTTCCATTATGGGTAAAACACGATAATTTCATTTTAGGAAGTGCGGACTACCGCCCCCTCAAAGTGATTTGAATCGTTAATGCGATATGTGGGATGTATAAAGGATGGAGTAAATAGTATTATACACTATATTATACTGTAATTATATTATAAATTTATATCATTATGATTTCATTCCATTGAATACGAAATAGAAATGAAAGTAGCGTTCATGCGTACGTACGACTTACCGTCTCCATGAATGGTGCATTTCATTTCTTACCTCTAAATGTTACGTGACATTATGAATGAATGTATATACTGTATATATATGATATATATGATATCTACATCATGAATATAATTCTGGATATAATGGATATTTCACCACATGAACAACTTGTAATTATAAGAAGTTTATTTTTGACTCAAGTACCAAAGATCGACAAAACGACCGTTATTAACTTAAATAATTAAATAATGTTCATAACATGGTAATAAGTTATATAAATGGAATAACGAACATGAAAAACGTTCTTATGTAAATATAAATTAACTCTAGTTTATTATTCTGGAGGTTAAAGAACGGTCGAGTCAGGACAAGACGCAAGGTAAGGGAATTTCTTAACCCAATTTCAATTCTTTGGGTTAATCTCCTACTTTCAAATTACGTCATGATGTTATTATGTCCTATTTTGTATTTTTACTTTCTTTATGTGAACCTATAGTGAATACACATAATAGATCTATTTTATTTTAAAAATGATCTTTTTTAAGGACTTCGTCTCAATCTCCTTTCATTAAGGCATATTTGGTTTTATACACAACTTTCTTTTATACGGTGTATAAACCCCTTTGAATTTTATGTTTATTCAAAAGGAATCTTTTTTATACGAAGCGTTTTACTAAACGACAAAAAGGGAATTTTTTTCTTTCCATACATATGCGGTGACAATGACTTCTCCACCGCCGTGACCGTTATTTGAGTTCCAGCTTCCTCTACAAGCCATAACTGTTTTTAAATGATTTAAAAAAAAGAGAGATATTTCTCTCAAATGTATGAAAATCCAGTGAAAATGTATACGTATTTAACGCAAGCTTAAAAATGTTGTTAGAAAACCTGACTCTCGAGTGTGGTAGACAGGAAGGGATTGGGCGTGGACCCATCATGGCCTGCAATTAGTCGTGCAGTCTCAAAATTAGTTATTCTGTTTTCAGAAGCTTGCATAATGTTTTCAGAAAAACACTGGAGTATATTTGAGCAATTTTAAATGTAAGTATCTTCTAAAAAAATAGCATCGGTAGGTCTCATGAGACAACTAGACGTGGAATTGGTCGAGGCCCTTTCCGAATTTGATTTATGGTTTTGGCCGAGGCCTTAATCATTTTAGACGTCTTGGCCGAGGCCTTGACAAAATGTTTCAGAATGTCCGGCATTATACATTCCCTCATTATGAAAGTGGTTATTGATATTGCATGTGATTATTCGACTAGTAGAATATCCATGTGAAGAAGTGAATGGCATTATCTCATTTTACTTTTTCCATATTATGTTGAAGTTCATGTTTAAATGGATTTTGTTTTAGTTATAAATTGCCTTAAATGTTTATGTTTATTGATGAAAGCTTCCGCTATATTGTTATCCTTACTGAGCATCTGAGCTCACCCCTTTCAATGTTTTAATATTTTCCAGGATGTGAAGAAGTATTTTATGAATTACCTGCAGGGATTGTCAGAAGAGGATATGAGTGTGGACTATAGAGACTTTGTTAATGTATTTTTTTCACTTTATGATGTAATGTAACGTTTACGAATGTATCTAGTGTTTACAAGACTACTAAACTAATCGGTCTTTCGAGACTTGATCTTTTGTGATCATGCCAATGTTCCGAAGTAATGCACCAACTCTGGGTAGCTGGGGTCGGGGCGTTACACTTGTACTATCAGATCCTGCGAGTTTGGGAAGGCCCAATGCGACTTAGGAGCCAGCGTGAACCTTATGCCCCTCAGAGTTTTCAAGAAGCTGGGACTCCACGAGCTCAAGCCTACCTGCGTCGCCCTTCAACTTGTTGATCGATCCATCAAGCACCCAAAGGGACTACTTGAGGACGTACTGGTCAAGGTGGTTAGGCTGATTCTCCCTGCTGATTTCATCATCCTCGACATGGGAGATGACCTGGAAGCACCTCTTATACTTGGAAGGCCTTTCTTGGCAACTGGGAAGGTACTGATCGATGTGCACCAAGGAGAGTTGATTTTCCAGGTAGGTGATGAAAGAGTTTCCTATAACATCCACAAAGTCGTCAAACGTGCTTCCTTGTCAGAGCATGAGGACTGTTATGTAGTGTCCACCATGGATAATCATTTTAGCGACAAAGGGAATGAACTGGTATGTTCTTTTATTTCGAATAATTTAACTTATCCAGATATTCTATTAGAAGAAGCGCCAGAAGACTTGCAATTCATAGAAGGTCAGGGTGGCCACTATTGGCAGCATGCATTTGTTCCTGATAGTTTGGAATGGGACAAGGTGCAGCCACTTGTGCCTTCTATTTTGAAGGCACCTGATCATGAAATGATGCCTCCTCCATCGTCTCTCAAGTATGGGTATTTAGGACCCAATCAAAGTTTGCTTGTTATACTTAATGCAGAACTATCACAGGAGCAGGAAGATGCACTTCTGCAAGTTCTCAAACAGCGGAAGCATGCTATTGGGTGGACAGTCGCTGATCTGAAGGGCATCATCCCTACCATTTTCACTCACAAGGTGCTACTTGAAGAGGGTGCCAAGCAATCTCGGAAACCACAATGGCACTTGAATCCTCCCATAAAGGAAGTTGTAAAGAAGGTGGTGATCAAATTATTGGATGCCGGCATCATCTATCCCATCTTGGATAGTACGTGGGTGAGTCCTCTCCAAGTGGTACCCAAAAAGGGGGGAATCACTGTGATTTCAAATGAAAAGAACAAGCTCATCCCTACACGCACTATCACGAGTTGGCGAGTCTGTGTGGATTACCAGAAGTGGAACGATGCAACAAGAAAAGATCACTTCCCCTTGCCATTCATGGATCAAATGCTAGAGAGGATAGCAGGGCACAAATTTTACTGCTTCCTCGATGGTTTTTCTGGTTACAACCAAATCTCCATTGCTCCGGAGGATCAGGAAAAGAGCACTTTCACTTGCCCTTACGGCACATTTTCTTATCGAAGGATGTCTTTCGTCATGTGCAATTCCCCCGCCACCTTCCAGCGTTGTATGTTGTCCATCTTCCACGACATGGCGGAACGAACCCTGGAGGTATTCATGGATGACTTTTCCGTTTATGGAAAGTCATTTACCATTTGTTTACGACACCTAGAGCTTGTTTTGGAAAGATGTGAGCACACTAACCTAGTCTTGAACTGGTAAAAGTGTCATTCTATGGTGCAAAGTGGCATAGTCCTTGGACACATAATTTCAGCAAAGTGGATAGAGGATGACCCGGCAAAGATTGAAGTCATTTCACGACTACCAATACCGACTTTTGTCCACGCCATTCGGAGCTTCCTGGGGCATGCTGGATTTTACAGGCGGTTTGTCCGCGACTTCTCCAAAATAGCCCAACCCCTCACCAATCTTCTAACCAAGGATTCCATATTTGAGTTTGATGACCATTGTGTCAGATCTTTTGAGCATCTGAAGCAGCACCTTGTGGAAGTTACAGTTATGATTTCTCCTAACTGGGAGGAACAATTTGAGGTGATGTGTGATGCGAGCGACTACACAGTGGGAGTAGTCTTGAGCCAGCGCCTTGACCGGATTTTCTAACCTATCTATTTTGCCAGCAGGGCACTCATCGAGGCACAGATTAACTACACCACCACAGAAAAGGAGATGCTCGCAGTGGTTTTTTCATTTGACAGGTTTCATTCTTACTTAGTGTTGTCTAAAGTTATTGTTTATACTGACCATGCAGCACTAAAGTACCTACTCAACAAGAAAGACGTGAAGCCCCGATTGATCCGCTAGGTACTCCTCCTACAATAATTTGATCTTGAGATCTGGGATAAGAAAGGGAGTGAGAACTTCATTGGAGACCATCTCTCCCACCTCGAGCTGCCTCACTTGGAGAAGGAAGAAGATTGGGAGATCAGGGAGGATTTTCCTGATGAGCACCTCTTTTCGATCTGTGAAACACCTCGACCATGGTATGCTGATATAGCCAATTTTCTGGTTACAAGTGCCATTCATCCTGACCTCTCCTTCTAGAAAAGGAAAAGATTTATCTCTGATGTGAAAAGGTACTTCTGAGATGATCCTCTTCTTTTCTGATCCTGTGCAGATGGAGTGATCCGTCGTTGTATCCCGGAGAATGAAATTCACGAGGTCCTGGAGTTCTGTCACGCCTTACCAGTAGGAGGACATACTGGCGCAGACCATACCATAGCTAAGATCCTGCAGTCTGGATTTTTCTGCCCCACCATGCATAGAGATGCTTGGGCCTTTGTTTCCTGTTGCGATCGGTTCCATAGGGTAGGTAATGTGGGATGTAGAGTCGAGATGCCTCAGTACCCCATTCTAGAGGTCGAGATTTTCTACGTCTGAGGCATAGATTTCATGGGTCCTTTTCCCCCATCATTTGGGAACACTTACATCCTGGTCTGCATCGACTACATCTCCAAATGGATGGAAGCTACTGCTACAGCTCACGACACAGCCAAGGTAGTCATAAATTTATTAAAGAAAAATATCTTTAGCAGATTTGGAGTCCCACGAGTACTGATCAACGATAGAGGGACCCACTTCGACAACACACTGATGAGAGGAATATTGTCGAAGTATGGAGTAAAGCATTAGATGGGGACACTATATCATCCCCAGTCCAGTGGACAGGTAGAGCTCTCCAATCGAGAGCTCAAGCATATCCTGGAAAAAACGGTGAACACTTCACGGAAGGACTAGTCCAAGAAGTTAGATGATTCCTTGTGGGAATATCGTACTGCTTTCAAAACACCACTGCGAATGTCCCCGTTCCGCCTTGTCTATGGCAAGCCCTTCCATTTTCCAGTAGAATTGGAACACAAAGCCTACTGGGCCATCAAAGCCCTGAATTTTGATCTAAAGGTAGCTGACGAGAAACGGAAGTTCCAACTGTCGGAACTAGATGATATCTGATTAGAGCCATACGAGAACGCCATGTTGTACAAGGATAAGACAAGTTCCATTCACGACCGGATGATATCACGAAAATCATTCCAACCCAGTGATCAGGTACTTCTCTTTAATTATCGTCTTCGATTATTTCTAGGGAAGTTAATGTCACGCTGGTCGAGACCATTCCACATTATCCGCGTATTCCATCATGGAGCGGTAAAAATTTCTGTAGAATATGGTCAACCATTCAAGGTAAATGGGCAGTGATTGAAAGCTTACCATCCTACAGATAACATGGTGGGAACTTTGTCCACCATGATCCTTAGGTAAGCAAGGTAAGTAGGTCGAGCCAACGACCTAAAACAAAGGCGCTTCCTGGGAGGAAACCCAGAGGTTTCACGCTGTGTCCCACTTATATACACGGCGTGTACTTATCTTTTTAAACTTAATAGTATAAATCTATAGAATAACAAGTAACTAACCAGGGATGATGCCGGTGCCGATGGCAAAGTCACTGGAGTACATTCGAGCCGTCCTCAGTTCGAATCCTCCTGACCTACCTTCGGCACGGGGTTCCTCCTTTTAATTACACGACATGTGTGGTATTTTTACTCTATATATATATATATAAATGTGTTTAATAAAACCCATGATGGGGATGGGCCGGTTGGCTAAAATCGTAATCCGGTTTCAAAAGACCCGGGTTCGAATCCAGACAACGGTCTCATTTCCATCATTTTTTCTTTTAATAAAACCACACGACGTGTACTTCGATATACGCCGTGTGCACCATGATTCTTCAAATATAAATGAAAACATTTTAAAAATAAGAAATTACATGCGAGTGAAGTTGGCGGATTGGGAAAGTCTCAACACCGGGTTCACAAGACCCGGTTTCGAATCGTGCTAATCTCCTAGCTTCACCCACATCCTTTACTAAATAAAAACCACACACCGTGATTTTCTTTATTTCCGTGTGTATAGGACGTATAGAATAAATAAATATATAAAATATATATGAATTGCATAACAACCTTTTCTCCAGTGGGTGAGGGCGTCTGTTCGAATCAGCCGATCACCGGTTCGAATCCCGCCCCAAGCACCGGACCAAAGGTTGTACTACTCTTTTTCTTATTTTAAAATACACGGCGTGTATTTCCCGATATACGTCGTGTATAGGCTTATGTATAATATAATTTGTCAATATTTTTATTTTTAATAATAATTATTATATAGTTTACTATAATAATTATACTTTATAATTCAAAAAAAAGATACATGGCGTGTACTTTCCATAAACGTCGTGTACCTCAGCTATATAAGCCGCGGGCCACCCGGCTTGAGGACATGTTGCACGGCCGCCTGATTCCTCCCTTCTTCCCGTTTCCTCTCCCGAATGCCGTCCGAACCCCATTTTGGCAAATCCGTCGATTTGGGGCGTTTCAAGTTCTGATTCCTCTCACATTGTGATCCTCGATCCAGGATATGGAAGATCATGATCATTCGCACGGGAAGCGGCCAGCCTCCGCCACTAAGGGAGAGGAGTCCAGTTATCGTCGGATCTGACTCCGACCACCTACTCAGTCGGACCCTGATGCTCCGGTCTTTGAACTCCCTCCATTGGTCATTATGCCGCCACTGACTCCCTCAGATGAGGCGGGGCCTCCTTCTGCTGCACCAGCTGCCACTTTCGATGTACCATCATCCTCCGTAGGTGGTCCCTCTTCGAGAACCCCTTCCACCGAGCCACCTTCTTCTTCGGTGGATCCACCTCCAGAGCCAGATGTTGCTGCTGCACCGGTACCTGGGCCGGGACATGTAGGTTCTCCCTATCCCTGCACGGTATTCCTGGTCACCGACCTTGCATACGACAGGCTCCGACGCTTTTCTCTCCGGCCGATACCATTGAGCGGCTGGTACCTTGACAGCATCATTCCACAACGGATCGGTATTTGGGAGGAGTTGGAGGTACTTCTTGGGCACACCGCACTCCTCGAGATTTTCCAGGTCGGCACTCCTATGTTCCGAGATTTATTTTTGGAGTTTGCGGCCTCCTTTCAGTGCGATGGAGTAGAGTACCGAGAGACACCTGGCGATGCGGTGCCAGTAGTTCGATTCCGGCTAGGCGGTCGACGATTTTCTCTGACGATGACAGAGTTCGGCCGAGGGTGCAGCTTCTACCCCCATCCTTTCACCCCACCCCCCATTTCTGACTTGACCCAGCCCGAGCGCTCTGACCTCATTGCCATGTGGCGGGAGATCGTTGGGCCTGACCATCGGTACTCCCCCACTTCTCAGAAGAGAACTCTTATAGCTGACCTCATCCTTCGCTTCACCCACCAGTGCCTCAGCGCCATACTCTTCCCCCACTATGAGGATATGGGGGTCGTGACCGGCCGTGACATGGAGCTTCTTACCTGTGTCATCCGGCACGCCTTCCCGGACCTCCCCTTTCTTGCCGCCTCCTATTTTCACTCCATATTTACCGACCTTCAGGGAAACCTGAACGGTGGGTTTTACACCACCCGTCTTGCCCATCACTTGGGGGTATTCGAGCCCTCCTTACCTCATGACATTATAGGTTCACCCCAGTGGATAGACTTCCTCATGCTCATTCGCATGGTATTGGTCTGGATGGAGGGGGTGCCTACATCCCTGCTCAGGCTCGCGCCCCACCAGCTGCTGACCCTACCCCACCTGCTGACCCTGCCCCACCTGCTGACCCTGCACCTCCTTCCCCACCCCCTCCAGCTTCTCCACCTCACCAACCTCCTAGTGACCCCACTTCTTCTGACCTTCCTTCTTTTATCTCATCCCCCATCCCACCTACCCCCGCACCCTCGGTCGATCCGGCCATTTCCCTCCGCCTAGCCACGATGGACCAGAAGTTAGCCCATATCATCAGCTGCCAGGACACCATTGCACGCCATTTTATTCGTCTGGACGGCCTCCATGACCGGATAAATCGTCTATTGGTACATATTGCCCAGCATCTTGGTGTTCCACTGCCATAGCCACCAGCCCCTGCCTCCGTTCCCGGCCCTTCTGCTGCTGCTCCACCGCCGTCTCCTACCGCCACTTTTGATGGGCCAGGGCCCGCTGCTGAGCTGCCGATCCCGAGTCTCGCACCTGCGGCTCCTACTTCTTCAGCTACCCTTCCCGATGTCTGGTCCGAGCCTCACCTATCCACGACTCCTGTGTCGTCTCTCCCGGCCGCTTCTGTACAGGATGATGCCTCCCCTGAGGCGACCCCATGATAGTGACATTTTCCTTTATCTTCTATATCTCTTCTTTCATTTTCTATGTTGTGCTGTTATGCATGTTTGTAGTTTTTTTTCTCTCGATAGTCACAGGTACATGCATGGAGTGCTTTGGGCATCACTTTTCACGAGGGGAGTATATTTCCATTTCTATTTTCTTTCTTTTTGGATTTACTTATTCCACTACTTTCCCTCATTTTGTCCCCCATTTCTCCCCGCTACCTACCCTTTACCTTGGTGTTGCACTTGGTGGACCATGTGTAGTGTTAAGTGTGGGGGAGAATCTTTATCTTTCACCTTAGTCTTTTCCTTTAAACTA
This sequence comes from Viscum album, assembly GCA_963277665.1. Taxonomy (NCBI): domain Eukaryota; kingdom Viridiplantae; phylum Streptophyta; class Magnoliopsida; order Santalales; family Viscaceae; genus Viscum; species Viscum album. Next base: position 1,541,910,345 of record OY728143.1, read on the forward strand.
ACCAAGGAGACATAATTATTAGACTCTATATTTGTAAATGTAAATCAATTTTTGTTAATCAATGTTATAAATTCTAGAGTTATCAGTAAGAACTTTTGAAAAGGTTACATTCTTTTTCGGTTTTTTTAAGTATTTTAAAATGATTGCTGATATAGTTTCAATTACAACCTTTCATCCTTAATTAAATTACAATAATTAGGCTAATCATTTATATGCATGTCATGACCTGATTGTCCCTTTATTATTTTTCCACTCCTGAGAGGTATTCTAAACCCTTTTTCGTATTTATTTTCTAATACCCTCTTTCTTGAGAGATTTTTAGGATATGCATCACTACCAGAATTTGCAAGTTTTTCTTTTCGAAATATGAAGAAATTTTTGAATTACTTTAACATGATTGAGGCATTAGATTGTTTCATTCCCTTTATCTTGAGACCTACCATACATTTAATCTTCGTTAAGCTCATTGAATCCATGAACAACCTTTATAGGAAGCCACATTACAAGCCTATTTCCCTTACTACCCTATTTCTTTTTAAACTTTGCATGATTATTCATTTAAGCTTTAAAGAGGGAGTTGGCAATACATGGCATATTTTTGTACAGCCATGAAATAATGTGTGGGGGAGTGCCTCTTGATTATTTGGGGTAGAATGGGTTCCAAACATGTAATCATTGTATTCATAAAAGATGCCCTTGTGTTTTTTTGTTTAGTGTAATGAAAAAAAATCTACAACAAACAAACAACAAGGGGACCTTATGCTTATTTTCCCATAAACCCTGCTTACCTAAGGGAGTTGGTAACGATTACAAAAGCATTTGACTGAGCTTTTGAAGGATGTATTTTCAATGAGCTTTACTTTGAATATCATTCAATGTTGTTTAAAAGAATTAGCCATCCATGTTCAAGCCTCATAATTTATTTTCACATCTGAACCTACCAACCCTTAGCCACAGAAACATCTAAACCTTATTGAAAAAGCACTCATGATTTTTGTAATTCAATTTTTCTGAAGTGGAGAACAATATATTTTGCAAACCTATGGATAGAATGTATATGACTTGGATTGAGCATAACATCGATTAAAAACATCTTGAGTGTGGAGTGTGATTGTAACTGGTAAGGTAAATCATCAAGTGGCATGCTTATTTTTGAAAGGTTGAACAATGTGTTGAAAGAGGATGATAGTAGTTAATTACATTATATATGAGGCATGATTTTAATATCTTATGAATTGAATTTTTTTGTGACATTTATAATTTTGCCTCAGTAACTTTATCAGTTATACGTTTGATTAACTAAATGCCTTCCTTTTCAAAGTATAGGCTCTCTTAATTAGATGTTGAGATTTTTCTTGAGGGCAAGCAAACGACTAAGTGTGGGGGAATTTGATGCACCCGATTTGTGTATACATTTCCTCATATATAATTGAAGATAAAAACATGTTTTCAGCATATATCTGTGGTTTCATGAACATATTCTTTGATTTTGGTGAATCTGTTTGCTTGTAGGAGCACTCTGACTTAATACACGGATCAGGGGAAGTTTGTGAAATCTTTGAAACTACACAGCATGTACTTTCTATACACGTCGTGTACATCCAGACAAGGACACGGACCAAAGCAGGGAGTACACGCCCTTGTCTCCAGGTAGAGATGCACGCCATGTGGGTCGGTGCTACACGTCGTGTACCACTTTCTAGAAGCAGTGCTCACGGAGAAAAGTCCACACGACCATGTGGCCATTGATGAAGACACGGCGTGTTTGAACTTTTACACGTCGTGTCTGCTTTTCTAGAAGGGGTTGGCGGTGCTACACGCTGTGTATGGAGGCGCTACACACCGTGTTCACTCAACATGCAGGCGGCGCCATGTGCAAAAGTCAAGAACGGCGTGCTCGGCCACCTGCCAGTGGAGAAAATGGCGCCAACACGTGTTGACGAAAAGTACACGGCGTGTACTTTCTATACACGTCATGTACTTTATTTTTCTATAAAAAGAGGCCTTGGCCTACGGATTTAAGGGGGTTGAGAACCATTGGAGGAGAGAGAAGCTTTCCTACCACCATTCCTGATGCCACCGAGGTGCCTTCAATCCTCTATTCCGCCATTCCACCCTCCGATACTCTACCTCAACGCCTACACGATGAATCCGTCAGGTATCACGTGTGTCGTTTCTCTCCTAAATCTTATGTGTAACTAAACCCCTCGTGTTGGGGCTGTGGAAGATGGGATTATAATTTGTATATTGTTTTATATAGTTGTGTTTGAATCATTGTAATTCATCTTACTCTTCTTAAACAACAGTCTAATATAACTGAGAATTCTTATTTGGACCAAGGGAAGGATTCTCAGTGATAAAAAAGAAAAGTAACGGTAAAAACATCCATGACCATTGGAAGGTTTTCACCGATTCAAGTAATGGACTGGACGTAATAAAGAATTAAGTACATTGACTACCGGACCAAGGAGTCAACTGCTCTAATTCCAAACAAGAGGAACTGGACCAAGGAAATCTTTTAACAAAATGAAATCCCGAATGATTGAATTATTATGAACAACACAACCATTTAAACAATATGCATAAGAACTCCTTATTCACCACAGCCCTGACACGTCTTTTCTTTCCATTTCTAAGAACTCTTTAAATTTACCCATTGTTTTCTTTCAAACTGTATCCATTCTTCAAAGTAAATCCGTTTAGTTTCAATCAAAAACCCAAAAATCAACCCAATCGTTTCTAAATTTTTCATACTTCGCCTAATTAAGTATTAACTCAATTAAATTCATGCACTCCACGATTCCATATGGATCGACCCTGAACTTATGCTATACTAATGTTATAAGAACGGGTAATTAATTTAGGACGCATATAACTTCAATCAATGACAAGCATTGACCACCGCCCTACCCACGGCTCTCCTTTTGAGCAGCACGGTGGTCTCGCGCCCTCTTGGCGACCCGGCGGCCTTGTGTTGCTGGTTTCTTCGTGGTCTGCCCGTCGTCGGCGGCCGTTTCTTTTGTCGCGGTCTGTTCCTCCACTGTAATCCTCCCTTCCGGTGGCACCATTGCACCGCCACCGTCGTCAACAAATGAGAACAATCAAAGGGGGAGGGTCGGGCTATGTTTGTGCAGTCCGAGCCCTCCACATTACATTGATATCAATCGGCATAACATAATCCGAGATTCGAATGATGTAGAACAAGAATAAAAATTCAACTCAAACCCCTACCTCAGTTTTCATTCATTGACGGTGGAAGAAGAGGAATGGCAGACGTCGATTCATTGACGTTGAAAATCATTTGGCGTAGGAGAGCGAGGAAGAAGCATCGTCGGTGTTCTTCACTGTTATCTCCTTCTCCTTTGGTTCGGTTGAAGATTAAAGAATGGTGTTTGTCGTTGATCATTGGCGGAAGAGGCGTTCTTCAAGGGAGAATTATTTCTCTCCCCAAAGCTCCACCAAGATTCCAACCAAAAATAATAGATGATGTTTTCGATTATTTGTTGGCATAACCATTCGAATTCTTGTGTTTAATTAAATGAGACAATTCATTTAACTAAAGGGTGGTGTTAGCTCAAATTATTAAAGGGGGGAGGTGAAGAGTTTCATCCTCCTTTATGGGGAGTTAAGGGGGGTTTGAAGCTCATGTGGGCCCACCAAGGATATCCTCCCAAGGGAGGTTATGTGTAGGTGGGCCCCGCCACCATAACCTATCATAGGAGGTTATGGTGTGGTGGACCCCACCACTAACCTCCTCTTGGATATTTAACAACCAAAAATAAAAATAAACCTAACACTTTATCTTTATTCAATTTTAATTTAAAACACCAAAAACTAACTTCCATTCTCCTTAGAACGCAACTACGGTGAAGGTCTCACTAAGAAATCACCGACGTTGTGAGTTCAACAGTGCCCTCGGATTTAAGTTCCAAGCACCGGTTAAAAAGTTATAAAATCTCAGTCGTATGTTTACTGAACGTACCCGAACAAAAATTCATAAATTGATTCTGGGCACACCGTGCCTCAGAATCAAGCACCGTAAAATTTTGCAGACTCGTAAAAATCCCATGAATTTAAGAAAAAAAATTTCCATGGAATTTTTGGGTATTTACAAACTATGAAATCACCTAATCTAATCTGTCACTAGGACAAAAGGGTGTTCTTAAAACCCATGATCTATAAACTACTATACGATCATCAAAGGATACACTCTTTGTAATGGTTTCTCCCTAAAATTAAATAAAATAACATGGTTGATAATTTATTGAAAATATGACATAGATCATCGATACCTTATGTGTTTGGAAATTTATGATAAGAAAAACTAAATAAACTAGATAATAAAATTAGTCGATACTAGTATGTGTGATTCAAATCATTTTCATCAACATTATACATCATCCATATATAAATATGAAACAAGTAATAAAAACAGAAACATAATATATCTAAAAGAATTTTTATCTTTTCCAATATAATAATAAACCAAATTAATTCATGACCATCCATAAGAACACCTGCATACAACCCATGGTTTCTCACCACATCCCAACTCAACCATCGATTTCCTAAAAGTGTGAAAACGAATTTTAATGGAACCTAGAACCTATATTAAAAAACAAGTCCACACACACAAGTGAGTACGTAGAGTGAGAGCTAGAAGGCATAATAACATATCACTAAGGAGACTTTTTAATTCTTTAAATAAAACAATTCATAGATGGTATTTTGAAAATATTCAATAAAATGGGGTTTTCTATTTTTTTAAGGATGGAAGAAAATAATCAAAGTCTCTTATCAATTATAAACAAAACAATTTCTTCATATAAAAAATAAAATAAATCTTCATATAATAGTAAAAAAATATGAAATGAGGGCCTTTGATTTAAAATTAAAAAAAATAAACCATTTTCCCTTGTTCCTAACACTTAATAAAAATAAAAATATCATACATAAAACAACCGATTTATATTTTATTTAAATTCACCTTTGCAAAACCGCATTTAAAATCCATTTAATAAAAAACCCCAAGAATAAAGAATAAAATCACAACATTATAATTCAACCCTATATCAAAAGAGTATAAGTAATGAAAATGATGTAATGGTGCTATAAAAAATTAAAGCACAATGGGATAAAAAAAATATTAAATTGAAATCTCTTATATGGAACCACTAATCATGGTATAAGTGTTATGGTAAAATATATAAGAACTAAAGTGATATGATACTAATCATACAATAACACATGACTAAATATTGGCCTGTGTTGCATCCAAAAAAAGTATAACCCAGATAACTAGAATACAATGGGATCTTCATGGTCACCCACTCTAGACATGGTGTACTCACATAATTAGAGTGACACTAACCAATGTGTACTCTGAAATAGTGTAGCATAAATCAACATATAATACATAATTACCTAATTTCTTATGAACAATATACATATGAGTAAAGAAACAATCAAACAGTGATTTATTCATAAATTAACAAAGCATAAAAAATTAATATCTCTTTATCCAACACCCACACACAAAATAACCTCTTTACATAATATTAAAATATCACATGATAAATATAAACCCCTAAATAGGATAAGAAAACATGGGAAAAATATGGTATCACAAGAATCAATCCATTCATTTCATAAATTCCCAAAAGATGATTTAAAATTAAATTCAACTTGTGAATACAAGTCACTTTCCACTTCTTAATACATTAATATTTAAAGACACTTTTGGAAATCAATAAACTCAAAAAACTTTTCCCATCACAAAATATTTCCTAAAAAAACTTTTCATTAAATCAAAATTAAAATAGGGTCTAAACATTTTATTCTTTATCAAAATCCTTTTAAAGTTCCCTGTAGGAATTTACCCATATTCATATCTTATAAAATCATTTTATTTCAAAAAAATACTTAAAATTCAGGAAGAAACCCCTTTATGTCAATTTTAATTTCAAGAAATAATTTTTTAATATCTCTATAAACATATTGTATGGATATAATTTAATATAATATATATTTATAAATCTTAATAATATCATGAAATTATGAAAAAAAATGTTTCATGACACCATCAACCTCAAACAAAGTAGAACCCCAAACCTTCAGTAGTTAAACCTTAACCTTTTAAGTAGACAACCTATATGATCCATAAATATCCAAAACCTCATGGTTATACTAAGAAAATAACTAATTTAAAACCCCCATGGAAATTAGGATTTTGATAAGAAATTAAAACTAATGGGGAAGGAGGATAGAGAGGAATAGAAGAAGAAATTAAGGGGAAAGGTAGGGTTTTATTTGAATAAAAATTTTAAAGGGAGGGGAAGGAGATTATATCCAAAGTGGGAGAAGGGAGATATATTATATTTGTTGGAATAATTTAATGGGAGGTGAAATGAGGGAAAACTGTTCAAAACTAAATAAGGTAAAAGTAGGAATATTATAAAATTAAAAGTATGCCCATGGAATTTCATAGCATAGTGAATTTTATTGTAGTGTGAAAACCGATAGACAAGGGAATGTCACAACATGGAACCCCACATTACATCCATAAAAATATTTAAATGAAATCAATGACCACTACATAGGACATATCATGGCGTGAATCATTTGTTTATGGCATGACCTACTGCATTCAGGGACTACAATGTCCATGGTCACCCTAAAATACTTAAAAAATAAAGAATACTTCCATAAATTCTCTAATATCCCAAAATCATTGAATATAGAAAACAATAGTGAAATGGGAATGTCATAATATCATCTAGAGGATATGGAGTGGGTAATGAGATAATTTTAGAGTTTTAAGGATTTGAATTTATGATTTAAATTAGGGATTCCATTTCATGGATTTATTAATGAAATATTGGGTAGTGATACAAATGTTATAATAAGAAAAACAATTTATGTCTATACTTATGCTGGAATAAGTTTGATTTCTGTGTACAAATTACAAAATATTGTGGTGATTTCTACAGAGGATTCATTTTCATTATTGAAAAATTGAGCAATGATATGATATGGATGAATACTTTTATAAAGGAGTTAAACATGGAGAAAATATAGAATATTTTTTTTTATGATAGTTATAGTGTAATATATCATAAAAATAATATGGTATTTCATTATAGTATGAAACATATTGAGCTCCAATATCATATTATAAGAGGTTTATTATAGGATAGATCTTTATACATGAGAAATTTGCAGGGAATATTAAATCTATCAGACATGAAGGTGAAAGTGATGTTCAATAAGAAAAATTATTTAATTAGTGAACCTCAATTGGGATTCAAAGATAATGAAGGTTTAAGTGTAGAAAGGTATTAAGGTGTATTGGATGATAAGAATATCTATGAATCATATCTGTGGAATAAGTCTCTAGGTGGGGGATGATTTAGATTTGTAGAGTCTAGTTTTATGTATCCTAAACTAATAATCAATCCCATAATTTTATCATTTGGCCTTAGAAAAATCATGTGATGTTTACATGGAACGTGGATTTATTCATAAAAATATTTTGGGAAATTGTCATATAATTTGAAAATAGAAATTTCACATTCACGCATTATTTATTTGGATTCATTGAAATACCTTTTACATGGTTTGTACAAGGTAATTTTTTAAATAACTTTTTTATTGACTTTTATGTGGAGATGTTGAAGATTTATTTCACATGAAAAGTTGATTCAATGTAAAAAATAAATGTTATCTTGAATGTTTATTATCTTTTAATTTTCATATTAATCATTTTTTGGATATATTTTTTTAAAAATAAATTTAATTCCCTCAATGTACAATAAAGTATTGCTCCCATATATGGATATATTGTATTTTACCCAAACCATATAAATTTTAATATCTTGTTTTTTTTTTGTTTTTTTTTTAAATTTCTAGAAAACCCATAATATAATTGCATGGTAACTTTTTTGTTTAGAAAATATAGATGGATGAAACCCTTAGAAGTCTATATATGTGTTTTTGTTATGATATATAGGGGGGAAGTGTGTGGTGGTGGTTTATGTAAAATATTTCGAAAATATTCAATTTGAGTAAAAAAAAAGTAAGCCAATGTGAATGGGTAATGAGGTTCTAGATCAACTTAGAAGCAAGGGTGACTTGTTATGGATTATTGAATGTTTTTGAAAATATGAGGAAACTACTGTGATGGGTTATGGTTCACATATAATGTAAATACATGTGTATTAAGAAATTCTAAGTAATTTGGTAGTGTATATCTAACTAAAGGTGGTGGTAGGGAAGTAAGTGGTTGAGAGAGATCAACTATGTGTGATGGAATAACTGTTCAGTAAAAGGGAATAAATTCATAGAGCAATGATCTATGGAGTTTTTTTATTTTGATATTAGGAGGCATAAGGAAGATCAAGGGTTCAATTATGGTATTCTAGGCTAGGTATGGTGAATAGTTCAATAGTGTCAACTGGGGTATCACAATAGAGATGATGAATTGAAATGTGAAGTCAAGGACATGATTACGTTAAATGGAAAAATTAAATAATGATATAAAATAATATAAAATAAAATAATACTAAACATAAATAAATTATTATTATAAATACTAATTAAATGACAATAATAATGGGTTTTTTATTGGTGGTGTTGTTGTTGTTGATATAATATAGGAGTTTTTCTCGGTGATCAATTTTGATATATAAATATTTAATATTGACCATTTTTCTATGTATAAGTTCATTAAAATATTATGTAATACACTTAGTTTAATTTAAAGGGATATTTAGGTATTTGAAAAATATTAGGAGTTTGAATGATAATAACCTGGAATAGTTAATTTTCAATAAAACTATTTTATTGGTTTCATGATTATAACATGATGAAATTCTCTATTTATTGATTTGAAAATCCAAAGTGGATAAAAATTTAAAATTATTATTCTAAATTAAAATATATTCATGGGTAATCAAATAATTATTTTGATTACTACAACTCATCCGTGGATTCCAGAGGGACCCAAATATACGAAAATTGAAAAGGAATTACTTAGGATCAGCATTTATATTATAAAATGATGTTTTTATGAGGTTATATATTTAATACATTGTGGTTCCACTTTATACTTTATTATGAAGGATGGTGTGTATAAACTATTATTTATTAATGATCGTAAACAATATTCAATTTTTTAGCATGTGGTTTTAATTGAATAGTCATTAAGAGGACTAAATATATTGACATGTCATTAATCAGATGACACATATATGAAAATGACGTGGAATTCTATATAATCTTAAACTCTTATCTTTATCATTAATATAATTATAATTTGATGTTTTATATGATAACCCATTGATGAGGATGAAAATGGTGATCTAATAAAGGTGGTGATGGTGGATTGAGGTTTAACATGTTGCTGAATTGATGATGATTATAATTATTATTATGTTAATTTTGAAATGATTTAATATATAATTTTGATAACAAAAATTTATACAATGGTTCATGATATGTTTTTGGACATATAGTAATTATACTGAACTCTTAATCATAATAAGTATGCCTAAGATATGTCATATAAATATAGTATCCTTGGAGGGTTTTCTTAGGTTAAGGGTCATGTAAATACGTGGAATTTCATATGAATATATTAATGCGATCATTTTTATTCACCCAATTAAGGGTGTTGGGGATGATTATTCATTTTATGATGTGAGAGTGCCACTTATGATGTTAGTGGGAATACCATTGAGATTCAAACTACACCATAAGTGTGAAACTATAATTTTTTTATGATGTGGGGGTACCACAATGATTCTAGTGAAATAAACACTGATGTTTTAACCATTCCATAGGTTTATTATTACATCTAGATTTTATGATGTTGGAGTATGAAATTTGATTCAAGTAAGAGTACCACTAATGCACAAAACATATCTTTTTGGGCCAGGTATTTCAGAGTAAATTTTTATTTTGAGTTATAGAGCATGGTTGTTTTGAGAATTTGTATTTGGATAATAATTACGGGGCATGGTACATCTCTAAGAGGTGTTTTTAAAAATTATTTAGTGTCTTGGGAGTTATTATAGGAATTTATAAAAGGTGTAAGGGGTTTAGGATCCTTATACTAAGTATTAGACTCCCCTAGGTACCCAGTGAGTCCCTTCGAATCAAAGTATCCCCTAGGGGGTCACTCAGTACCCAGTGACTACCAACTTTATTTCTCAAACATACATGGTTTTTTAAAAAAAATTGATTTAATTAATTATTTATTTTTAAATAAATCACTTTAGACTCCCTTTTGTTAGAGTTGAATGAATTGGCCACAATTCCCCCTCCTCCCTCTCATTTAACCATCCTCCCACACTACTCAATACTCTCATGGTGGGTCATATCTCATCATATTATTAAACCATCTAGAGTAGAAGGCTCCACTTCTCAAGGTTAAGGTAAGACCAAGTATCTCTCTAATTTTTTTATTCATTTCACTCTTTATTTATGGTAACCTAATTTAACAACCTATTTACCATGTTTCTCAATTTCAGTTGAATGGAGATGAACCAAACTATGATATCAAACAAGTCAACCCTTATATGCATGAGATAAGAGGTTCCTTTAATATTTCACCATATGAACATGTTGGAATCTAATATACATACATGTGATTTGAAGATTGGTTTTTTAATTCATTAAAGGGTATATTTGAGTTTTAATCTATGGGTTATTCTAGGGTAAATCCTCTTATGAGAGAAATATACCTTCTATGCATGGTTTATTTGTTTTGGAAACACCTGAAAAATAGATCCACCAATGGGTGTGACTTTTTGTTTCTTTAATTGGACCATGAAATATTTTTCAACCATCTAATAAATTATGAATGGGTTAATGTGAGTCATAATTAGTTTATTTTATAGATTTTATATGGTGGAAACCCCAAGTATAGGATATAGTGAGTGTAGATCCTTAGGATGTGGATGGGAAGAGTCTCGGTATGCCGTATGGGCCTGGTATTTTCTTGGTAAGGGAAGAGCATTATCATGTGGATTCACTGGTTTTAGTAACCTTGCCTTTACAGATAATAAATTACCCTAAGTAATGAGACTTAATGAGTTTTTCATATTTCATGATGTCATACAACAATCTTGGGTGTTCACAATGGAACTAAGAGTAGGTAGTGTTAGTAATTAAGTTAACATTGTCATAGATATCTCCTTTTAGAAGTGGGTTTAATGAATAAAATATTTTCGTAAATTTTATACAATAATTAAATGTTATTAATCCCACCCTTGTGTTATTTAGTTGGAAATTTTCACATTTTAATGTTTTTGAAGTAATTTGAGATTAATTTCTAAAATGGAATAATTTTACATTTTAACAATTTTTATTTTATTATTTATTTCATCCATAACTTTTTATGAACTAAATTAAAATGTGAAATTCCTTTTTTTATGTTTCCATAAATTTTGGAATTCATTTTATTCTTCTAGACTCAAATCTCAATCCATCATTTCAAGGCCCAAATCCATCACACAATTTGGGACTCAAAAAACTATTCATATATCTAAAAACTTTTTAAGATGGAACTATATCTCAGAATTAGTCAGCCTAATAATGCTCAAATTTGACATTAATATTGAGAGAATCTGGGAGAATTACTTAATAAACTATATACATAACTGAATCTTCTTGTTTTATTTTCATAAATGCATAGGAATTTGGAGAATTGGAATTCAAACAGTCTTCTGGCTAGAATATATATCTCAGAATAAAAATTCCAGAACTCATACATATGGTGTCCAAAAAAGTATAAGTTTTGAGGAATCATGAAAAAGGTACATAAGAACATATTTTATTTTGATAATATTTCCCAATTATATCATTTAATGGGTATAACATGGGAAAACATTTTTATGAAAATTCTGTAGCAAAAATGTGTTACCATCTCCGTATAAATGTGTACTTCTCCTTTTCAAGGGGTTAAAATCTTAGGTGTTACATTTTTTTGGAAATTTTTAATTTATTTTAAATATTTTATATTCTATATTATTATTATACTAATAATATATTGTTTTTTACATATATATTTCATCCATTTTAATTTAGTTTATCTTTCATCCCACTGTGTTCTCTTCTCAACTCCATTAAAAATAGAGAACTAACATTGGTGTTTATTCAAGGGAGGGATTAGTGGTTTAATTAACATTTATTTTTCATAATTTTCAATTTCATAATTAAATTCATGTAATTTTGGTGGTGGTTAAATTGATTACGGTGAGCGTTCACCATATTTTCTTTGCCATCGTGTTCCTCTTCTCGTTTATTAATTATCTTCCTTTTCACTATATAAGTGATGAATATGGTAAAGTATGGTTTGGGTTGTGATGGTCAGAGAAGACGTCCCTTAAATGAATTTAGGAAGAGTATTTACAAATTTTTAGATGCCTCATTAAGGATAAATCACATTTAAAACCATAGTTTATAGTGTGACAGTCCACGATCACTATATTGAATTGAATATTGAGAAACTTTTAAAAAATTATAACAATCACTGGACTGCCGAAGAACATTTGAATTATTAGTTTTTTTTCTATATTTTTTATTTTTTGAATTTAATTTATATTTATGTTTATATTTTATGCATCATTTCAAAACCACCTATCTATATTAATTTAGTATTTTGATATTATTTAGAATATAATTATAGAAACATGAATACAATGTCTTGTGAGTGGACTCTTCAAGAGATCGACCATGGGTGTGTATACTATATTTATTACTTTTTTAAATTAAATATTGATATAGGTAACATGCCTAAAACGTCATCAAAAATTTAGAATTTTTCCAAGGGAGTTCAAGAACATACACACATTTCTTTTGATATTAACCAAAAAATTAAACAATAATCGAAAATTAGAAATATATTTATGGAATATCATTTCATTCATAGTATTAAGATAGATTATTTCAAGAATTTATCATATGATTTTTCTAGATAGGATTTAAATTTCAGGTTTTAATTTTTTATATAACAATGTACATAAAACCTTAGATGAATGGAGGAGATGAGAAATAAAGTGAACAACCTTCTTAACTTTGTTCATGAATCCAATTTTCAGGGGTTGTAATTGCAACCCCAAAAGGAAATTTAACCAGATGAGAACAATATTTTTTTTCTCAAATTTGAATTTGGAGAACCCAAGGAAGACTTGAAGATAAAACTTGATGTTCTAATCATCTATCCATGGCCATTGTTTGAATATGTTTCTTGAATTAGACATGTCAAGAATACAATTATGGGATCACAACATTATTGTAAAGAAAATTGGATATATTTTCATAAATAATAAAATATAAGTGATCCTCTCATATTTTTCAAATAAAAATAATTTCCTAAAAATATATATCTTTATTTGTAAGTAGATCAAGTTGATTATGCTACTGATATCAAGTCTTTAGTGATATTTTGTGAAGAAAGAAACACTAAATCTCCTTTAAATGTAGGAGAAGAATTATTTATTTATTCATCTTGGTATAATTTTCATAAAAATAATATTTCCATTGAATTTAAACTTTCTAAAATTATGGATCTAGATGATTCACCCATGCAGTTCCATGATGAAGTTAATGAAGTGGACAAATAAGAGGAGGAACCATTCTTTTTCTTTCACCAATAATCTATGTTTTACCATATTAAAAGGGGACGCTGATGTACTCTATCCAGATGTTTCTCCATGATTAGTGTTGAATTAAGATCATATGAAGAAATTATTTTCGTTATTTCTATGCAAGAAAGCACATCAACCATCAGATTGGGGTTAAAACCATGAAACTACCTGAATAGGGGTTATAAAAACCTAGCACCCGCTTGGGGGTCAAATTAAGAATTATCACTTTTCATTACACTATCTATTTTTTTCATTATCTTTATCTTGTTTTTTACTTTAATTAATTTAGGATTAATGTTTTTGTATCTAGTATCTTAATTTAAGGTTTTCACTAAAAAAATAAATCAGGTTGAGTATTTCCATTTATTTATTTTATTTCATGCCTAATTAAACTTCCTCATGAAAATATTTATCTAATTTTAACTAAAAATATAGTATTAAATGGAAAAAGGTTAGAGGATGTAAATCTATTTTTAGGAATTTTTGTGTACTTCCATTATGGTTTTTCATGTTTTCATTTTTTTGAGATTTTTCAGGTTTTCTTTTCAGTTTTCATGTGTTATTAGGATTCTTGATCTGAATCAAATACTTTTTGAAATTCAAACCATCTTGGTATTTTTTTTCAAATTGATTGATTTGAATATTTAAGGACATAATTTATTGCTAAATTTATTTTTTAAGATTTTTCATTTGATGAAGTTTGATAAATTGTTAAACTCATATATAGTAGTGTTGTCCAAATTGAAAATTTTCCCCATCCCAAGAGGTTTCTAAAAAATTTATATATCTTATTTACATTTATATTATTCTTGAGAGTATTGATACAGGTTGGGTGATCTAGAACAATCTTTTTATCTCTATTTCATATCATTAATAGTTCATGGAATTTGTCAAGTATGATTGAGACACCACATTGAAATCTTTTTTTACATTTAACTCTCATTTTGGAATACATTAATGTATAACCTTTATTAATCCCTTATAATCCATGAAATTACATATTATGAAGACAAATTTCAATCCATTTATCCATTTAATATCTAATTTTTAATTTAAATTCGTGATTATTATTTAACTCATGTGTGGGGAGAGGGAAAATATAGGTTGTTTTTTGCTTTCCTAAAGAATTTTTTTGAGCTAATAAAATTGTTTCCATATTTATAGATTCATTGATGGAATATATTTAATTATGAAATGATATATTAGTTTAATAAATATCATTATAATGTTTTTCTATTATTTCACCAACATTTGAAGATAAAAATATCCTTCTATTTTCCCACAAAAATAAAATTCTTAATAGAAATTGAGCATCTGAATTAAAGGTAAAAAAATGCTACAAATGGAGAAAAATGGATGAAATTTATCATTGATTATAATATTACAAGTGTTAAAATCCCTAGTATATCAATAGGTGTTTAGGTTTTATTAATTTTCAAAATGATTGAGAAGGACACTATTCTTGAGAAAAAAATCGTTCATTTACTTCACTTTAGAGCTTAACCCACCTCATTAAACCTCTAATGATTTTTTTAATTTAAAACATTCCAACCCTAAACCATATGAAAAACCATGAAAAATACCTCATAATTGAAACATTTTTGACTCTATGAAGTAGAAATACTAGGAGGATAAAAATCCTATGTATATTACATGTGTTCCTAAGAACGATATAAACTCTATAAAAATCATTAAGTGAAGCGAGAAAAATTTTTATTGGGAGGTAGGTATGACATTCACATGAGGATTGACATTGTATTGAATGGTTTTTTATTATTTTTTAGTATTTAGGGAATTTTAATCCATGTAAGAGGAATGGTATTTTCATTAATATGATAATTGAGATGTATTATCATTTATACTTTAAGAAACTTATTTTGACCTCAGTATTAGATGATTTCCCAAGAGTGAAATGGTTAAGTGGGGGAGTTATGAAGCTAATATTTTAATAAATTTTATACTATAATTAAATTTTATTAATCCAACATAGTGTTATTTTATGGTAAATTGTAAATTTTTTATGTATTACAAGTAATTTGATAAATTTCTAAAATGGCATAATTTTATATTTTAGTTGTTTTTATTTTCTTCCATATTTAAACCATAAGTTTTTCTAAACAAATTTAAATATTAAAATTCCTTTTTTATAATTACAAAATTTTTGTATTCATTTTATGATTCTAGAACCAAATCACAATGGATTATTTAAATGAAAAAATATAGCTCAAAATTTGGGCCTTGAAATATGTGTACAGATCTAGACAATTTTTAATATGGGCCTATATCTCACAATTGGATAGCCTAATGAAGCTAATATTTGACATGAATATAGATAAAATACATAGAAAATTTTCATTAACTAAATATGTGATTAAATATACCTCTTTCAAGGTCATAAATTAATGGGAATTTGGAGCTATGGAATTTGAATAGTCACGTGGCCCAAATAAAATTATTGAAGTAAAATAGTCATAACTAAAACATAAGGAGTAAAATCAAGATGAAATTTTTAATTTGAACATGAAATACAAATCTAAAAAATCGTTATAAAACCAAAATTTCTAAATTAGATAATTTAATAGTTCTAACATGCACGAACATTTGGATAGAAATTCTGGAGCGAAATTAAGCCACCCTTGCCCGGAAAATTTTCACTTCACCTCCAATTCATGGGATTGGAAACATAGGGGTAACCTTTTTTGGAAATTTTTAGTATAATTTTAGTATTTTAAATTATTTAATATTAGTATACTCTTTAAATATTTATGTTCTTATTCAAATATATTTCCTCAAATTATTTTATTTTACGTTTCATCTCACTTTATTCTCTTCTCAAATACAAAAAAATGGACAAATAACCACAATGTTTGTTTTAGGGAGGCATTGGTGATTTTTTGAGTCTTATTATGATTAATTTTAAATTTCATTATTCAAATATAGGAATTTTTTGGTAGTTAAATCGATTATGGTGAGTCGTCACCCCATTTCCTCTATCACTGAGTTCCACTCCTCATTTATCAATCATCCTTCCATTCACTATCAAAGACATGAATATTTTAATGTATTAGATTTTTCCATGTGTTATTTTAATATTATGTGGGAACTATTTCGAGACCAGGCTTTAAGACAGTGTGCAGTTCTGAGGCCCAGTGAGCCCGGAACAAATGTCAGAATTTAATTAAATAATTAAATAACCCGCGCATGTTGTTTTCCTAGAAAGAGTGGAATAACTCCTGAATGGGTTCTCGGATTGGAAATCTGAGGGCACCGTTGCGTCCAGAGCAGAGGGTTTACCCTAGGAGAGACCTAACATCGGCAGGCATAGGTCGGTGGTGAAATCCAGTTTTTGGACGCAATCGTAATAAAATATTTAATTAAATTTTTTAATTAAATTTTTTTTACAGCGAATATATTTTATCCTTTTTAAATAAAGGCTTGCGTAGGGTTACAGGGTTACACACCTCATAACCCTGAAACCCTTGGAGGATTGGTAATGCTCGGGAGGAAATCCCCAATGCGGCGACGACGTTCTCGACGAATTTCACCGTCGATGATGACCCGGCGACCAGATCTTCACCAACGAATGTAATAGATCCAGGTAGGGAATTTGATTTTGGATTCCTTTCCCCGTTCTTGATTCCTACAATGAATGCAGACTAATCCACAAATAGATTAGCCCACAGATCGATCGTATTTTCATTATAGGTTTTTTGTGGGGATTTTTTGGTTTTGATTCATGAAAGTTGATTTGGTTTCGCTCAACATTATAACAGTGACGAACCAAGATAGACACAAACATCGATCAAGGTTAGTCCCTCTTGATTATGGTACCTTTCTTCCCCAGTTTTCTTGCGTTCTTCATGTGAGTTCTATGTGTTCTTCACAGATATATGAATGAAGGATAGATTTGCATCCGTTGTGCGACACAACAATCCCAAATTAAAGATCTGGTGATGGTACAACCCCACAGAGGTGCGGTTGTGGTAGCGACGGATGGATCGAAGTGGATCAGAAGATATCGTTATTCGAACGATTTCCGCACAGATGACAGGAATCGGATATTGGAGCCGATCGAAGGTCTGAAACCCACGGATTCGACATCATGATGATGGGGAGACCCATAATATTGAGTTTCATGGAAAAGGGACAAGAGAAACACGATTTGGAGATCCATCCGAGGCGTGAGTAGGAAGACGAAGTTTTTGGAAATTTCCCAACTACACGGCGTGTAGTATGGGCTACACGGTGTGTGTTCGTTGGTGGGACACCTGGTGTGTACTCTGAAAGTACACAAACACGGGTTGGGTACACGGCCAAGGACACGGCCTGTATACCCTTCCCCAGCCAGACCTGGCAAGATACATGGGATACCCCGTGTATGGGTACACGGGAAGGCGACACGGACGGACACCATGTATGGGCATACAGCCAGGGTACACGGGTGTTTCCCAGTTTACAGGACATGTAATGTGCTTCAAATTACATGCCGTGGAAATTCTTTCCTACACAAATTCGATTTCAGACACGGGTTGTTTAAACGGGAAGTACCCGGAGTCAGGGAACACAGCGTGTGATCCTTCTACACACCGTGTAGTTGAGTTTTACATATCTTAGACGGGTGACACGGGCCATTTACATGGGCAGTACCCGGAGTCAAGGAACACAGCGTTTAATCCTACTACATGTCATGTAACCTGTTTTACATGGCTTGAGGTAGTTGTCTTCTGTGAAATGGACTAGTTTCCTTAGGGTTCGTCCCCTGGGCCTTTCTCCTGAAGGTTTCCGGTATCATTTCCTACATATAGGAGTATGATCCCTTCAGTAGGAATTCTAGAATAGAGTTGTTGGAATCCCCTCTGTGAGACTTAGATCTGGATCCTCTATTCCTTCGTGGTACCCAAGGTAGAGTTTCTTGGTATCGACGTGACCTATTTTACCTGGGCACTGATCCTCTACTTATCTAGTTAGTTCAGACTGAGTTGTTGGAATCACCCCATGGCTATTGGTTGTGATCCTAATCTTAGCATCATATTCTCAGGTACATGTGGAGTGTGTTCTCCCGGAACAAGTAATTCGTGTCTCTCTCCTCGGACCTAGGAGTGTGTTCTCCTTGTTATGTGCTTAGTGTAATCTTCGAGCTGGATCATAGTGGTGGTTTCGCGATGGTCGATCGTGTATGAGTATATCTGGATATTATTTTTATATGTTTTGAAAACATATACTGTTTAGAGATGATTGTATCTTTCCTTTGTTTTATTTTTTCCTTTTTTTATTTACTTTGTTGTTTCAGGGTGTCCTACTGGGTATTGTTATACTCACCCTTCCACGGGCTTTGCCTGCACGTGTCATGTCTTGTGAAGACAAGCGATCCTTTGACAAGATTCTAGGCATACCATGACCGGACGGTGCTCAGTGAGATCCGATAGGCCAAGTTATGTTCCTACAGCTACAGATTGCAGTCCCAGTACCTTTCTTTACAGTTTGGACTTTGTTACAGACTCTCTTTCGGTGGGCTTGTACTTTTGGCCCAAGGGTTTACATTACTGTACTTTACTTCCTGTTGTGCTCTGTTGGTTGGGTTTTTAGTGTATTCATGCTATTCCATTTTTATTAGCTTTTACTTTTCATCTTTACGAGCTTGGAGATGTGTGTGCATGTGTACAGGTTTATAGGCAATGCCTCCCATGTTAGTAACATGCCTACTCGGTTCTAGTCACCAGCCCCTAGCATATTAGAGGCGGGCTTGGGGAGTTGCGGCTCAGGCCCCACTGGGACAGGTCGTGAGAGAGTGGTATCAGAGATGGTTGATTCTACCTTAAGACCGAGAGTCTGTGAGATGGTTTGGGGCAACAGTGTTAAGCATTTCAAGTTTGGATTTAAGCCAGGGACCCCAGGGTTGGTGCAGGCGGCTGACGTATCCATACACCAGGACTCTTATAACATTCTTTTTGACTCAGAACATGAGAACACAAGTTGCAGGGGAAAATAATGGTACATTCATCATATAGGAATGGGTTGTGGTTTCCATGTCCTTCTTGAGTCAGCTCTCCAGATATACTCACTGACTGAGATACATCTTGTTTCCTTACATGATGCCTCTATGATGCATACCTACTAGGATCCTGCAGCTCGATCACGAGGATGACCCCCTCAGTGATGAAGCTTCTATACAGGGACCAGATCCCCCAGTTTTACCTTCGGGTGGTGTGATAGTTATTCCACCCCCTGTGGAGTAGTGTTTAGTGCCTACTATACCAGTAGAGGATAAGCGCGGGCTGAGCGCACTCCATGAGTTTCAGAGGAAGATACCCCTCAGGTTTCTAGGTGATCCTGACCCACAGGCAGCAGAGGACTAGCTTTTGGCAGTGACCAGAGTCTTCTGTTTGGTCAGGACACCAGCAAATCAGATGGTGATCCTGGCAGCGAGCCTTCTGCAGGGCTCAGTAGGACGATGGTGGAGTTTGTTTATCCAGACTCACGATGAGGTGACTCTTGCATGGTTAGAGTTTGAGCTTCTCTTCAGAAAGGATTTTTCACTTATTACCATGAGAGAAGTATGTATACAGGATCTTCTTCAGCACCAGCAGGGAACCATGACTACGACTGACTATTCATCATGGTTTACTGACCTCTCACGGTACCTGATGGATATAGTCCGGGATAAGTACTTCAGAGCTCGGAGTTTTGAGCAGGGCTTGCATAGAGGCATCTGAGCTAGAATCATCCCTATGATCATTCCTACTTATGCTAGGGTACTCGAGCGAGATTTGGTGGTCGAGAGCTTCTTGGCAAAGTAATGATAACTGGCAGTTGTCAGTAGTGAGAGAGATGGAGCAGAGACCTCGGCAGCAGGGAGCCGACGTCGGGGACCCAAGCATGGGAGACGTTTTCAGAGGAGATCCCAGGACATAGGATCTGTCGTACAAGGTTCGCAGGGCGCATCCATCCATCCTCAAGAGAGGTGATACTAATCTTGTGATGGAAGGGGACATCTCGCTCGAGATTTTCCTACCCGCCGTACTACTGACATGGGAGTAGTGGATGGACCACCGAGGCAGAGACAGTGTGTGGAGCAGGCAGATCTTAGGGGTGACAGATGTGGTAGAGGAGATGGGAGAGCAGCTGGAAGTGGTCATCATTTTGACCTTTTACCACCACCACCCCTAGGAGGTCCACCCCAGGCTCAGGGATCTAGTGGACAGAGGTAGGGACAACTGCAGGCAGTGGAGGCTTATGACTGAGGTACTCCTGGAATGATTAGAGGAATAATATGTGTATTTCCTACTTTGGTTTCCATACTGATAGACACAGGTGCTAGTCATTCTTTTCTATATTCTTATCTTGTTCGAGACCTTGAGATTCCAGTTGAGATATTGACTCGATCCTTACGCTTAGAAACACTGACGGGAGAAGATTCAGATATCACACACCTTTTCAGAAAGTGTGACCTGGCCCTTGGAGGCAATAGTATCAGTTGGAATCCCTTGGTGGTAGTGTCGAGTTCTTACGATGTCATTCTTGGTATGAATTGGCTATGCACAGTTCATGCCTATATTGATTGTTTTAGGTGAAGGGTGTGGCATGTCCGCAGTGATGGAATGAGGTCCTCCTTCGTCGATGAAAATGAGACCCAGGCAGTGCAGGATGGACTCGTGCGTATAAAGATACAGCCGTTTTCACATCAGTTGGCTAGTCTAGCCTTTGGCACAGTAGACGTTACGAGTTTTCAGTTTCTAGCAGTAGTGGCTGAGTACGAAGACGTATTTCTGGAGGATGTCCCTGGACTAACTCCCCTTCATGAGATAGATTTATGCATTGAGTTGCAACCCGAGACGACATAAATATCAGCATCAGCATATTAGATGGATCATGCAGAGCTTCGTGAGCTGAGAGTGCAGCTGGAAGACTTGCAGAGGAAGGGCTTCGTGAGACCCAGTGTTTCCCCCTGGGCAGCCCCAGTGTTGTTTTCCAAGAAGGCATACGGGAGATTGAGGCTGTGTGTGGATTACCAGCGCTTAAATCAGGTGACCGTGAATAACCGGTATCCAATACTGAGGATCGATGACCTCTTCGATTAGTTAAGAGGGAAACGATGGTCTCGAAGGTTGATCTACGATCAGGCTATCACCAGTTGCGAGTTCGGGATGAGGATTTACCGAATATGGATTTCAGATGTTTCTACGGTCACTATGAGTACTTGTTGATGCCCTTAGGCGTGATGAACACCCCGACAGTGTTTATGGGACTCATGAACCGGATCTTTCTGCCCTATCTAGATCAGTTCATGGTGGTCTTCATCGATGATATCCTTGTGTAGTCTGCGTCCGATGAGGAGCACGCAAGGAACCTAAGGATGGTTCTGGACACACTCTGAGAACACCAGTTGTACGGGAAACACTCTAAGTGTCAATTATGGATATAGGAGGTCCACTTTCTGGGACACGTTATCTCAACAGATGGTGTAGTAGTGGACCCATCCAAGGTAGAGGCAGTGTTAGCATGGGAGCCACCCCAGAGTGTGACAGAGGTGTGAAGTTTCCTTTGGATGGCATGCTACTATCGGAGATTCATTCTTGATTTCTCTAGGATTTCAGCACCCTTGACTGCTTTGACCTGAAAGGGACAGCCTTTCGTGTGGACTGAGAGATGCCAGAAGGCTTTTCAGCAGTTAAGATAGAGTCTAACAAGCACCCCGATCTTAAGACTACCAAAAGAGGGTGTCGAGTACATGGTGTTCTGCGACGCACCAAGAACCAGGATTGGTTGTGTCCTAATGCAGAGGTAAGCGGTGATTGACTATGGCTCATGTTAGTTGAGGCCACACGAGAAGAACTACGCGACCCATGCTCTTGAGTTGGCAACGGTAGTCTTCGCGTTGAAGATGTGGCGGCATTACCTGATGGGCGAGCGGTTTACCATCTATTATGATCACAAGAGTCTCAGATATATCTTTTCTCAAAAGGATTTGAATTTGGGACAGAGGTGGCGGGTTGAGTTCCTTCAGGATTATGACTTTGAGATCGTTTATACTCTTGGGAAGGGGAATGTTGTGGTAGATTCTCTCAGAAGGATATCTAGTTCGCATTTGTTGGATGAGGCGATGAGGCAGTTGACCTCTTTACAATTATCCTCCATGGATAGAAATGAGGGAGATTACCTTCATTATATGGTTGTTACCCCTCCAATCTTATAGCGATTCGGGTAAGCGTAGCTCGAGGATGGTAGCTGTGAGACTCTGCGTGCTCAGATATCTGCAGGTGATGCCGCTGATGGATATTCAAAAGGTGGGGAGCACGTTGTTCTTTTTAGAGGGCGCACAGTAGTACCAGTTATGTTGTGGGAGGAGGTTCTAAGGGATTTCCATACATCTCCTTTGGCAGTTCATCTATGCGTGGAAAAGATGTGCTAGGACCTCCGGCGTCAGTTCTGGTGGCCAGGAATGAAGAAGAGTGTGGCAGAGTTTGTTTCTCGGTGTCTTACTTGTCAGCAAGTAAAGGATGAGCACCAGGTGCTAGCAGGTTTGACTCAGCCCCTTGAGGTGCCAGATTGGAAGTGGGATGGGATATTGATGGACTTCGTGACGGGTTTACCACGTACGTCTAGGGGACATGATGCCATCTGGGTGATCATTGACCAACTCACCAAGTCAACCCACTTCCTAGCTATACGGGAGAAGAGTTAAGTATAGATCTTGGGACGCCTCCACGTGCGGTAGATAGTTGGGCTTCATGGAGTTCCATCCATGATCGTCTCAGATCGTGATGCTCATTTCACCTCCCAGTTGTGGAAGGGATTGTAGGAAGCTTTTGGGACTCAGTTATGCTTGAGCATAGCATTTCATCCTCAGACTAATGGTCAGACCGAGTGGACCATCCAGGTTCTTGAGTATGTGCTATGAGCTTGCATACTTTACTTCAGTCGTATTTGGGAGGATCATCTACCACTGGTGTAATTTGCTTATAACAACAGTTATCATTCCACTATTGGTATGGAACCATTTGAGGCTTTGTACGGGCCACCTTGCATGTCTCCACTTGGTTGGACTGACCTAGGAGAGTCAGCACTCATGGGCCCAGAGATGGTGCGAGCTACTACAAAGAAGGTGCATGTCATCTAGGAGCAGATGAAGACTGCATAGAGTAGGCAGAAGTCTTATGCTGATAGGAGACAGAGGCCCTTTGAGTTCGAGGAGAGAGACCATGTGTTCCTTCGGGTCTCACCTCGACGGGGATTAAGAAGATTTGTCCAATGTGGGAAGCTATCTCTGAGTTTTTTATCCCTTTTCAGATTCTGAGTAGAGTTAGCGAGGTGGCCTACCGCTTGGCTCTACCTCCTCAGATGGACCGGGTACACAATGTCTTCCATGTGTCACAGCTACAGAGTTACGTGCATGATCCATTGCACATTATCGACTGGAGCGAGCTGGACATCGATGATGGAGCGACCATTGCTGAGTACCCAGTGGAGATCAAGGATCGGCAAGAGAAGATCCTTTGTGGGTGAGCTATTCACTTAGTGCGTTTCTGGTGGCATCACAGGAATCTCCAGGAGAGCACGTGGGAGCGGGAGGCTCAGATTCATGTGCAATACCCATATATTTTTTAGTAGCCCTTGTTTTCGCTTTTTGGGGAAGTAAAATCCCTAAGGTGGGTGTGATGTAATGTCTTGTATATTTCCATGTGTTATTTTATTATTATGTGGTAATTCATTCAAGACCATGCTTTAAGATGGCGTGCAGTTCCGAGGCCCGGTGATCCCGAAACAAATGTCTGAATTTAATTAAATAATTAAATAACACGTGCATGTGGTTTTCCTAAAAAAGGTGGAATAACTCCTTAACGGGTAATTGGATCGGATCTCTGAGGGCACTATTGCGTCTAGAGCAGCGGGTTTACCCTATGAGAGACCTAACATCGGCACGCATAGGTCGGTGGTGAAATCCAGTTTTTGGATGCAACTGTAATAAAATATTTTATTAAATTTTTGTTGCGGCGAATATATTTTAGCCTTTTTAAATAATGGCTTGCGCATGGGTCTAGGGTTACAGACCTCATAACCCTGAAACCCCTGGAGGCTCTGCGAATGCTTTAGAGGAATCCCCCAATGCAGCGACAATGTTCTTGAATAATTTCGCTGGCGACGAAGACGCGGAGACGAGATCTTCACCAACGAACGCCGCGGATCCAGGCAGGACATTTGATTTTGGTTTCCTTTCCCTATTTTTGATTCCTACGATGAACGCGGACTAATCCATGAATCGATTAGCCCACTGATCGATCATATTTTTACGATGGGATTTTTGCGGGGATTTTGTGTTTTTTAATCTTGAATGTTGATTTGGTTTCATTGAACATTATAATGGTGACAAACCAAGATCGACATGAACATCGATCGAGGTTTGTCCCTCTTGATTTTGGTGCCTTTATTCCCCGGTTTTCTCGCAGACTTTGTGTGCGTTCTGCATCTTCTTCATGGAGATATGAACGACCAATAATTGTGCTTCCATTTTGTGGCACAAAGATCCCAAATTGAAGATCTGGCGACGGTACAACCCCACGGAGGTGCGGCTGCGGTGGCGATGGACAGATCGATGTGGATCTGAAGATATCATTCTTCGAACGATTTTCGCACGGATGACCGGAATCAGATTTTGGAGCGAATCAAAGGTCTGAAACCCATAGATTCAGCATTATGACGATGGGACGACCCATAATCATGAGTTTAGTGGAAAACGGAGAAGAGAAACGTGATATAGAGATCCGGCCGAGGCGCGAGGAGGAAGACAATATTTTTGGAAATTTCCCGACCACATGGCATATAGTATTGGCTACACGACGTGTGTTCATCGGTGGGCCACCTGGCATGTACTTCGTAAGTACACAGACACGGGTTGGGTACATGTCCAAGGACACGGTGTGTATACCCTTCCACGGCCAGACCCAGCCAAATACACGGGATACCCCGTGTACTGGTACACGGGCAGGTGACACGGACGGACACCGTGTACGGGCATACGGCCAAGGTACATGGGGGTTTCCCAGTTGACAAGACATGGCGTGTGCTTCGACTTACATTTTGTATATATTATTTCCTACATTACTTCGATTTCAAACACAGGTCGTTTACCTGGGCAGTACCCAGACTCAGGGAACACGATGTGTGATCCTTCTAAACACCGTGTAGTTGAGTTTTACACAGCTTGGACAGGTGGCACGGGCTGTTTACACGGGTAGTACCTAGAGTCAATGAACACGACGTGTAATCCTACTACACGTCGTGTAACCTGTTTTACATGTCTTGAGCCAATTTCCTCCTATGACTTGGACTAGTTTTCTTAGGTTTTTTCCCCTTTCCCTTTCTCCTGATGGTTTCCGGTATCATTTCCTATATATAAGAGTTTGATCCCTTCAGCAGAACATCCAGAATTGATTTGTTGGAATCCCCTCTGTAAGACTTAGAGCCAGAACCTCTATTCCTTCGTGGTACCCTATGTAGATTTTCTTGGTATCGATGTGACTTATTTTACCCAGGCGTCGATCCTCTACTTAGCAGGTTAGTTCAGACTGAGTTGTTGGAATCACCCCATGGCTATTGGTTGTGATCCTCATCTGAGCATCATATTCTCAAGTACTTGTGGAGTGTGTTATCTTAGAAAGTTTACTTCATATCTCTCTCCTCATACCTAGGAGTGTGTTCTCCTTGTTACGTGATAGTGTAATCTTTGAGCTGGATCTTAATGGTGGTTTCACGATGGTTGATCGTGTATGAGTATATCTGGATATTCTTGTTATATGTTCTGTAAACATATACAGTGTGTAGATGACTATATCATTCCTTTGTTATATTTTTCCCTTTTTATATTTCCTTTATGGTTTCGGGGTGTCCTACTAGTTATTGTTATAATCACCCCTACACGGGCTTTTCCCGCACGTGTCATGTCTTGTGCAGACAAGTGAGCTTTGATAGGATTCTAGGCGGACCAGGACCAGACAGTGATCAGTGAGATCAAACAGGCCGAGGTGTGTTCCTACAGCTATAGATTACAGTCCTAGTACCTTTCTTCACAGGTTGGACTTTGTTACAGACTCTCTTTCGGTGGGCTTGTACTTTTGGCACAGGGTTTTACATTATTATACTTTACTTCCTGTCGTACTATGTTGGTTGGGTTTTTAGTGTATGTATGATTTTTCATTTTTAGTATCTTTTACTTTTCAGCTTTACGGGCTTGAAGATGTGTGTGTGTGTACATGTTTATATGAAATTCCTCCCATGTTAGTAACATGCCTACTCGTTGCTAGTCACCATCTCCTGGCCTATTGGAGGCGGGCTTCGGGATTTGCGGCTCGGGCCCCACTGGGATGGGTTGTGACAGAGTGATATCAAAGCTGGTCTGTTCTACCTTAGGAATGAGAATCTGTGTGTTGGTTTGGGGTAACAGAGTTAAGCATTTCGAGTTCGGATTTTAGGCCAGGGACCCCAGTGTTTGTGCATGCGGCCGATGTATCCATACACTAGGACTCTGATAACTTTATTTTTGACTCGGAACATTAAAACACTAGTTGCAGGGTAAAATAATGGTACATGCATCACATAGGAATGGGTTGTGGTTTCCATTTCCTTCTTGAGTTAGCTCTCCAGATATACTCACTAACTGAGATACTTCTTGTTTTCTTACAGGATGCCTCCGCGATACACACCCGCTAGGATCCAGCAGCTCGATCACGAGGATGACCCCCTCAGTGATGAAGCTTCGATATAGGGACCAGATCCCCCAGTTTTACCTTTGAGTGGTGTACCAGTTATTCCACC
This sequence comes from Viscum album, assembly GCA_963277665.1. Lineage (NCBI taxonomy): Eukaryota > Viridiplantae > Streptophyta > Magnoliopsida > Santalales > Viscaceae > Viscum > Viscum album. The sequence continues at coordinate 1,541,937,803 of OY728143.1, forward strand.
CCCTGTGGAGAAGTGTTTAGTGCCTCCTGTACCAGTAGAGGAGGTGCACAGGCTGAGCACACTCTACATGTTTCAGAGACAGAGACCCCTCATGTTTCGAGGTGATCCTGACCCTCAGGCAGCAGAGGACTGTCTTGAGGCAGTGACTAGAGTCTTCCATTTGGTCAGGACACCAGCAGATCATATGGTGATCCAGGCAGCGAGCCTTCTACAGGGCTCGGCAGGGCGATGTTGGATTTTGGTTATCCAGACTAATGATGAGGAGACTCTTGCGTGGTTATAGTTTGATCATCTCTTCAGATAGAAGTTTTCACCAGTTACCCTGAGAGTAGTATTTATACAAGAGCTTCTTCAGCTCTAGCAGGGAACCATGATGGTGGATGACTATTCATCGAGGTTTACCGACCTCTCATGGTACTCGATAGATATGGTTAGGGATCAGTACTTCCGAGCTCAAACTTTTGAACGAGGATTGCATAGATACATCTGAGCTAGAATCATCCCTATAAACATTCATACTTATGATTGGGTGCTCAAGTGAGCTTTGGCGGTCGAGAGATTCTTGTAAGAGCAGAGACAACCGGTAGTTATCAGTAGTGAGCGAGATAGAGCAGGGACCTCGGCAGTAGGGAGCCGACGTCAAGGACCCAGGCGTGGGAGACGTTTTCAGAGGAGATCCCAAGATAGAGGATCTTCTATACAGGGTTCACAGGGCGCATCCAGCCAACCTCGAGAGAGGCGATGCTAATCTTGTGATGGTAGGGGACATCTCGCTCGAGATTGTCTGACCCACCGTACTACTGACATGGGAGCAGTGGATGGACCACCGAGGTAGATACAATGTGTGGAGTAGACAGATCTGCAGGATGACATATGTGGTAAAGATGCTGGGAGAGCAGCTGGATGTGGTCAGCATTTTGACCTTTTACCACCACCACCCCCAGGAGGTCTGCCCCAGGCTCAGGGAGCTGGTGGACAGAGGCAAGGAAAACTGCAGGCAGTGGAGGCTTATGACCCAGGTACTCCCAAATTTATTAGAGGAACAATCTGTTTCTTTTCTAATTTGGGTGTCGTACTGATAGACACGGGTTCTAGTCATTCTTTTCTGGCTTCTTATCTTGTTCAAGACCTTGAGATTCTAGTTGAGTCGTTGACTCGACTCTTACACTTAGAAATACCGATTGGAGAAGATTCAGAGATCACACACCTTTGCACACAGTGTGACCTGACCCTTGGAGTCGAGAGTTTCGGTTGGAACCTCTTGGTAGTAGCGTCAAAGCCTTACGAAGTCATTCTTGGTATGGATTGGCTATCCACAGTACATGCCCAGATTGATTGTTTTAGGAGAAGGGTGCGGTGTGTCCATAGAGATGGAAGGAGGTTCTCCTTCGTCAGTGAAAAGGAGACCCATGCAGTGCAGGATGGACTCGTGCGTAGGAAGATACAACCATTTTCACATCAGTTGGCTAGTCTAGATCTTGGTGCAGCAGACTTTACATGTTTCCTGTTTATAGAAGTAGTGGCTGAGTACGAGGACGTCTTTCTAGAGGATGTCCCCGGACTACCTCCCCATCGAGAGATAGATTTCTGCATTGAGTTGCAACCCGGGACAACACCGATATCAGCATCAGCATATCGTATGGCTCCTACATAGCTGCGTGAGCTGAGAGTGCAGTTGAAAGGCTTGTAGAGGAAGGGCTTCATGAGACCCAGTGTTTCACCCTGGTCGGCCCCAGTGTTGTTTTCCAAGAAGGAAGACAGGATCTTGAGGCTATGTGTGGATTACCGGAGCTTGAATCAGGTGACCGTGAAGAACCGGTATCCACTACCGAGGATTTATTACCTCTTCGACCAGTTAAGAGGGGCACGATGGTTCTCAAAGGTTGATCTATGATCAGTCTATCACCAGTTGCGAGTTAGGGATGAGTATATACCGAAGATGGCTTCCATATGTAGCTACGGTCACTATGAGTACTTGCTTATTCCCTTCAGCATGACGAAATCCCTAGCAGTGTTTATGGGACTAATGAACTAGACCTTTCAGCCCTATCTAGATCGGTTCGTGGTGGTCTTAATCCATGATATCCTTGTGTACTCTACGTCCGAGGAGGAGCACGCGAGGCACCTAAGGATGGTTCTGGACACACTCTGAGAGCACCAATTGTACGGGAAACTCTTGAAGTGTCAATTCTGGATACAAGAGGTCCACTTTCTAGGACACTTTATCTTAGTAGATGGTGTAGCAGTGGACCCAGCCAAGGTAGTGGCAGTTTTAGCATGGGAGCCACCCCAGAGCGTGAAAGAGGTGCAGAGTTTCCTTGGGTTGGTAGGCTACTATAGGTGATTAATTCTTGATTTCTCCAGGATTTCATCACCCTTGATAGATTTGACCCGTAAGGGGTAGCCTTTCGTGTGGACCGAGAGATGCCAGCAGGATTTTTAGTTGTTGACATAGAGTCTGGCGAGCGCCCCGATCTTGAGACTACCAGAAAATGGTGTTAAGTACATAGTGTTCTACGACACATCAAGAACCGGGATTGGTTGTGTCATGATGCAGAGTCAAGCAGTGATTGCTTACGGCTCGTGTTAGTTGAAGCCACACGAGTAGAACTACGCAACCCATGATCTTGAGTTGGCAACAGTAGTATTTTCGTTGAAGATGTGGCGACACTATCTGATGGGTGAGCATTTTACCATATATTCTGATCACAAGAGTCTCAGATATATCTTTTCTCAGAAGGATCTGAATTTAAGACAAAGGCAGTGGCTTGAGTTCCTTCAGGATTACAACTTTGAGATCATTTATACTCCTGGGAAGGGGAATGTTGTGGCAGATTCTCTCAGCAGGAAATCCAGTTCGTAGTTTCTGGATGAGGCTACGAGGAAGTTGGCCTCTTTATTATTATCATTCATGGATAGAAATGAGGGATCTTACCATCAGTCGATGGTTGTTACCCCTCCACTCTTACAGTGAGTCAGGGAAGCGTAGCTCGAGGATGCTAGCTGTGAGGCTCTGCATTCTCAGATATCCACAGGTGATGTTGCTGGTGGATATTAAAAATGTGGGGAGCATGTTGTTCTTTTTAGAGGGAACACAGTATTACTAGTGACATTGCGGGAGGAGGTTCTGAGGTAGTTCCATACATCTCCTTTGGCGGTGCATCCAAGCATGGAAAAGATGTACCAGGACCTCCGACATTAGTTCTGGTGGCCAGGAATGAAGAAGAGTGTGGCAGAGTTTGTTTCTTGGTGCCTTACTTGTTAGGAATTAAAGGATGAGCACCAGGTGGCAGTATGTTTGACTCATCCCCTTGAGGTGCCAGAGTAGAAGTGGGATGGGATATCCATGGACGTCGTGATGGGTTTACCATGTACGTCTAGGGGAAACGCTTCCATCTGGGAGATCGTTGACCGAATCACCAAGTCAGACCACTTCCTAGCCATACGGGAGCATTGTTCAGTAGAGATCTTGGGACTCCTCTACGTGCGGGAGATAGTTCGGCTTCATGGAGTGCCATCCACGATCTCCTTAGATCGTGATGCTCATTTCACATCCCGGTTGTGGAAGGGATTGTAGGAAGATTTTGGGACTCAGTTACGCTTGAGCACAGCGTTTCATCCTTAGACTGATGGTCAGACAGAGCAGACCATCCAGGTTCTGGAGGATATGCTACGAGCTTGCATACTTGACTTCAGTCATAGTTTGGAGGATCACCTACCACTGGTGGAATTTTCTTATAACAACAGTTATCATTCCACTATTAGTATGGCACCATTAGAGGCTTTGTACGGGTGACCTTGTAGGTCACCACTTTGCTGGACTGGCCCAGGAGAGTCAGCACTCATGGGCCCAGAGATGGTGCGAGCTACTACATAAAAGGGGCAGGTTATCCAGGAGCGGATGAAAACTGTATAGATTCGGCATAATTCTTATGCTGACTAGAGACAAAGTCCCTTGGAGTTCGAGGGGGGAGACCATGTGTTCCTTTGGGTCTCACCTCAACGAGGATTGCGGAGATTTGGCCGAGGCGGCAAGCTATCTCTGAGGTCAGTCGTCCCTTTTCAGATTCAAAGTAGAGTTGGCGAGGTGGCGTACCGCTTGGATCTGCCTCCTCAGATAGACCGGGTACACAACGTCTTCCATGTACCGCAGCTGCGGAGGTACGTGCATGATCCATCACACATTATCGACTAGAGAATGCTGGATATCATTGATGGAGGAACCTTTAATGAGTACCCAATGGAGATCTAGGATTGGTAGGAGAAGATCCTTTGTGGGCGAGCTATTCCCTTAGTGCATGTCCGGTAGCAGCACGAGAATCTCCAGGATAGAACGTGGGAGTGGGAGGCTCATATTCATGTGCAGTACCCACATCTTTTTGAGTAGCCCTTGTTTTGGCTTTTCGAGGACATAAAATCCCTAATGTGGGTGTGATGTAATTTCTTGGATTTTTCCAAGTGTTATTTTAATATCATGTGGGAATTATTTTGAGACCATGATTTAAGACAGAGTGCAGTTCCGTTGCCCGGTGAGCCTGGAACAAATGTATGAATTTAATTAAATAATTAAATAACATCTGTGTGTGGTTTTCTTGAAAAAGGTGGAATAACTCCTGAACAGGTGCTCAGATCGGAAATACGAGGGCACCGTTGCTTCTAGAGTAGTAGGTTTACCCTTGGAGAGACCTAACATCGGCAGGCACAGGTCGATGGTGAAATCCAATTTTTGGACGCAACCGTAATAAAATATTTAATTAAAATATTTTATTAAATTTTTTTTGAAGTGAATATCTTTTATCCTTTTTAACTAAAGGCCAGTGCATGGGTCCAGGGTTACAGACCTCATAACCCTAAAACCCCTGGAGGCTCTGGGAAAGCTCTAGAGAAAACCCCCATCACAGCGACGACGTTCTTGAGGAATTTCACTGGCGACGATGACGCGGCGACTAGATCTTCCTCAACGAACGCCACAAATCCATGTAGGATGTTTGATTTTGGTTTCCTTTCCCCATTCTTGATTCCTACGATGAAGACAGACTAATCCACGGATAGAATAGCCGACAGATCGATCTTATTTGCGGGATGTGATTTTTGTGGGGATTTTGTGGTATCTATTCTTGAAAGTTGATTTGGTTTTGTTCAACATTATAATGGTGACGAACCAAGATCAACACGAACATCGATCGAGGTTCGTCCCTCTCGATTGTGGTGTCTTTCTTCCCCAGTTTTCTTGCGCTCTTTATGTGTGTTCTACACGTTCTTCACAGAGATATGAATGATGGATCATTGTGCATCCGTTGTGTGATGAAACAATCCCAAATTGAAGATCTGGCGATGGTACAACCCCACGGAGGTGCGGTTGCGGTGGTGATGGATGGATCGAAGTGGATCGGAAGATATCGTTCTTCGAACGATTTCTACACAGATGACCGGAATCGGATTTTGGAGCCGATCGAAGGTCTGAAACCCACGAATTCGGCATCACAACTATGGGCCGACCCATAATCTTGAGTTTGGCGGAAAATGGACAAGAGAAATGTTATCCGAAGATCCGCCTGAGGAGAAAGGAGGAAGATGACGTTTCTGGAAATTTCCCAACTACACGGCATGTAGTATGGGCTACACTGTGTGTGTTCATTGGTGGGCCACATGGTGTGTACTCCGTAAGTACATGGACATGGGTTGGGTACACGGCCAAGGAAACGGCGTGTATATCCTTCCCAGGCCAGATACACGGGAAACCCCGTGTACTGGTACATGGGCAGGCGACACGGACGGACACTGTGTACAGGCATACGGCCAGGGTACATGGGTGTTTCCCAGTTGACAGGACACATAGTGTTCTTCGACTTACATGCCATGTATATGCATTCCTACACAACTTTGATTTCAGACACGGTTTGTTTACACAGGTAGTACCCGGAGTCAGGGAACACGTCGTGTGATCCTTCTACACGTCATATAGTTGAGTTTTACACAGCTTGTACGGGTGACACGGGCTGTTTACATGGGCAGTACCCAGAGTCAAGGAACACAACATGTAATCCTACTACACACCGTGTAACCTGTTTTACATGGCTTGAGCCAGTTTCCTTCTGTGACTTGGACTAGTTTCCTTTGGGTACGTCCCCTTGGCCTTTCTCCTAACGGTTTCTGGTATCCTTTCCTACATATAAGAGTATAATCCCTTCAGCAGGACTTCCAGAATAGAGTTTTTGGAATCCCCTCTATGAGTCTTATACCCAGATCCTTTATTCCTTCATGGTACCCTAGGTAGGGTTTATTGGTATCGACGTGACCTATTTTACCCGGGCTTCGATCCTCAACTTAACAGGTTAGTTCAGACTGAGTTGTTGGAATCACCCCATGGATATTGGTTGTGATCCTCATCTGAGAATCATATTCTAAATTACATGTGGAGTGTGTTCTCTTGGAATGAGTACTTCGTATCTCTCTCCTCAGACCTAGGAGTGTGTTCTCCTTGTTACGTGCTTTGTGGAATCTTCGAGCTGGATCTTGGTGGTGGTTTCACGATGGTTGATCGTGTATGAGTATATATGGATATTATTGTTATATGTTATGTAAACATGTACTCTTTGGAGCTGACCGTATCTTTCCTTTGTGGTATTTTTCCCTTTTTTATTTTTTTTGTCGTTTCAGGGTGTCTTACGGGGTATTGTTATACTCACCCCTGCACGGGCTTTCCCCGCACGTGTCGTGTCTTGTGCAGATGAGCAAGCCTTTCATAGGATTCAAGGTGGACCAGGACCGGACGGTGCTCAGTGAGATCAGACAGGCCAAGGTGTGTTCCTTTGGCTATGTATTGCAGTCCCAGTACCTTTATTTATAGGTTGGACTTTGTTACAGACTCTCTTTCGGTGGGATTGTACTTTTGGCCCAGGGTTTTACATTACTGTACTTTACTTCCTGTCGTACTCTACTGGTTGGGTTTTTAGTGTAGAGACCCAAATCATGATGTACATGGACATTACATTACTTTTTCGAAATAATTATAACATAACAAAAACAAACACACAAGGACCGTAATAGTTTAGTGTCTTTGGAAACTCGGAATATAATCTTCTAATCATGGTGAAAGATCTTCAACATCTCCCATAAAGATCTTCCCTTTTTTTTTTCTTACCTAAAACCTTTATTTATATCTTGGGGAAAAGAAAACATAAAATGGGTGAGCTCAAATTCTCAGTAAGAGAAAACATAGAAAACATAAAACAATCCATTAACATTTGAAAGCAAAAACTTAAACATGAAATCTAAACATTAAAACCTTGAGGAAAGACATATATCTTGGAAGTAAGTAAGGAATACATCATAAAGGAACATCAATCATGATAAAATAGCATGGGAATAAAACATGTAATTGTGGAAACCATTCAGCACTTGTTATGATTTCCATAGTAGCCAAGGCATTACTGCCAAGACCATCTTAGTGGACAAAGTCCCTTTCTGAATCGAGTTCACTCCTCGTTTCAGTCCTGTAACATTGAACCAGATTAACTTACCATTCCATCCATGTCTATCTCATGAGATATAAATCTTTACCCAATGCATTTGAGGGAGATATAGTTCCCACCCATCTCATAATTAAATCATTCCTACTTGTGCCACAAAATAAACATAAAACATTCATCATAACCAAAAGAATAAAATGGGTTTCATAAGCATCATCCCATAATCACATAATCCATATAAAACAAATGGATATTTCATAATAAAAAAATTGAAACCATGTAAATAATAGAGACATTATACATGAAACATACACATATGAAGTAATGTCATCTTAGATGGAAAATGGTTTTGATAAAACACTTGAAATTAATTCTTGAGGAAAATATCCTTTATTCTTCAAAATCATTTTCGTTTCACAAAATTCAATGCAATTTTAAATGAAAAGTATTATTTCAAAAATAGTCATGAAATCTTTTGGAGGAAGATTCATGAAAATAAGGCTTTATAAAACCGTAAAAATCCGTTCTTGACGTATAAGTTAAAAAAACATTCTTCTCGTACTTTTTCCAGAAAAGTCAAAAAGTACCTCATAAAAGAAAGATTCCATACATACCATGTATTAAAAGTAAACAACGGTTAAAAAGTAAATTAAACATACATGAAACCATTTTTAGGAATCATGAACATGGATGAGAACAATAACCCCAGTAAATACTTACGAATAAACAATCTCGGATAAGATCGAGATTGGAAAAGTTATCCCTTACCTTATGTCCGATATGCTTCGTATGTATCCAAACCTCCTGTATAATGATTTATATAATGTCATTTACTTATTACAGAATCATATTCATTGTTATGATATCATATATGGTTTACTTATGACTCTATATTACCCGTTCTTTTGTAAATTCCATGTTAAAGAGTGTTTTGGGTAAAATTGTTTCATTTGTTGTCCGTGTTTTGACTTGTAATTATTCATATGATTACTTAGATCATGATTAATTAATTCCAGAATATAAAACATGGTCTATATATAATATATATTCAGAATATACATATATATAATAGATCGATAAGTGGAAAGAAATACACCGTTCATGGAGACGGTAGGTCGTACGTACGCATGAACGCTATTTTCGTTTCCTTATTGAGTTGAATGGAATTAAGTAGATGACATACATATACATAAATCCAGTAGCTTTATAATGTCATATATTTCATTATTATTGCTTATATATACTTTATAATCATTCTTAAATGGTTAACATGGAGAATAAATCTCATCGCGTCGTGGAGACGGTAGTCCGTACGTACGAACGAGCGATGATATCCTTTCCATAATTATTGAATTGAATTGGAGTGGATGATACAGTATATCAGAATCATTATGATGTTATAATAACTATGTATATTTATTATTTACACCATTACACCCATCCAAGTAAGGTGGTTTTGGAAAAACAGATTACACCACGGCGTGGAGACGGTGTTCCGTACGTACGCACGCGCGGTGATTTCATTTTCCGTAGGATTGATAGATGCTGAAATAGGGTTGTTTCTTACTTATAATAACATATCAGTATATTAGTGATACTTATGTTATTACTTCATAATGAAACAACTAAATAAGAAGAAGTAGAAGAAGAAATAAAGTTGAAAGAATCGGTAACAGACATTACCTCTTCTTTGAAGCGCCTCTTTGAGACCTCCTCTTAGGGAACTAAATTTGATCTTTGAAGAAGACCAGGACCTCTAGGATGTTTCTAGGGAAGTGGAGAAGATAATTGGGCAGGGTTTGGCCGATCTTGAAGGCTCAAATTGGTGTGAGGAAGAGATGGAGGAGATGCCCTTTTATAAGGGAGGAGAGGGGCACCTTTGGAAATCTTAAAAATATTAATTTATAATAAATCTAACCCCACTTAAAAACCTCCAAAAATGATTCATATTCGAATATAAGATGAGATAGGGTTTTAATCGCATCAACCAATAAAATTTAGACATGTTAGGAAATTATTTTAAACATTATCAACTTGATTTATCCTTACTTAATCATTTGAATTTTATTTGTGGTAATAAAATTCTAAATTTTAAATTAGAACACAAAATTACTTATTTGTTGTTAATTGTCCTTAATTGGATACTTTATAACATATTAGACCATATAAAGTTAAATTTATAATTTTTAAATATTTTTGTGATTTTTAAACAATTTTATAATATGATATTTTTATAAAATAACAATAGTGTCAATTTTGACACTATTCAATTATATGAATTTAAATAAAATATATACAGAAGATATGTTCGAAATAAAAGCTTTAATAGATTAATAAAAGGCCATATGTATCTATAAAATTAGTGTAGAACATTAAATAGTTCATATAATATTTATTTTATTATTTTTAAAACCATTTATTTGGTTTATCTCTTAATAAAATAATTACTACAACATTTTTGTATAATTATTTAATATACTTATTTGTTGCATGAAAATTAAAAATAAAATCCTATAATTAAGATAAATACATTAAAGTTCTCAGTAATACTTTTACTAGAATTTATCATCTTAAAATCACAATATTTAAATTGTTATATTTGTTAAATTATGAAGGTGACAACATTTTCATCATTTAAAATAAAATAATATAAGTGTCATAATCACTTTTATAAGACTCCAAACGGTTATATATTAAGTCATTGTATGATTATGGTATATATAGACACTACCAATAACTTTTGGTCAGGTTTTTGGGCCTTTTAATGGGTATTATTATTTTAATAAAAACTATATTACTGATTTTTCACTTAATAAATAATTTCTGCATCATTAATGTATCACCATTAATGACAAATATTTAATCCCTAAAAATTCTAAATAAATTATAATGATGTAGATAATTTTGTTATCTTTCTGGATACAATTCATGTTTGATGTGTTATAATGTTTATCACTAAATTAAAATTATTATACTTAAAATATTTAAGAGAGTGACATGTTGTCACTTTCTTTGGTTTTAATAATAATTAAAATATTTTCATGGTCAAAAGTCGATAAAATGAATATAATCCAACCCTTAGGTGATATGGGTCTACTTTTATCCATCCAATAGAATTTTTTCATGTTTTAGGGTAATTTTATAATATTATATTTATCCTTAATTACCCGATTTACCTTTAACTATGGTAAATAAAATTTACTCTTGTTACTATTCATAAAGCCAAAAAATAAAAAGTAGTCTATTAATATAATTTGGACTCACTAATTCCAAATATGGAATCCATTTTTCCAAAATCAATACACAGAAGTTGCAGAAATTAAATTAAAGTTAATCCCGTTGTCGAAAGAATACTGGTTTTTGTTTAAAACATTGCAAAAGATTGAATTTATTTAACCTACGAATTCAAGGTAAAATCAATTCTAATGACATGAATTATATTAAATGTTAAAAATATATTCTATATATACTTTAAAACCATTAAATATTATAATTTAACCACATAAATTATTACGATGAAAAAAGTTGTTTTTAATTAAAATATAGCGTGTTTTTACTATTCATTAAAATATGAAAGTTATCAGAATAATATGAAAATTTTATCCAAGGTAAAATTTTATATCCTTATTCCAAAGAATAATTGTTTTTGAAAAATTTAACTTATAAACATGTGAAAAACTAGATTTAAAGTGGGTGCGCCATCAAATGGCGGCAAAACTGCATTTTTTAAAAAATACTTATTTTACCCGAAAAATTTATTTTATTCTTATAACATATTCTAGAAAATGTGTAAGATGAATAATAATGTTATAAATTTCAAAATTTTATTTAATACTATTCATAACAGCTAGTTCATAATAATATTATAATAACATGTTTTTGTTTTGTAAAACCCAGTATTGCGTACAACACACGCTATCGAAGAAGGTCGCGATTGCGTGTAAGGCAGGCCAAGTTAGGGTTGCGTATAGTGTAAGACTCCTTTTTTGTTTCGTTATAACATAATCCAACCATTTTTCATTTATACATTGAATATATATATATATACACTCAATTTTGCGTAGAATAACTTCTATCAAATGAACTTGAAATTGTGTATAACACGATCCAAGAATTGTGTTGCATATACTGCAAGCTAATATGGTGTTGTGTATATCACAAGATAATCTTGGTTTAGCATACAACAGAAGATATTAAAGAAATTAAAACAAATATATCTTATAAAATCTCGGGTTATTACATTCTACCCCCCTTAAAATGAATTTCGCCCTCAAAATTCACTGGGGTTATAAATCGTTTACTATTCATAGAAACCCACATCGTAAAAAGGAATACTAAAACATAACATTAAAAAAGAAAGTTAGAAATGTAACGGTCACCCAAGGTAACTCAGCATTGGGTTTCCACATAGGAGAGTATAGGTGAAAATATGGATATTGAGGAAAAATCTAATCATCAAGTTCTAATGGAGAGTGGTAGAGAACATGGCTATCAAATAGCCAACAATCACAAAGCCATAGATTTGTGATGATCTAAGGTACCATCTGATTCATCAGATATAAGAGAACTAGGACAACATTTTTGGTTTTCAGGATCATTTCTCTAATGTTAAAGAATTTTCAAATCAAAAGAAATACTTACTTGATTTTGGTACAATCTCACCGTTGTCCGTGCCTTGAACAATTTCCACTTCATCTCTTAAAGAAATGAAGTTGAATTTTCTATTCATGAAGTGTTAGCAGATCATGTGATAGAATGATGAGTCATTCCATCTGTTTCAAACAAAAGGTTAGAAAAAGTTATCAAATATACATAAGTCCATCTATGGTGTGGTTAATCATATACGATTTCTAAAATGAACTTATACTTCATATATCATACCTCTTAATAAAATAAAACTAGTTTCTACTAACCAGTTACTTCTTGTAGGCCAGTGGTAGGTGATAAAGGCCAATCGCACTTCGGTTGTGAGTTTGATTCCCGCAACCTTGTCTGACGCGACGGGTTGTCGCTCGTCCTGCAGGTTATCCTTTTTCTAAAATAATACTATTATAAAAAAAAAGTTCTAGCCTTAAACAATACTATCCATTCCAATCTTTAGGCTTATCCAAAATACATCTTTCCAAACTCATTGTATAAAGAGAACGATTACTAAAAATGTCATATTACAAGAATGTTAATACCATCATTTATCCCTCATATATCTTGTTGCTCACATTCCATTCATGTGAATACCTTAATCATGCATTCTCTTGAAAAATGAATACCCATTGAATCTTAGTGAAAACATGAGTGCTGTCAAAAGTTAACTCTTTCCACATACCAAATTCCTCAAAATTCTATATACTCAAACCATGATATCACTTATCCTTATATCAATCATGAGCTCATGAATAATGTCAAACATTTCATTTTCTCCTTATCCCTTCATTATTAGAATATCATCTACTTTCCAAAATATCTAAATAACCTTCCATGGTTACCAGTACCATTCAACATATACTTCAAAAAACATTAGGAAAAACAATAGTGTAACAATCCTTAGATGATTATTTATTCCATAGTACCATAAATTATTCTTTATAAACATAAAATAATTCCACTAACTTCCTAAACCACTAATTTAGCTTCATCATTTCTTTCATCTAATATTTCATTTGAAGTCTCTTCATTATCATCCACATAAATACTACTCATATGACCATGATGATTCTCTTCATGAGATTTTCCTTTAGGGCATTTGTTTTCATAATTTCCATACATTCCACATTTAAAACATCTAATCACCGTTTATATCGTAGCAATACCATTATCCTTGTCCATGGTGTTAACTGAACCTTTTCCTTTGCACTTACTGGCTTTGTGTCCTTCTTTTCCACACCCAAAGAATCTTCCAGTTCTTTTGAAACAATCTCCCCGATGCATCTTCCCACATGATTTACATGAGGGAAATTGAACTTTCTTTCCTCTATGATCATCATGAAACTCCATCTTTCTCTTATTATCTGAGTCGGGAAACTTACCAATGTTGAGAATATTGATCATATTATGACATTGTTTATTAGGCATAATAACGATGTTTGTACTTCCAAATCCCGTTTCATTTGTTTTCTCATGAATAATATCATTCCATTGTCCGTTATATCCTCCATTATCGTGAATCTTCTTATTTCCATCCATTTTCTAAAACCCAAAAAGAATAGTGTGAGAGGAAAAAATCATGCTAGGGAAAAGAACATAGTAAAGGGGGAGTACCCTCAATATATAACATCTTAGGTTCAATTCTAAGATCGTTAGCGCAATTTTAGAACTATAAACTATATGTATACTTAACCTTAGGGACATCCCTAGACATACCTTAGAAATATGTCTAGGGATCTAACTAATGTTTTCTCATCCTAGTTTCAGAAGGTTGACTAAACCTTTTCTCTGATACCAACTGTAGCGGTCTGGAATTACTTCCAATGGACTATAATTGATACCTATCAGGGCACTCCATGGGTGGCTACACCCCCTGGGCGGGACACACCACCATCCCCAGTGGCATCCATTTCCTCATGAAGCCCTTGGGCGGAGATCCATGCTTCGTCCAACGCTCACATGTGAGAGTTCCCAAGGATCAGATACATTCCTACCTCCTTTGCCTCTGATACCAACTGTAGAGACCCGAAGATTGACGTACATGTACATTACATTACTTTTGCGGAATAATTAGTACATAACAAAACAAACACACAAGGACGGTAATAGTTTAGTGTCTTTGGAAACTCGTAATATAATCTTCTAATCATGGTGAAAGATCTTCAACATCTCCCATAAATATCTTCCCATTTTTTTTCTTACCTAAAACCTGTCTTTATATCCTGGGGAAAATAAAACATAAAAGGGGTGAGCTCGAATTCTCAGTAAGGAAAAACATAGAGAACATAAAACAATCCATAAACATTTGAAAGAAAAAACTTGAACATGAAATCTAAACATTAAAACCTTGGGCAAATACATAAATCTTGGAAGTACGTAAGGCATATATCATAAAGGAACATCAATCAAGATAAAATAGCATGGGAATAAAACATGTAATTGTGGAAAACATTCACCACTTGTTATGATTTCCATAGTAGCCAAGGCATTACTGACAAGACCATCTTAGTAGACAAAGTCCCTTTCTGAATCGAGTTCACTCCTCGTTTCAGTCCTGTAACACTGAACCGGATTAACTTACCATTCCATCCATGTCTATCTCATGAGATATTAATCTTTATCCAATTCATTGGTGGGAGATATAGGTCCCACAAATCTCGTAATGAAATCATTCTTACTTGTGTCACAAAATAAACATAAAACATTCATCATAACCCAAAGAATAAAATGGGTTTCATAAACATCATCTCATCATCAGATAATACATATAAAACAAATGGATATTTCATCATAAAGAAAGTGAAACCATGTAAATAATAGAGACATTATACATGAAACATACACATATGAAGTAATTTCATCTTAGATGGAAAATGGTTTTGATAAAACACTTGAAATGAATTCTTGAGGAAAATATCCTTTATTCTTCAAAATCATTTTTTTTTCACAAAATTCCATGAAATTTTAAATGAAAATTATTTTGTTGAAAATGGTTATGAAATCTTTTGGAGGAAAATTCATGAAAATAAGGCTTTATAAAACCATAAAAATCTGTTCGTGCCGTATAAGTTAAAAAAACATTCTTCAAGTACTTTTCCCAGAAAAGTCAAAAGTACCTCGTAAAATAAAGATTCCATACATATCATGTACATGAAACCATTTTTAGGAAGCATGTACATGGATGAGAACAATAACCTCAGTAAATACTTACGAATAAACAATCTCGGATAAGATCGAGATTGGAAAAGTTATACATTACCTTATGTCTGATATGCTTCATATGTATCTGAACCTCTTGTATAATGTTTTAAATAATGTCTTTGACTTATTAAATAATTATATTCATTGTTATGATATCATATATGGTTTACTTATGACTTTATATTACCCGTTCTTTTGTAAATTCCATGTTAAAGAGTGTTTTGCGTAAAATCGTTTCATTTGTCGTCTGTGTTTTGACTTGCAATTATTCATATGATTACTTAGATCATGATTACTTAATTCCAGAATATAAAACATGATTTATATATAATATACATTCAGAATATACATATATATAATAGATCGATAAATGGAAATAAATACACCGTTCATGGAGACGGTAGGTCGTACGTACGAATGAATGCTGTTTTCATTTCCTTATTGAGTTGAATGGAATTAAGTAGATGACATACATATACATAAATACAGTAGATTTATAATGTCATATATTTCATTATTATTTCTTATATATACTTTATAATCATTCTTAAATGGTTAACATGGAGAATGAATCTCATCGCGTCGTGGAGACGATAGTCCGTACATATGCACGAGCGATGATATCATTTCCATAATTATTGAATTGAATTGGAGTGGATGATACAATATATAATAATTATTATGATGTTATAATAACTATGTATAGTTATTATTTACACCATTATACCCATCCAAGTAAGGTGGTGTTGGAAAAACAGATTACACCACGGCGTGGAGACGGTGTTCCGTACATACGCACGCGCGGTGATTTCGTTTTCCGCAGGATGGATAGATGGTGAAATAGGGTTGTTCCATACTTATAATAACATATCATTATATGAGTGATACTGATATTATTACTTCATAATTAAACTAAAGAATAAGAAGTAGAAGAAGAAATAAAGTTGAAAGAATCGGTAACGAACATTACCTCTTCTTTGAAGCGCCTCTTTGAGACCTCCTCTTAGGGCACTAAAATTGGTCTTTGAAGAAGACCAGGACCTTTAGGATGTTTCTAGGGAAGTGGAGTAGATAATTGTTTAGGGTTTGGCCGAGCTTGAAGGCTCAAATTGGTGTGAGGAAGAGAGGGAGGAGATGCCCTTTTATAAGGGAGGAGAGGGGCACCTTTAGAAATCTTAAAAATATTAATTTATAATAAATCTAAGCCCACTTAAAAACCTCCAAAAATGACTCATATTCGAATATAAGATTATAAAGGGTTGTAATCTCATCAACCAATAAAATTTATACAAGTTAGGAAATTATTTTAAACATTATCAACTTGATTTATCCTTAATCAATTTAATTTTATTTGTGGTAATAACATTCTAAATTTTAAATTATAACAAAAAATTACTTATTAGTTTTGAATTGTCCATAATTGGATACTTTATAAAATTTTAGACCATATAAATTTAAATTTATAATTTTTAAATATTTTTGTGATTTTTAAACAATTTTATAATATGTTATTTTTATAAAATAACAATAGTGTCAATTCTGACACTATTCATTTATATGAATTTAAATAAAATATATACAGAAGATATGTTTCAACTAAAAGCTTTAATAGATTCATAAAAGTCCATATGTATCAAAAAAATTAGTGGAGCACATTAAATAGTTAATATAATACTTATTTTATTATTTTTAAAACCATTTATTTGGTTTATCTCTTAATAAAATAATTACTACAACATTTTTGTATAATTATTTAATATACTTATTTGTTGCATAAAAATTAGAAATAAAATCCAATTATAAATATAAATCTATTACCTTTCGCAATAATAATTTTACTCGAATTTATCATCTTAAAATCACAATATTTAAATTGTTATATTTATTAAATTATGAAGGTGACAACTTTGGCATCATTTAAAATAAAATAATATAAGTGGTATAATCACTTTTATAAGACTCCAAACTGTTATATATTAGGTAATTGGATTCTTATGGTATATATATACACTACGAATAAGTTAGGTCAGGTTTTTGGGCCTTTTAATGGTTATTATTATTTCAATAAAAACTATATTGCTGATTTTTCACTTAATAAATAATTTCTGCATCATTAATGTATCACCATTAATGACAATTATTTAATCCCTAAAAATTCTAAATAAATTATCATTATGTATATAATTTTATTATATTTCTGGATACTATTTATGTTCGGAGTTTTATGATGTTTATCACTAAATTAAAATTATTATACTTATAAGATTTAAGAGAGTGACATGTTGTCACTTTCTTTGGTTTTAATAATAATTAAATTATTTTCATTGTCAAAAGTCGATAAAATGAATATAATCCGACCCTTAGGTGATATGGGTCTACTTTTATCCATCCAATATAATTTTGGCATGTGTTAGGGTAATTTTATAATATTATATTTACCCTTAATTACCTGATTTACCTTTAACTATGGTAAATAAAATTTACCGTTGTTACTATTCATAAAGCCCAAAAATAAAAAGTAGTCTATTAATATAATTTGGACCCACTGATTCCAAATATGGAATCCATTTTTTCAAATTCAATACACAGAAGTTTCAGAAATTAAATTAAAATTAATCCCGTTGTCGAAAGAAAACGGGTTTTTGTTTTAAACATTGCAAAAGATTGAATTTATTCAACCTCCGAATTCAAGGTAAAATCAATGCTAATGACATAAATTGTATTAAATGGTAAAAATATATTCTATTTATACTTTAAAACCTTTCAATATTATAATTTAACCACATAAATTATTACGAAGAAAAAAGTTGTTTTTAATTAAAGTATAGCGTGTTTTTACTATTCATTAAAATATGAAAGTTATCAGAATAATATGAAAATTTTATCCAAGGTAAAATTTTATATCCTTATTCCAAAGAATAATTTTATTTTGAAAAATTGTACTTATAAACATGTCAAAAACTAGATTTAATGTGGGTGCGCCATCAAAAGGCGGCAAAACATCATTTTTTGAAAAATACTTATTTTTCCCGAAAAATTTATTTTGTTCTTATAACATGTTCTAGAAAATGTTTAAGATGAATAATAATGTTATAAATTTCAAAATTTAGTTAATACTATTCATAACTACTAGTTCATAATAATATTATAATAATATATCATTGTTTAGTAAAACCCGGTATTGCCTACAACACACGCTATCGAAGAAGGTCGCAATTGTGTGTAATGCAAGCCAAGTCAGGGTTGTGTATAGTGCAAGACTCCTTTTTTGTTTCATTATAACAGAATCATACCATTTTTCATTTATACATTGAATATATATATATATATATAAACTCAAAGTTTCGTAGAATAACTTCTATCAAATGAACTTGAAATTGTGTATAACACCATCCAAGAATTGTGTTGTGTATACGGCAAGTTAATACGATGTTGCGTATAACACAAGATAATCTTGGTGTAGCAAACAACAGAAGATATGAAAGAAATTAAAATAAATATATCTTATAGAATCTCGGGTTGTTACATTTAGTGTATGAATGCTTTTCCATCTTTAGTAGCTTTTACTTTTCAGCTTTACTGGCTTAGAGATTTGTGTACATGTGTACAGGTTTATAGGAAATGCCTCCCCTATTAGTAACATGCCTACTCAGTGCTAGTCACCATCCCCTGGCCTATTGAAGAGGGACTTGGGGAGTTACATCTTAGGCCCCACTGGGACAGGTCATGAAAAATATGGTGGAGTATGTATTGGGTAGTGATAGTCAGAAAATAGGTCTCCTAGATGATTTTTGGAAGAGGATTTCCCTATTTTCATAGTTCTCAGTATGGGGTAATAACATTTCAAATGAGAGGGTTTAGTGTGTAAGTTCTTGATCGCTACATTGAATTGAATATTGAGAACCTTTTGAATAATGATATTAATCACTATGGCCTACCAAGAACATATAACTTCATTATTTTCTATGTTACACATTTTATTGTTCATTTCATTTATATTTATATTTGTATTTCATTCATCATTTAAAATCCCCCCTTTTATGTTTTTTTAGTAGTATTATATTTGTTAGAATATACTTGTGAAAATAGGAATCTAGTGTGTTGTGGGTGGCCTCCTCAAAATATTGACCCTCTGTAAGAACACAATATTTAATAAAAAGGAAGATAAAATATTCATTGAGGTAAAATGACTAAACCACCATCCTCAATTTGGTACCATTTTTTGTAAGATCAAGAGTTTAATGGTGTTATTTTCATTAAAATCCAAAATAAATAAATAAATAAAACATTATTGTTTATATTTTCCTTCATAGTATTAAGATGGATTATTTTATATATTTCTCATATTTTTTGACTATTAATTATTTTTGTATTATGGGTGAATTTTTTTTTGAAACAAATTACAAGAGAACATAGAATAATGGAGGATTTGAGAAATAAATGGAACAACATTCCTTCCTTTATTCCATAATACAATTCCCAATATTTTGAACAACAATACAAAAATAATAATGAACTAGAAGATATCAATATGTTTCTACCTACATTGGAATTTTTGGAACTTTATGAAGTATTTTTTATTAAACTAGAATGTATGATTGTCTCTCCTTATCTATTACTTGAATAGGTTTCTGAAAAACATTATTGTTGTTATAATTGTGGGTTACAAAAATTAATTTGAAGAAAAAAATTATATTTTATTAAAGAACAAAAGTTAAGTGATTTTCCCATATTTTTATACGAAAATTATATTCTTTATACCTCTCTCTTTATTTAGAAGAATTTAAAACTTATTCCTCTACTGAGACCATGTCTCGGATGGTCCTGCCTGAAGAAATAGACATACAATATGCTTTAAATGAAGGGGATGATTTCTTTCATCATTATACTTGGATTAATTATCATAAAATTAAATTTTCATAGAATTCCCCCTTTTTAAAATTTTGGATGTAGTAGATCCAACCATTTGGGCCCTGGATAAATGTAACATCCCGAACCAGAAGCTGCTAAGTAGTTACCTATGTCAGTTGGTAACATGGACCTATGTGCGCATCCTCATATTCCAGAGACCACAGAAGACAATCAAGGGTCTATGATAGTATAGTGGGGAGACTATAACCTCATAATTAGAGTAGTATAGTGGTTTAATAAATGAATAAATAAAATAAGCATAATATCAACTAATATTAGAAAGTAAATCATCCACATAAAATTATTATTCATCAATATAAATAGAAAGTAACATATTCAAAATTATTTAATGTCGTGTATCTAATCAAAAAGTAATAGAAAAACATAGAATCATGAAAATATTTATACAAGTATATCAAAATAACCAAAATGACCAAAGAAATATCTCTATATAGCATCATGATTGATAGCTCGGTCATGTTCTCTCTCACTCCCATGCTAAAATAAAATCTGGCTTTAAAAATCGAGTGTTTTTTCTCATAACTACCTACATCCATGAAGTCTATCAAGTTACCAAATGGTGGATCGAATGGGGTGTGAGATATACCCAATAAACAACCACCAAAGGTGTTTAGAAGTATCATTATTGTGAAAATTACATGATCAGGTTTCTAATATAATAATGGTAAGTATTAAAGTAAACTATAAAGGGTTACATCTGGTTCCTAAAGGACCCTAGACTGACACTACCTACTTCACCTCATGCTGGGAAAACCACTGAACATATATCACCAGAAAAATATACATGTAAGTGGATACACATGTAAGTATATATATGTGCTATATATATATATAGTGATGTTTATATCCATATGTTTACATATGTAGTGATATCCAAGACCTGATTCATAACTTAGGAATCTATTTCTAGAGTGTCCTAAATTAGTAGGGAATGTTGGTCCTGAGTATCATAGATCATAACGGTCTCTATTCCCAAGTATCATAGGTGCAAGGGATGTTATTCCCAATTATCACAAATATATGGTACATCATTTATGGGTATCTCAAGTATAAGGGATTTCATGCTCAAATATATGATATTCCATGTCTATGTATCACAAGTATAAGGGACTCCATGCCCAGTATCACGGGTATAAGGGACACCTTGTCTGATGTCACAATTATAAGCGACACCATGCCTAGTATAACAATTATAAGGGACATCATGGCAGGTATCACAAGTATAAGGGTCAAATAGACATATCACTAATTAATGTTCAACTTTAATACTAGGTCAAAACCATTATTTTTGTAAAATCATGTTACATGGTTGTACCACCCACTTTCAATTTGATTTATTATAGTAATCACATTTATGATTCTATACTAAACCATATAGAAGACGGTTTGTTCACTTAGGAATTTACAATATCATGGGTAAATTCCATAGGAACGCCTCAAGGGGTGGAAATAGTCAATGGGAGTCTATTCTAATAATAATAAAGATAAAAATCAAAAAAATGGATAAAAGTATTTTTTTTTGAAATTAATGGATATTATGGACTAAGGTATCACAATACATAATATAAAACAATAATACTCAAGGAATAATTACTAAATCGTCTACCTTAGGGATGTAGTAAAGAGCTCATCTAGTATCAGCAATTGGTTTTGTCTCGATCAGAAGAAAACGAAAAAATAGAAATATTCCCTAAAAATAGAGCATATGAGCTAGCCCCAAAATAACTCTATTGATAAGAAGAAGAATGATGAAATGAGATAAAGGAATGGAGATATTACCAGGGGTGATCCAACATGATTGAAAAATCTAAAATTGGAGTCTGGATTAAAGAATGAGGTCAAATCCAAGATTTAGGATTGAGATAGATCAAAAGGAGGAGGAGGAGGTAACTATGTGTCGGAGAAAAAAATAAAGGAGTGGAGATAAATATAAATAGGGGAAAATGGTAATTCATTTCTTTTTTAGTGGTCGCAAGGTTTGGCTACACAGTTGGCCAAACAGTGTGCCAACCGTGCATCCATGTCTATCTCAAGATACCCCTTGCATGGATTGTAGTGTAAAGTTATAAAATTCATACACATACTATGTGAAACCTCTGCCTCAGTCCTACAAGATCATGTGGCATGGCTACAGAGTTAAGTCAAACCATGTATCCCTTAGTTGTTCCCTAAAATTGTAATTCCCCGACCCCAGAATCCAGGAGCTAGTGCATTATTTTAATACAATGGCATGATTACAAGGAATCAAGTCCTGAAGGACCAGTCATTTTAGTAGTATTGTAAACAAGATACATACATAAGTTCAACACTAAAACTTGAAAAGAAAAACAACACTAATTTATTCCATTAGAAACATTTAAGCTTCCACGATTATTCCTGAAAGTCACTCACAACTAAATTCTTCATATCCTGGGAAAAAAACATGAGAATGGGGTGATCTCAAACGCTCATTAAAAGTAAGCAATATAGTAGAAAATAACATAAACATCAGGCATGGTGAATAATTTAAAACACATGCCTTTACAAATAATTAACACGAACACTTTATGGCAGGAATATGATATGAGTAAATAATTCCATAATAAAACATTGTCATGGGTATTATACTAGTCAAATAACCACATGAAATATGAATAGCTAATCTCATAATGATGGAATGAATAATGTAGGACATCATAACCACATAGTCAAGCCCTCGTTCCAAGACTAAAAATAAAATTTTGTCAAGGCCTTGTGTCAAGACACTAGTTTGTCTCATGAGACCAACTGATGCATCGAGGAGCTATAGTGGGCTCCACCCATCACTTACTAAGTCCAATACATCTCTCATATGAAAATTTTGAAACATAACATAAACATTCATATTAGAACTTGCATACGAAATCTCAATACTTTATCCACAAACCATGAATGGTATAAAAAATAGCACATCCACAGTCAAACATAACTCATTTAATATAATATGTAAGATTTTATTGTAATATATTAACCTCAATCTAAAATAATTAAGGATGTTGACATAGATGAAAATAATCATCAAAACTATTTGAGAGAAATATCCCCCTTTTCTTGAAAAAAATTAAAAGTCACACTATTTGTCAAGAAGCCATTTAAAAATAGATTTTTGAATCAAAGTGTCCAATACCACTTTGAAACATTTAAAAGGAATTTAAATTTTTAAACTTTAATGTCCATATAAATAAATCCTTTAATTTTTTTTAAAACATGGTCATTAATGAGAAATATTTAGAATAATAAATCCTTAAAACATTTAAAATGATATTTTAGTTAGAGTTCCTAACCAAAAGAGAGGCACTTGAATACAAATAATTGAGGTAATAAAATATTTAAAATATCATGAGAATAAAGGGATTCATTATATACTATGTCAAAGTACATTATATACACCATATAAAAGTGAATTGGTGTATATCAACAAAGAAGTCTCAATGGAATGTAAATTGAGATGAAATCTATTATAAAGACTGTATACTTAGGTTAAGGATAAATCAAGGAAATAATTATGTTTGAAAAATATAAATACACTCAATATGATTGGATATTAAATGAAAATCAATCAGAGGGCATTAACATATATTCTTGTAAAAACAAAACCAATGAATTGGATTTTTAACTCAATAAATGGAGATTGAGTTAAAATTACTGTTATCAAGTTCATATCAATGACTTGAGAATTTATCAATGGAGTAATTATGTGTATCAAAATTATATCCACATAAAGGGGATTGTAAATTATTACACAAATAATAAACAATGATTCCACACATAATCATGGAGTAAAATAATCAATGAAGTATGAGTAAAGCCCAATGAGTGGAAATTGAAATATGAAATTCCCTTACCGATTTGGTAACTTATGAAGCATACAACACATGAAATAAGTATCATACAATGAATATGTACCCATAAATTAAATTATATTACAAAAATAATACAATCAGGGGCAGTACATACTCCACACAAAAGGAAATAGGGGCCAATATAGCATTAATCTCACATGAATAAAAGTGAGATGAAAACCCTTACTTCGTTGTAATCAATCTAGTCGTATGAATAATCGTTAATAACCACCAAATGAATCACTTAATACCATGAATATAAAGAGAATAATGATAATATATATCAAATGGAATTACACAATACACCATATGCAATAAATAAGTGGCGAGCAATGGAAATCTCAAGGAATTAAAAGTGAGATAAGAAACCCCTTACCTCAAGTCCAACTTGTCTTATATGTTCCTTTTTCTTATTGAATAATAAACATAAGTTAATTTTTACTTGATTAAAAAAAATTTTCAAGTTTATTATTCCTTTTATATCAATTTTTACTTTGCTATAACAATTAGTTATTTATTTGAGTTCATAATGGATATTTTATCGATGTTCGGAACCTGAGTCAAAAATGAACTTGTTATAATTCCTATTTTTCCATGTGGTCAAAAGTCCATTATCTATAGAATGATATACATGATTTAGATATCATATATATATATATATTATATCCAGTATATATACCTATTTATAATAGTACAGAACATTTGGAGATAAGAAATTAAATGTATCGTTCATGGAGATGGTAAGTCGTATGTACGCATGAACGCTACTTTCATTTCTATTTTGTATTTTAATGGAATTAAAACATAATGATACATAGGTATATTATAATTCCAGTATAATATCATATATAATATCAATAATTTCATCCTTTATACATCCCACATAAGGCATTAATGAGTCATATCATTTTGAGGGGGCCTTAGTCCACACTTCCTCAAATGAAATTTTCGTGTTGTACCCATAATGGAAACCATAAAATAATGATATAAATGGAAAATATAGAAGCATAAAGAAAACATAAACATAATATATATATCATATATAAATACTGTTCTATCTTAATGTCCACCATGAGAGGCAGTAGGAGATAATCGAACAATCATCGTTTTGTGAGGCATTAGTTTTCCATCCACAGAAACAGTATGTTCTTCACCCATTAGATGGAGGTGTGTGTAATCGTAGTTTTTATACTTCACATAACAACATCCTAGTATATTAATTATAATGGTTTTGTTATAAAAGAAAGTAATAAAAAGTGTTTATGGGGTTGGAGAAGAAAAATAAAACAAAATAAAACAAAAGAATTTAAGAGAAAACATTACCTTTAATTTGTGTAACTTCCATTGGTTTGAACCAAAAAGAATTCTTGAAATTCCTTCTGCCTAAGGTGAGGATTCTAGAAGTAATAGGGGGATCTTGAGAGATTATTTTGGTATGGTTTTGATGAGACAATGGGCTTGAGAGGTGTGTGGAATGGGTCAGAAGTGGTGTTCTTTTATAAGGTGGAGGAGGGGCTCTTTAGGAAAGTGTAAAAATATTATTTTATTATATAGTGATATTCGGTTTCTAAAGGTCCAAAACAAAGTAAAGTAGAAAATAAGATGACTTTTGGTTGAAATAAAATAATCCAATAAGAATTGGATAGGTTTTGGATATTATTTTAATATTAATAATCATATTTATTTAAATCATTTATTAATGAGGTAAATACTACATCATTATTGTGTCATAAATAATTTAATTTATTTGATGTCTATAAAATTATAAACAAATTACCATAATGTAAGAAATATTCTTATATTTCTAATTATTAATTATTGTGAAAAAGATGACTTATATAATCCCATGTAAAAATTGATATACTAAAAGATATTTATTAATGTCATTTTTGTCTTTACTTTAAGTTAATTAAAATAAAGTGTCATTATAATTCTTAAGTGGATCCATGGGGTCCCAAAATTGATCCAAGGATAACCATGGTCGTCCATGACTCATCCAATAAGGTTAAGACAAGTGTTAAGGTAATTGTTTATTATTATAATATTGCTTTTACCTTAATTACCCTATTTGCCTTTAATCGCGGTAAATAAATGTAAAAGTTACTATTCACCAAAAAATATTTTCATCTTATTTAACCACATTTTACTTACTAATAATAACCATGTATCTCGTATTTTCTAACTTCAATTCATAGAAGCGGTAAAATTTCATTTAAATGAAAAAGTCATATTTTTAACTACTACTTAGTGGTTTCGTTATTCATCAATAATTGAAGTTTTTCAGAAAAATACCAAAAATTAAGTCTAAGCTATATTTGAAATTCTGAATTCAAAAATGATGTCTATTTTACCAAATTAGAAACTTATAATTTGGATTAAGTTATTTAAAATTAATTCCAGTTGTCAAAAAAATAGCATGTTTTTAAGAAATAATAACTATCAAAAGATTGACACTTTTTTATGTATAATTTCAATGTGAATTTAATTACAATGACCAACATTGGATTAAAGGGTAAAAATATAATCTAATTACCCTTCAAAACCATTTTAAAATATAATATAACCATATAAATAAATTATATTAAAAGGCAGTTTAGAATTAAAATACATTATTTATCACTATTCATAAAAATGAATATTATTAGAAAAATAAAAAAAATTTACCCAAAGTAAATTTTGATGTCCCAATTCTAAAGAAGAATTTTATTTTGTCAAATATAACATATAAAAGTGACCAGAACTAGATTTAAAGAGGGTTCCCCATTAAAAGGCGGTAAATTAACCCTTTAAAGTAAATTATGTTTAAAATTAGATTCATTCAAATTTTAAGCCTCTAACATTTATTGGATAAATGTAAAAACATTTAACAAAAATATATAATCATTTTTTAGTTAGTTATATTCATTCCCTCCATTAAAATGTCTAGGTGTTAACTACCATTGAAAATAATAATATTATATCATTAGTGTGCAACGTAAGATTTCAAAGAAACTCATTGTTGTGTATCAGGTATACCATCGAACATAGTGTCCCCTTTAAATTAGAAATAATATTTAGTTCACAAATATTAATATATATAAAAAATTTCATGTTTTTATTTACCTGGGATGTTACATCCTTCCCCCATTTTTGGAATTGCATCCTCACAATTTTAAAACTGGGCTTGGAAACTTCATTAAAAGTCCCACATCGGAAAAGAGTCAGTAAAAATATCACTTTAAAAGAAAGAAAGAAAAGTAAAAAGGTCACCCGAGATAACCCATACTAGGATTACATGTAGGAAAACATGTATATGAAAGATAAACTAAGTGTCAAGTTCTGATAGAGAGGGATATAAAACATAATCAGGAGAAATTTATCAACAAGAACACCACAAACTTATGATGGGATAAATGGTCATTAGTTTCCCAGTAGGAAACGTAAATGGATAATGTTTTTTTTTGTTTTAAGTACTATTTCATAATGTTGAGGAATTTATTTATGATATTGACTAAGAACATAAATATATATACTTACTTTTTAAGTAGAGTTTATTTCTTTAATAAATTTCTTCCAACAACTCATATTTTTTTCAAACAATGAGTATTCAAGATGACTTTGTCACACCGGAAGAGTTAGAATCAACTTATAGAGAATCACATGATCCACAAAGGAAAATCATTATATTTACCTTGTCTTTATAGATTAACCACCACCAAAATGGTTAGTACAATATCAGATAATCCCTAAAAAGGATAATCCTTTAGAGAAAGAAATATTAATCTTATTTTCTAAAATTAAACCAAAAATACCCCAAAGTTAAATAAATACCATTCAATAATAAATTGTCCTTAAAATCCTTCAATATAATACAAAATAATATTGAAACCCTAGACTTAGAAGAATTTGGTTATGTAGTCTTCCACATTAAATTATATCTCCAAATGACATCACCTACCCTTAAAGTCACATACTAAAAAGTAATTAACCTAATCAAATATTCTCTATGATAGGTTAATCATTTTTATAGATAACCCAAAATATAGATAAAAATACACCATCATCCTTCAAATGAAATCCCATAGTATTTTATTTTTCTTAGGTATATAGTGTTCCCAACAGAGCTAATGTCTTCCAAAATAACATTAATCACTTAATCACCAAATCGATTTCGTATACTAAGGATATACATTTGATAAGAAATAAGATCCCAAATAAACTTATTATTGATCAATAAAATTATCCAACTAAAAAGAATTATTCACACTAACTAGGGACTTCACGTAGTCCAGTGGTAGGTGACAAATCTGAATCGCACTGTGGTTGTGGGTTCGATTCCCACAGCTTTGTCCGACGCGATGGGTTGTCACATAGTCTAAGTGTTTTCCTTTTTCAAAAACAATATAATTTTATAATATTCCCAAAAATGAGATAGATTCATCAAAATAACTATAACATAATTTCATCACAAATTTTATCTCATACCTTGTATTTTCATTCAAAAATTTATTAACTTATAATTTCCTCAAACTCAATGATCATATAAAACCAAATGGTTATTTATAACTATATCTACAAGAGAAAAGATAATTCTTCCTCAAATATCATTTTCACATGACAAACTACAGGGTTACAAATACAAGAGAGAATCTTTCCAAAGTAATCCCATCAACAAAGAGCACTAATACTTTTTAAACATTTCTCTATACATTTATTTTAACATAGATTCTTCCTTGACCAATAGGATATCATATAGAATAGGGCATTCACTCGGGTAATTTTCAGGTCCCCTACATTTATGGAAAATGAATATAAATGGATTCTTAGGACCATTTTTATTTTCTTCCATTGTACTCTTCATTTTTCCTCAGCAATTCTTTACTTTATGTCCTTCTTTCCCACACATAATGCATTTATTTATTCCATTAAGACACCTTCCTAGGTTTCTCCTTCCACATTTTCTAGATGATGGAAAATGAGCTTTCTTTTCTCCATGGTCTTCACTGCTGGAGCTCTTATCATTCACCACTTTTCTCTTCCTTGTTGAGTCCAGGAGTTGGTTAATATATATGTTGTTGATCATATTTTTTGAAAACCAATTCGGCATGAACAAGATTTCTTTTACACATGTCAATATTTCATTTTGTACTCATTTACACGCCCATTAAAACCTTTTACATCATGATCAAAGTTATTATGAATTACTTGGAATCCAGCCATTGACTAAAACCAGAAAGCATTGTGTGAGTAATAATAGTCATAAAATCATTTATAGAATATCATGAAACCTTATTTTCAATTTAAAACACTTTAGGATTAACCAAGGTCATTTATTCTCATATTATATTAAAATCCTACAAATTAGTTTGTAAAGAAAATGTAAATTATCCTTATAATATCCCCCGGGAGTGTCGTAACCAAGAGTGCAGCAAGGCTTTTTGTCGTGTACCAGGATACCACGGGTTAAGCCCGAACCTCCTTGTCGGAGTTTTCACTCCTAGGTACATTTGTGCCAGAGCCGTCTCTACCTGATCGTATCCAGATAGGGATGTGTTTCTTGGAAAATACACAAAATCTCTACATTACCAAAATTCTAGGAAGTTCTTCTATAATAATCATCATGGTATATCTTTGGTTAATGTGCCCTAATAATAGTTTATTAAAATCTAGTTTCCAAGGTTTGTAATAAACTTTCTATGATACCAACTGAAATGCCCCAACCGCAGAATCGAGGAGCCGATGCATTATTTTAATACATTGGCATAATTACATGGAATCAAGTCCTGAAGGACCGATCAGTTTAGTAGTCTTGAAAACAAGATACATACATAAGTTCAACACTATAACTTGAAAAGAAAAACTACACTAATTTATACCATTACAAAACATCCAAGCTTCCAATATTATTCCTGCAAGTCACTCATAACTAACTTCTTCATATCCTGGGAAAATAAAACATGAGAAAGGGGTGGGCTCATATGCTCAGTAAGAGTATGAAATATAGCGGAATATAACATAAACATTAGGCATTGTGAATAATTGAAAACACATGCCTTTACAAATAATTAACATGAACACTTCATTGCAGGAATATGAGCTGAGTAAATAATGTTATAATAAAACATAGTCATGGGTATTATACTAGTCCAATAACCACATGAAATATCAATATCTAATCTTATAATTAAGGAATGTATAATTCTGGACATCATAACCACATAGTTAAGGCCTCGTGCTAGGACTACAAATAAGATTTTGTCTAAGCCTTGTGCCAAGACACTATTTTGTCTCATGAGACCTACCGATGCATCGAGGAGCTATAGCAGGCTCCACCCGTCACTTACTAAGTCCAATGCATTCCTCATAAGAAAATTTTGAAACATAACATAAACATTCTTATTAAAACTAGCATACTAAATGTCAATACTTTATCCACAAACCATGAATGGTATAAAAATTAGCACATCCACAGTCAAACATAACTCATTCAATAAAATATGGAAGATTGTATTGTAATAGATTAACCTCAATAAAAAATAATGAAGGATGTTGACATTGATGAAAGTAATCATCAAATCTATTTGAGATAAATATCCCCCTTTTTCTTGAAAACATTTAAAATTCACATTATTTGTCAAGAAGCCATTTAAAAATAGATTTTTGAATCAAAGTGTCCCATACCAATTTGAAACATTTAAAAGGAATTTTAATTTTAAAACTTTAATTTCCATATAAATAAATCCTTAAAACCATTTTTAAAAAATGGACATTATTGAGATATATTTATAATAATAAATCATTAAAACCTTTAAAATTATATTTTAGTTAGAGTTCCTAACCAAAAGAGAGACACTTGAATACAAATAATTGAGGTAAACAAAACTTAATAATATCATGATAATAAAGGGATTCATGATATACTATGTCAAATTACATTATATACACCATATAAAAGTGAATTGGTGTATAACAACAAACAAGTCGCAATGGAATGTAAATTGAGATGAAATCTCTTATAAAGACCATATCCTTTGGTTAAGGATAAATCAAGGACATAATTACGTGTGAAAATTTTAAATACACTCAATATGATTGGATATTCAGTGTAAATCAATCAGAGGACATTCACAGATATTCTTGTAAAAACAACACTAATGAATTGGATTTTTAACTCAATAAATGGAGATTGAGTTAAAATTACTCTTATCAAGTTCATATCGATGACTTGAGAATTTATCAATGGAGTGATTATGTGTATCAAAAGTATATCCACAGAAAGGGGAGTGGAAATTACTACAAAAATAATAAATAGTGATTCCACACATAATCATGGAGTAAAATAATCCATGAAGTATGTGTAAAGCCCAATGAGTGGAAATTGAAATAGGAAATTCCCTTACTGATTTGGTAACTTATGAAACAGACCCTCCATGAAAGAAGTATCATACAATAAAGATGTAAATACCCATACATTAAATTACATTACAAAAAGAAAAAATCATGGGTAGTACATACTCCGCATAGAAGGAAATATTGTCCAATATAGCATGAATCTCACGGGATTAAAAGTGAGATGAAAAACCCTTACTTCATTGTATTCAATCAAGTCATATGAAAAAAAGTTAATAACCACCAAATTAATAACAGGATACCATGAATATAAATATAATCAAGATAATCTATATCAAATGTAATTACAAAATACACCACATTCAATAAATAAGTGGTGAATAATGGAAATCTCACGGAATTAAAAGTGAGATAAGAAACCCCTTACCTCATGTCCGACTTGTCTCGTATGTTCCTTGTTCTTACTGAATAATAAACTTAATTTAATTTCTACTTGATTAAGAACATTTTTTAAGTTTATTATTCCTTTTATATCACTTATTACCTTGCTATAACAATTAGTTATTTATTTGAGTTCATAATGGATATTTTATAGATGTTCAGAACTTGAGTCAAAAATGAACTTTTTATAATTATTATTTTTCTAGGTGGTCAGAAGTAAATTATCTCCAAAATGATATAAATTATTTAGATATCATATATATATTATATATCCAGTATATATATCTAATTATAAAAGTACATAACATTTGGAGATAAGAAATGAAATGTACCGTTCATAGAGACGGTAAGTCGTACGTATGCATGAATGCTACTTTCATTTCAATTTTGTATTTTAATGGAAATAAAACATAATGATACATAGGTATAATATAATTCAAGTATAATATAATATATAATATCATTAATTCTACCCTGTATACATCCCACACAAGGAATTAACCAGTCATATCATTTCGAGGGGGCGTTAGTCCGCACTTCCTCAAATGAAATTATCGCGTTTTACCCATAATGGAAACCATAAAACAGTGATATAAATAGAAAATAAATAATCATAAAGATAACATAAAAATAATATATATATCATATATAAATACAATTCCATCTTAATGGCCACCATGAGAGACGGTAGGAGATAATTGAACAATCATCGTTTCATGGGGTGTTAGTTTGTCATCCACAGAAATAGTATGTTCTTCACCCATTAGATGGAGGTGTGTGTAAGTGTAGTTTGAATACTTCTCATTACACCATCCTAGTATATTTATTATATTGGTGGTTTTATAAAATAAAGTAATAAAATGTTTTTAGGGGGTTGGATAAGTAAAATAATACAAAATAAAACAAAAGAATTTAAGAGAAAGCATTACCTTTAATTTGGGTAACTTATTTTGGTTTGATCCAAAAGGACTTCTTGAAGTGCCTTCTGCCTAAGTGATGCTTCTAGAAGAAAGAGGGGGATCTTGAGATATTATTTTGTTAGGTTTTTGATTAGTCAAGGGGCTTGAGAGGTGTGTGGAATGGGTTAGAAGTGGTGTCCTTTTATGAGGGGGAGGAGGTGCTCCTTAGGAAAGTGTGAAAATATTATTTTAGTATATAGTGATATTCAGTTTCTAAAGGTCCAAAACTAATTAAAGTCAAATATAAGACGACTCAAGGTTGAAATAAAATCATATAACAAGAATTGAATAGGTTTTTAATATTATTTTAATATTAATAATCATATTTATTTAAATCATT
This sequence comes from Viscum album, assembly GCA_963277665.1. Classification (NCBI taxonomy): domain Eukaryota; kingdom Viridiplantae; phylum Streptophyta; class Magnoliopsida; order Santalales; family Viscaceae; genus Viscum; species Viscum album. The sequence continues at coordinate 1,541,970,978 of OY728143.1, forward strand.
CATTAATGAGGTAAATACTACATCATTATTGTGTCATAAATAATTTAATTTATTTTATTTCTAAAAATTATAAAAGAATTACCATAATGTAGGAAATATTTTTATATTTACAATTATTATTTATATTATAGAATATGAATTATATAACCCCATGTAAAAAATTGATATACTAAAAGATATTTGTTAATGTCATTTTTGTCTTTACTTTAAGTTAATTAAAATAAAGTGTCATTATCATTCTTAAGTGGCTCCTTGGGGTCCCAAAATTGACCTAATTATTCCCATGGTTGGACATGACTCATTAAATAAGGTTAGGACAAGTGTTAAGGTAATTTTGTATTATTATAATATTCTTTTTACCTTGAATTGCCCTATTTACCTTTAACCACGGTAAATAAAAGTCCAAAGGTACTGTTCACCAAAAATTATTTTCATCTTATTGAACCACATTTTACATACTAATAAAAACCATGTATCTTAGATTTTCAAAATTCAATTCACAGAAACGGTAAAATTTCATTTAAATGAAAAAGTCTGAATTTTAACTACTACTTAGTGGTTTCACTATTCATAAAAAATTGACGTTTTTCAGAAAAATTCCAAACTTTAAGCCAAAGCTATATTTGATATTCCGAATTCAAAAATGATATATATTTTACCAAATTTAAAACATAGAATTTGTTTTAATTAATTTAAAATAAATTCCCATTGTCAAAACAAATAGCGTGTTTTTAAGAAACAATAACTATCAAAAGATTAACACTTGTTTATGTATAATTTTAAAGTGAAGTTAATTCCAATAACCAAAATTGGATTAAAGGGTAAAAATATAATCTAATTACACTTCAAAACCAATTTAAAATATAATATAACCATATAAATAAGTTAGATTTAAAGGTAGTTTTGAATTAAAATACATTGTTTCTCACTATTCATAAAAAAATGAACATTATTAGAAAAATACCAAAATTTTACCCAAAGAAAATTTTTATGTCCCGATTCTAAATAAGAATTTTATTTTGTCAAATGGAACATATAAAACTGATCAAAACTAGATTTAAAGAGGGTTCTCCATTAAAAGGAAGTAAATCAACCCTTTAAAGTAAATTATGTTTAAAATTAGATTCATTCACATTTTAAGCCTCTAAATTTTGTTGGATAAATGTAAAAACATTTAACAAACATATATAATAATTTTTTAGTTAGTTATGTTCATTCCCGCCATTACAACGGCTAGGTGTTAACTACCATTTAAAATAATAATATTATATTATTAGTGTGCAACGTAATATTTCAAAGAAACTCATTGTTGTGTATCGGGTATACCATCAAACATAGAGTCCCCTTTAAAGTACAATTAATATTTAGTTCGAAAATATTAATAAATATGAAAAATTTTGTGTTCTTTATTTACCTGGAATGTTACAAAAATCCCCCCCCCATAGTTATCTCTAAATGTGAAGATTGTGCTATGTGATTTCTACTAACCATGTGGGCCAACAATTTACTCCATGACTACGAGATCAGGGATCCAAACAATACATAGACACCCTCCTTTCCTCCATCACTTCATTAGTAATTAATAATAATTTAAAACTAAGGAAATATACTAAACACCAAAGGTTTTATACCTTATGTAAAAATCTGGATCTTAAAGTCTTTCCCCATTAAAGAAACTCAACATCGTGTTTCCCTTCCAAGGGTGGTAAAACATCATATGAGAATAAATTTGTTCACTGAGCACATACATAATCCTCTTTCTCTTATGTCTCATCCTATGAAAGACCATGCTACCCTAGCACCTATAGCAGAGGAACCGATCTGCCTCATGTATGCCTCATGCTCTGGTGCACAATATGGATAGGAAGCTTCTTAGAAGATGCATCTACCTCTAACTCAACCTCTCCAGGCTGAAAGATATGAGATAGATCTGGATAGTAGCACTACAGCTGTGAAACATGTAAGGCATCTCTTATATTTAGTTTCCTCTAAGGTAACTATAGTCACTACTCTATTGTCCTGAATCTCTCCACAATCTCAAAAGATCCAATGAACCAAAGTAAAAGTTTCCACTACCATCTAAACCAATGATTCCTCAGTCTATTAGAAACATTTAATAATACTAGATCCCTGACATCGATCTCTAGTGTTCAACGGTAATGATAATCATATGACTTATTCCTATAAAAAGTTGTATCTGTTCACTTCCTAATCAACTACAAATACTCTAAAATATCCTGAACAATATAGGGTCCTCATATGACTATTTCACCTATCTCTAACATAACCAAGGTGAACGAAATGTCCTACCATATAAATAATCATAGGGAGCTGTATGTATCTTCACATGAAGCTATTGTTATTGGTGAACTGGAAAAGAGTGTATTCTTCTCCTAAAACCCCCCAAATTTAAGTAATAATTATCAGATCATGTCCTCTAGTACCTTTATCATATATTCTGACTAAATGTCAGTCTGAGGGGGGGAAGATTGTACTCAAAAGTGCCTATGTACCCAAGGATTTTGGTAACCACTACTATAACCTCAACATAAATCAAGTATCCCTATCAAAAACAATAGTGAAAGGGATCCCATGAAGGAATATAATCTAAAAGAAAAAAAGTATCCCAAGACCATCCACTGAGAAGGACTCTCGAATAAGTAATAAGTGAGTGACCTTTGTTATCCCATCGATGGTCACTCATACCGAATCAGCACCTCGAGGTAATCTCGGAAGTCCATTCACAAAATAACTTATAAAATCATTCCATTTCCACTCAGGTATTGGAAAAGGTTATAAAATACCCACTAGATTTTGGTGCTCTTCCTTCACTTACTGATAGGTGGAACATCAATTAAAAAACTAGTAAACTCTCTTTTCATACAATGCCACCGGTAATAAAGACATATATTATGAAATTTATTTGTAATCCAAGGGGGTAACACACAATTAGAAGCATGAGACTCTCATATCAACTCATCATGAATGCATGTATGAACCCATATGCATCTATTGATGCATAAGATATCATCCATATCCATGACCCAACTAGGAGGTCGTTCATCACCTAAAACACTCTCCCTCGGGAATAATCCCTTAGGATCTGATAACTGTATCATACTCACTATCACCAAAAGTGAATAATTTATTGATAAAAATTCAAATATAGAATATCCATGATAGTCCTAGACCACCATGTGCATCTTAGAAAATGGGTCCATAAGCTTCCACTCATCGCTTGACTCTTAAACTGTATGTGTTTTATTCCTTTGTCTCAAATAATCTGCTATGACATTGTCATTATCATGTGTATGGTAAAGATCAAAATAGAAGGACTATAGGTATTCGAACCACCTACAATACATGAGGTTCAGTTCACACTACGTAAAGATATAATTGATTCATTTGTGGTCCATAAAAAACAACAAAATGCTCTCATAATAGTTAATTCCTCCAATAATGCAAGTCATGAACCACAACCACCAACTCAAGATCATGCATTGGGTAATTCCTCTTATGCGGTCTCTACTGAAGAAACTTGTATTCCATGAGTAAATCATGATACATTAGTATCGCTCATATCCTGATACATGATGTATCATAATAAATTGTATAATATACCCCTTGGCTGGGAATAATAAAGATTAGTGTTGAAATCAATATCTATTTCCACTCTAGAAAGGCAATCTCAAAGGCTTCTAACAATATAAACTGCACACCCTTTTTATTTAAAATAATGTGTGGTGTTGTAAGGCATGATAAGTCTTGAATAAAGAACATGAAATATCCATCCATCCCAGAGAAACTATGTATGTCAAAAACATTCTTGGTTAGTACCCAGGGGACTATAGACTTTACCATCCCTAAGTTAATTGACACTTCATCCTCTAAAATAATATGACATAAGAAGTGTACCATATCAATCAAAAAAGTAGTATTTTATAATTGTAAAATACATATGGTGCTATAATGTATTTACAATGATATTAACATTTTTAGATTTATCATGTTTAGTATGAGAACACACTAAGATATCATCCACAAATTCTATCACAAAAAAATCTGAATATGGGAGTAAAATCTAATTCATCAAAGCCATGAAAATTTTCGGCATGTTCATCAAAACAAACAACATAAATAGATGCTCATCAATACCATACCCACTACGGAATGTTGTAAAATGTATGTCTAAAGGTATAAATCATACCTAGTGATAACCTGACATCCAATAATTTTTTGAGAAAACCCTCTCTCCTTGAAGTTGTTCAAAGAGTTTGTTGATATGAGGAAAAGGTTATTGGTTCATCACAATATGTTAATTCAACTTCTTATAATCAACACAAATCCTTAGGGTTTTATTTTACTTTTTAGAGAAAAGAACTAATGAAACCTAGGGAGAAGTATTGGGTCATATAAAACCCTTAGCTTTTTAGTCCTCTAAATATCTCTTCAGCTCCCACAACTCAGTAGTGTCTATCCTGTAATGAGAAATGGACACTAGAAAAGATTCTGGAACAAGATCAATGGAGAACTCCACCTATCACTTAGTAGGTAAAATAGAAAATTAATCAGTTAAAACATCCCTAAAATGATCTAACAGAGGAGGAAGATCTTCCTGAATCATTCCCTAATCCTTTATATAGAGGCTAGAAATCAGGGTTTTCACTCCACCTAGCCCATGATTCTCAGGGCCAACTCTATCTTCCTCGATGACCCATTAATGCTTATGATGGTAACTACTACTCTCTGGTGATGTAAATAAAACCATGTGTCAATAGAAGCCCACATTATCATGATAGGGGACCAACTATTACATCTTAATAATGACATCAAATATCATCATATTTAAGAAGAAGAGGTCCCATATGAAATGATAGTTTCATACCTAAAGGGGAATTCCTTTCACTTTCATACACTTTTTGATAGAATCCCCAATGAAGTATCAAGTTTCATCATGCCACGAAAACACTCAACATAAATACCAAGGATTTAAAAAATATCAATAGAGATAAAGGAATGAAAATAACCAGTATTAAATAAGAAATACATGATAGTAGAGGCTACTTGAATACCACGTAGAATTATAGTTGGTCCGACACCCTGATCCTCGGGTATATGATGCACTACATAAATCTATCATGATTCACATCCCTATACTACAAAAGGAAAACAATGAGTTGGTCCACTATACTAGAGTTTAGTATTTGATTCCTGGAAACCTCAGGCACATCTACCTCTTCATCATGTGTGGTCGGTCGTACATCGGATACCTTCCTGATGTGGAGCTACTGATCATCCTACTCAATATAGGGTTGATAAAAATCCTCTCTCACTAGGAACATATGTGAAGGTACTGGAAACTTTTATAGATTACCATCATTCCACATACTTATCACTCAATAGGGTCTCTAGGCTACTAGGGCCTCTTATGCCTTTGCTTCCCACAATGGTGACAAACCCTATAAATAATAGTGGGTGTTATCAAGTTATTGTTTCTCCCACATGCAAACTCAATGTGACATTTCTAAAATCTAGTCTAACCTCTTCCCTATAACATTTTAAAACCACCTTGACCCACACTATTATCTTCACTTAGGTTCCACTCAATGATTATGGCCTGATTTACTATTTTGGGAACAACATTCAACCAAAATACATTTACCTATGTTCAGATAGAATATATGATCCCATCATAAAAACACCTTATTGTTTCCAATGTGTCATTAGAAAGAGTAAGTGTGAAGCACTATGCCTCTGTGAACCCAATATAATTTTCACCATGGACATATTACCCTATTGTGGATGGATAAACTGATGAAAGTGGGTGCCCTAGACCCAAATTGTGTTGTACTTTGATTACCACTACATGTATGCAGTTTATAATATATATACATGTGTTTATATTTCCATAATGCCAAATATACTTCTGCATCCAATTTTTTTAAGGTAATGTCCTTAGATTATTTGTCATATAGAAGGGTTATAGAAGATCCCAGACTATAATGATAACCTATAGATACTATTATAGTAATCTTTAAGTAATGTCCTATAGTCCAATTACATCATTCTGATGAGACAGAGATTATTCTTGACTATCAGCTGTTGGGGGCTCATAATCATTGAGAATTTTTCTCACGAAGTTCACACATGGTAATCTTTAGTAGTTAAGATTATGATGAAAGACTTGCTAATAGAAACATCACATGTTTCATGAGTCATTGGTTGTTTCTATCTACAGACATGTGTAATGGTCTCCTGAATTGAGATCATTATCAATGTATGTCATTTGATTTCGTACTTTGAGGAAAGATGAAATCCATGACGATTAAGTTGTGGCAAGGTTGTTTGTGTTGGGTACATCATTGGAGACATGACAGTGATTGAATTATCAATATAGGATTTATCGCTTTCGAGTTGAGGAAGAGATATCTCGCACCTGGTTGATTAGGATGGAAGTACCTTCATTAAATTAAATGTTGTGGTAGTTGAAGGTATGTTTTTTCAAAAAGATCAACAAATATTAATGCATGGAAAAATGATCATGACACTAGTATGCATTCTACTTTATTGAGATATCGATGATGAAGATATTATGTTACATTGACTGTGTTTGTAAGAAGGTATTCATTTCTTTGACATTTCCTTATCTCTATAGAGGTCTCGATGGGTTTCTAGACCCCGCTCTTGGTCTATCAATATTATTCAGTGCTTTTGAGATAAGGTCCTAGAGGGTCAGACACTATAGTGCTTTGAGAATCTTCTCTATTCTTTTGAATAGGATTATGGAACCTGGTGGGCCCCACCATGGGGTCCTGGTATTATCTAGCATCTACGGATCACCAAGGAATAAATAAATTATTTAATTATTCGTGTTTGGAATAATTCATTGAATTTATTTATGACATGTATTTATAAGTGATTAAGTAAATAAAGGGATTAATATTGTTCGAATTGATATTATTAAAAAATATCTTTGGTTCATTTAACATTATCAGGAGAAGTGAATCCAGTTAAAGAATCAATTTTAACATGTAATATATTTAAAATATATTACAGTTAAGTGATAAATTATAAATATTATTTATGAAATAATTAAATAGTCATAAATAATTATTTATAATAATTATATAGTGGATGTTTATTACGCAGGTGTCAGAAACCCACATTGGGTATTAATTATATTAACTACATAAGTGGAGAGAGGCACATTACATGTAGACAATTCATTCAATGAAATTTTGAACCAATCTCTCCTCTGGAATCCTGAATAGAGACTCTCTCAAATATGCATGTTATTCAAGATCTGCCTCCTTATATAGAATACATTAGCTTGTGGCGATCATCATTGCATTGAATTGGTTGTCGGTGCACCGTTCTAGCACTCGGATTCTGATGAACGGTGGATGAGAAGATTAAAGAGGCATGTGTGGACTATATAGAGGGATTTGACATCATATTCTTCGATCAATGGTCTTCGGTATCATATGACAGGCTTGCACATATTAAATCTGATTGAGGTATATGTTTAGTTTATTTTGTACTCTGTTTAAACCACGTGTTGCCCTTGGACCATACCAGGATAAGATCACCAGAGTCTGCGATGTAATGTCACTCCGGTGATATAAAAAAATTTAAATTTCCAGCCCATAAACTTCTAATGCCCATCCAAGTACCTAACAATGGTATTAGAGAGATGCATGGTTTTTCTGAGTCAACAGAAAAATTAAATTGCCTTAAATTTGAGTTGAGGGTGTAACAATTGTCCCAACGGATCAGACCACACGTCGATCCCTTTTTTAATGAACATGTACCGATTGAAAATTTTAAAATGGATCGACATCGTGTTGAATAGATTTTTTTTTGAGTTCTTAAATTTTATTTTTTTCGGAATGTGGATTAAATTTGTTTTTGTGTTCTTCAATAAACCGGAATCCAGACAAGTTTACGCTGAAATTTGGTCACTTGAGTTAATCCGATAGAGCTCAATTATTTTGAGATTTATAAAATATAATATAAAATATAATTATTTTTATTATTCACAATAAAACAAAGTTTGATGTTGTTTTTTAATAGTTTTCTTCAAAAAATTGAAATAACATTAAAGGGGGAATCAAAATTTTTATTTAAAGATTTGTATTTTTTTGATAAAAGAGGACTGAAAAGTAAAAAAAGGGGGAGGGAGAATTGGGGATGCCACTTGACCTAGCCATGTGAAAAAACCCCACCCTCAATCCCCCACTCCCTTTTTTCGCAACCAAAAAAACACAGTGGCACAACCCCACCTCCTAGCCTCACCGACTTGCACAACGGCTAGCCTACCCCGTCGCGCCGCCCTATGTCCCGATGTGGTCGCGTCGTCCCAAAGCCACATGTCGCAGCCTGGATCCCACACCTCCTTCATCCTGGGTGTGCCGCCACCATCCTGACTTGGGGATTCCATCACCCCCGACCAGGCCACTGTCGGACACGCCATCCCAGTTCGGTGACGCACTACCCGGATCAAGAACTATCACGCTAGTTAGGCCGACTGGAGCTCATCATTGGTCTCAGCTCACCCTACCCCTACCATCCCGATTCCCTATGGACCGTTATTGACCCAGATCCCTCCTCTATTATTGCGACCAGATCCATCATCTGGAAACCCCTTGGCATCCATATCCAGTGTGGGACCTCTCTTACTCGTGAGTGCAGCTGCCGAGTGTCGGTGGACCGGTTGCAATCATGTTGTGGTCATGTCGTGGTCACATCGATTTCATGCCACGATCCTACCATAGTTCGGCCCAACTATGGTGAAACACCCTTGGTTTAGTCCGTATTTGAGACGGAATCCTTCCTTGTCCAGAGGTAAACTAATTAAATTAATTAGAATTAATTTTGGGGTTGTAAATTAGAAGAATCTGATTTTTAATTTAATTAGAGTTTTGAATTAAGTTAATGGTTTAATTTTATTTTTTGAATTAAAAAAATTAAATTTAACAATTGGAACTGATAAATAAATTATTTGAATTTATTAAAATTCATTTAAATTATTAAAACACCCTGGTACTAATAAAATTTATTTCATTTTAATTTTTACAGTGCGTTATTTTATACTGACTGGTCTTGAGCTACTGATCGAACTGTGCATGTCTGAATTTTATCTATTTATTTATTTTTTCAATGAATATGATTGTAATAATTAATTAGAAAAATGATGGTCTATGAATCATCTTTTTAATTCAAATATTTATAAGGCCCTGCACATCCAATGCACCTGTTATATTTTCTCCCCCTAGACTCCCTTCTTGCATGCGTGTATATTTTTTAAAAGACGATAACATTCCAAGATGAAGACCCCACCAAATCGAGGTAGAAATATAGATGGGTGTCGAGAACTTTGTATTATGGGTGAATGATTGATCCATTATTGATCAATCATAATGAAATTCTCAAGACCAGACAGATTAAATTATTTACCTTCATGCATGGTTTATTATTTTATGCAAATGCATGATTATTTCTTGATCACATAAAATATTAAACAAGATAAAATGAATAAAGATGTGGTGAATATTTTTATATAACATGTTCAGTTATGAGTGTGACAACCTAGTTTGAACATATTAAAGAGAAACGAATTATATGCATCAATAAAAAAATCCCTCAAAGTGATATCAAGTCTCAATGTCTTCTATCGCTCAAATTTGAGAAAAACAGGCTGTACAGAGTTCTCGTCAGCCAAAGTTGAGAGTACTCTCTACTAACGATGAGTTTCTATAAGAGTGGTGAGTCGATTTGATTAATGTTGATGTCAAATAAATATCCTAATCCATCTTGTTATCACTTTAGAGGCACGATGTTGAGAGAATCAAATTTAGAATCCAAAAGATGAGACTTTACTCAACAGTACAAGGAACCGTGAGTTAATGCGGTTGTCCAGACTAGAGCCTACCTAGAATCTCTCCAAGTAGTTGTGTACAAAAAGCTTGTAGACTTTAAGGAGTAGTTTCAAGGATCCTTTCCACTATAACACACAAGTGATATAGTATTATGAATCTAATAGTGAGGGCTATTAGGGTTCGCTAAAATAGTGGGAGACATTAAAATGATATAATAATTAATTAATCATAAATGTAAAATGATAATCAATATAAAGTACTAACTGCTAATGTATAACTATTGTAGATTTAAAATGAAAATCACTAACACTATATGTACATTATCACTGCGATATATTCTATACAAATAAAATATCTTAACTGACAATAACTTCCAAGAATAGTACAAGCGCATGCACATTGTACTATGCCAAGAAAGGAAGCTTTATGTGTTGTAATTATCAGTTCCTGTTGAGCCTCCTCCCAGAGCAAGTAACGTAGAAAAAGTTAAATGGAAAAATCATATAGAGGATGCATTTTATGTTTAGTGCATCATAATTTCATCTATGTCTAGACAATTGTAGAAAATGCATGAGGATGAGAATGTCTATCATATTCTTTAACATATATAAGAATTATATTAGGAGAGGGATAAATAAGAAAGGTATGGGATCTCAAGTTTCCTTTGTAGGTGAAAGCTAGCAGAAGGGAACCAAGCAGGTCCTCATTTACTCAATATGATTGGGTACATTGAGAGGCAAGAATCCCTTGGGTTAAAATTGAACCACGAGCTTGAAACAGATCTAATTCTTTCTTCCTTGCCAATAATATTTTCGTCTTTTATTTTCAATTATAATATGAACGATATGACAAAGTCACTCCTAGGCCTATTGTATTTGGTTCTCTAGGCTAATAAGCATATAAAAAATAACAATCCATCTGTCCTTATGGTGAAAATGTGAAATAAATGAAAGGAAAAGGGGACTAAGGCCATGTCAAGGATGAAGACTCCATTGCACCATACTTCTAAGAATCCAAATATTTAGAATCAATGCATTGAGTAAGAGGTTGTCTGCTTTAGATGTGGCAAGAAAGGACACTTGAATAAAATTTGAAAAGTTGGGAGGAAGAAGCAAGTTGATGCTTCTACTTCAAGTATTTTTTCATTGAATACAATCTTTCCTTATTTAAAAGTTGGGTATTGGATATGACACGTGGATCACAAATATGTATTCATATATAAGAACCAAGTAGATTCAAGAATATTTCAGGAGGCAAAGTGGATCTTTGAGCAGTAAATGGAGCAAGTTTGGAAGACTTTGAAGTGGGAGACTATCACTTAACTTTTCCTAGTGGGTTGGTTATAGTTTTAAATAATTTTCATTATGTTCCATCTGTAACCAGAAACGTAATCTTTGTGTCGAGTTTTGAAACTATGGTATTTTATTCCATGTTTCAAAACAAATGTTGTATATTCTATAAGTATAACATGTTTTATGGTATATAATATCTTCAAAATGTTTTATATATACTTGAAAAATAAATAACCATAATGGAAATCAATGATAGAACCAGCGAGCAAGATTCATATCTCACTCATCTATGGAACTTTAGGCTAGGTCATGTAAATGAGAAGTGATTACAAAGATTACATCAAGGAGGGTATTTATACTTGGTACAGTCGAAGCCCTTGGATGTATTTCAAGCCTGTTTACAAGAAAAAATGATTAAAGCACCTTTCTTAGTGTAGGGAGAAAGAGCCAATACTTTACTATAATTAATACATACTGATGTATGTGGTCCATTTCCAGTATAAGAAAGGGGTGGTTTTCATACTTCATTACTTTTACCAATGACCATAGTAGGTATGGTTATATCTACTTAACACGGTATAAGTCAGATTACTTTTTGATATTTAATGAATACCAAAATGAAGTAGAAAACCATCTTGGTAAGAAAACTAAGACACTCCACTCAGAAAAAGGTGGAGAGTATATTAACAAAGTATTCATTGATCACTTGAAGGAGTGTGGGATAGAATCCCAAATCACTCATCCTTATTCACCACAATGGAATGGTTTTATTGAATGGAGGAATGGGACCTTTCTAGACATGGTCAGATTAGTGATGAGTCAAACAACTCTTCTCTTATCCTTTTAGGGATACAATTTCTAGACAACAGCATATACCCTTAACTGAGTACCAAATAAAGATGAATATGGGATTCTATATGAGTTATGGTGTGGAAAGAAACCCAATTCGTCACACTTATGTGTATGGGGATTTGATTCGTTTTTCAATACATTACCAAGTGAAAAATTAGCATCCATAAGCATAAAGTGCATCTTTATAGGTTATTATAAGGAAACCAAAGGATATTACCTATACAACCCTTTAGATAGAAAATTTTTTCTTGAAACACACACCATATTTATAGAAAGGGAACCTATTTCCAATAGAAATAGTGGGAAAAAGATTGACTTTGATAATGTTTTTTCTCCATAAGCACAAGAGTTGGTACGAGAACAATCTTCTCAAGATAAAGTGGAAGAAGAAGTTGTTCATGAGACACATATATTGCGTAGGTCTACTCGAGAGGTTAGAGAAATAGAGCGTTATGGTTTTCTTTTCACTGAGTTAGGTTACACATTAATCTTTAATGATGATGACCCTCTAACCTACAAGGAAGTAGTAGAATGAAAAGAAGCTGCTAAAAGTCAAGATACCATGAATAATGAGATGGTGTCCATGTACCAAAATCAAGTTCGGATTTTGGTAGACCATCCAGATGATGTAAAACCCACTGGGGGGAATGGGTATTCATGAAAAATAGGTACATTGATGGAAAGAATAATACTTATAAAGCAAGACTGGTTGAAAATGGTTTTAGGCAACATCAAGGCATCGACTAGTATGAAACCTCCTCACATGTAGCAATGTTGAAATCCATCAGAATATTGATTGCAATAGTATCCATTCATGATTATGAAATTTGGAAAATGGATGTCAAAATAGGCTTCCTAAATGGGATGTTTGTTGAAGACCTCTATATGACTAATCTCGAAGGGTTCATCAAGTCAAAGAATTCTAATAAGTTGTGCAAGCTGCAGTGATCCATTTATGGATCGAAGCACGCATCTCAGTCATGGAATGTTCATTTTGATCAAGCAATAAGAGAATTTAGTTTTTTCAATAACAAATGTGATCTTTGTGTCTATTTGAAGTTTGATGGTAATGCCCTCACATTCCTATTATTATATGCTGATGACATATTAATTATTGGAAATGAAGTGCAAGTCTTACAGTAAGTTAAAACATTGTTAAATGAATGCTTCTCCTCGAAGGGTTATAGAAGATCTCATGCTATAATGAGAACCTAGAGATATAATGAAAATAATCTTAATGTAATATCCTATGGTCTAGTTACATCATACTGATAGAACATAGATGATGTGTATATATCAAGTGATAGGGGATCATATGCATTGATTCTTCTTCTCACAAAATTTTCAATTGGTGATCTCTAGTATTTGAGATTATGAGGAAAGTGCCAGTAATAGGAACACCACAAGTTTCAAGTGTCCTTAGTTTTTTTATCTATGTACATGTGTAGTGGTCTCCTAACTTGAGATCAGTAAGAATGTATTTAATTAGATTACGTACTTTGATACAAGATGCAAACTATGGTGATGAAGCTATGGTGAGGTAGTTTGTGTTGGGTGAACCATTGGTGACATGACATTGATTGAATGATAAAGATAGTATTTGTCACTTATGAGTTGAGGAAGATATATTTCAAGCCTAGTTGATTAAGATGGTAGTACCTTCATTAAATCCCTAGCCATGGTAGTGAAAGTTAAGTCTGTCTAGACAAATCAAAAAAATAATAATTCAAGGAAAAGGATGATGACACCAGTGTGCATTCTACTTTATTAAGATATCGATGATGAAGAGATTATATTACCCAGACTTTGTATATTGGAAGGTAGTTGTTGCTTTGAATTTTCTTATCTCTATAGGGTCCATGTTGGGTTTCTAGACCCCACTCTTGGTCTATGAATATTATTCATTGTGATTGAGATAATGTCTTAGAGGGTCACACACTATTTCACTTTGAGAATCTTCCCTATTCTATTGAATATGATTATGAAACTTGGTGGGTCCCAGTCCAGGTATTTTCCATGTTCTATGGATCACCAAGGAATAAATAAATTATTTAATTATTAATTTTTGGAGTAATTCATTGAATTTATTTATGACATGTATTTACAAGTGATTAAGTAAATACAAGGATTAATATTATTTGAATGGATATTATTAAAAATTATATCGGGTTCATTTAATATTATCTAGATACGTGAGTTGAGTTAAAGACTCAAGTTTATCAGGTAATATATTTAATATATATTATAGTTAAGCGATAAATTATAAATATTATTTATGGAATAATTAGTTTGTCAAAAATAATTATTTGTAATTATTATATAGTGGATGTTTATTACACAAGGGCCAGGAACACATATTGGGTATTATTGATAATTACAGTATAAGTGGAGAGATGCTCATTCCATGTAGATTATTTATTTTTTGAAATTAAGATAATCTATATCCTCCTGAATCCTAGAGATAAAGACTCTCTCAAACAAGAATGTTCTTCAATATCTATCTCATCGGATCAAATATGTCAGCTTGTGGTGATCGTCGTAGTGTCAAAGTGTTCGTAGGTGCACCAATGTAGCACCCGGATTTCTATGAATGACGTGTAAGAAGATTCAGGAGGTGTGTGTGGAATATCTATAGGGCGTCAACTTCAAAGTCTTTAAGAAATAGTCACTATCATCTTGCAAAAGGCTTGCACATGCCCGACCCGATTGAGGTACATGTTCGGTTTATTTTGTACTCTGTTTAAACCACACATGATAGTCGGATCATACCAGGATAAGATCACTAATGTCGACGATGTTACGTCGCTCTAGGGATGTAATAAATTTAATGTCCTAGCCCATCGGCTTCCGATGCATATCCCAATACCTAGCTTAAACTTTATAGCATGGTCCACTTTCAGTGTCTGATGAAATATATATGGTCCTAGAAGACTGTCTAAAAACAATCCCAGACCATACACTAATGATAATCTTCCTGTGTGATAACATCCCACCATTTAGTGGAATAATCTGGAATAATATGAATATAGAGATTCACTATCTTCTTAGAAAGTGTATCAAGGTGCTTGAAGTTATTAATAATGGTCTCCAATCATGACTCTACCTCATGAGTCCTTCCCTCCCCTGAAAAAATGGGTGGATTATATGGGTAAAATTCTCATGTAAGCTTTTCCATAGAATGGTAATGTCATGATGCACCTATAATAGTTTTAATAAGATGAATTAATACCTCAAAAAACTACGAATCAATACCCAATTCTGGTATAACAAGAGATGCCTCATGTGGCACTACTAGAGTTAACACTAGTGGCTCAAGTCCTACCATCTCCAAAGCATAGTTTTCTCCACCCTCCTGAAACATGACTCGAATGTTTCATGGTTTCATAACTATAAAAACTATCAACAACACACCTCATGTAGTATTTTATATCATATTAATCCATGGGTATAATAATAAAACATATAAAAATCCATTATAAATAAATTCACACCCCTTTTCTTACTTCTAAATCTAGGCTTGGTAAATAGATAGATCATAAAAAATGTAAGAGAAACATCATTATACCCTCTAAAAAGGTAGGTTCTAGGTCAATATATACTTTATAAGTTAGAGGTACCAATATACAGAGTTTCAATTGAAATTTTTAGAGGAAACAATCTTTCATTTTCAATTGATATCTTTATTTAATGGTGAAAATTTCAATTTCAGAATTTAAATTCATTTAAGTTTGTAATTATTTATATAGAAACATTTTAATGGTTTGATTATATAGATCACCACTTCCACTTTATAAAATATCATACACATTAAAAACTAAAATATGGTGTCCATTTGATCCAAACCATAAACATATTCTCGCCCCTACAACCAATGTTCCATGACTCAAAATTCTACAATTGACTACTTTAGGTGTCAGGATCAAGCTATAAACGGAAAAAAGTTAGTTGATGTAGGTTCTTTATGTAACCAATATTATTTCTCATTCCAATAAAAAACATTTACATAATTCTATTTATTTATAAAATTCAAGGCACTCATACCAATCACATGCAATGCAAGCAATGGGATGAACCTATATGGAATTGAATAATTCAAGACATGTGAATCTCTAAATGCCTATGATGATGCATGAGCCAACACTTCCTTACTATATTGTGATAGTGGTAAGATAAAATCCCCAATAATAATAATAACCATCACATAACATGTTCATCACTCAATGATAAAATAAATAAAACTATAACAATAATAATCCACAATAACAAATACAATTCTAAGAAACTTGGATTTTCTCCCATTTGTGGGCTAATTACGCCTTGGAATATGATCATTACCAAATTCAGATACATCCTGGTACCCTTTTTACCATCCCAAATAGTAAGTAATATAAAATAACCCTTTGATGCCAATTTATAACATATCGATATAGAATCCATTAAGTGGTTCCCCAGGTTAGTTGGTTGAATATCCTCAAGCATGCCTCCCCATATTCTCTAGGTAACTAACTAGTAGTGAGGGTCCATGGTGGTATAGTGGGGATATTATAACCTCATAGTCAGAGTAGCACAACGGTGTAATAAATTAATACAGAAAATAAGCATAATATTTACTAACAAAGGAGGGTAAATCATCTTGATAAACTAAACATACATCCATACCAATATCTAGTAATATATAAAAAATGATGTAATTCCATGTATCTAATAAAAAAGAAATATAAAAACCTAGAATTAGAAAAACATACATATAGGTATATCAAAAAAACCAACAAGACCAAAAGGCTATATCCAGATTGCATCATGATTCATATCACAGTCATGTGCTCCCCCACTATTATGCTACAATCAAATCAATCATTGAAAATTGGGTGATTTCCCCTATCCCTACCTATATCCATGAAGTCTATCCGGGTATCGAATGGTAGTATGAACAGGGTGTGAGATAGATATTGTATTCTAGCACCAATGGTGTAAATATTTGTCTAGGTAGTGTATATAATATGAGTAGTGTGAAGATATAATAATTATAAGAAATAAAGTAAATTGTAAAGGGTTAGCTCTAGTTCCTAATGAACCCTAGGATGTCACTACCTACTTTAGCCCATTCTAGGAAAACCTCTTGATAGGTATCACCATAAACATATACATGTATGTATATATTCATGTATGTATATATATATATGCTCTATATACAAAGTAACATTTATATCCATATGCATGCATATATAGTGTTATCCAGGACCTGAGGCATAACTCAACCATCCATGTCTAGTCATTAGAGTCTCATAAAGTAGTAGGGGATGTTGTTCTTGAGTATCATAGATCATAAGGGTTTTCATGCCCAAGTGTCATATGTGTAAGGGATTACATGCCTAAGTATCACAAATATATGGGACACTATGCCCGAGTATCATAAGTATAATGGATATCATGCTCGGTTATCACAAATATATGGGAATCCGTGCCTAAGTATTATAAGTATTAGGGACCACATGCATGATATCACAAGTATAAAGAATGACATCAATGGTATCACATGTATAAGGAACTCTATGCTCGATATCGTATGTATAAGAGAAACCATACCCAGTATCATAGGTATAAGGGTCCAAGAGACTTATCATTCATTAACATTCCACATTAAAATAAGGGTGTGATCATTTTTTATTTAAAATCAGTTGATGTGGTCATACCACCCACTTTCCATTTGATTCATTATAGTATTTACATTTAGGAGTCAATACAAAACCATATAGAAGATGGTTTGATCACTCAAACATTTACAATGTCAAGGGGAAATTCCATAGGTACACTTCCAGGGGTGTAAATAGTCAATGGGGGCCTATTTTGAAAATAATAATAATTTTCGATGTCAATCTATCACAGAAAAAACATTAAATAAGGGATAAATATATTTTTAAGGAAACACATAGAATTTATGGCATGTGGAATCACAATACATAATATAAAATAGAAAGACTTAAGGGATAATTAATAGACCACCTACCTTATGCCTGCAGTAGATCACTCATCCAGTATCAACCCTTGGGTTTTTCAGTATAATAAGAAAATGATAGAAAAAACACACTGAATATAAGGAATATGATCTCACACAAAAATAACTCCTTTGATAGGAATAAGAATAAAAACAGAAGCTAAAGGAATGGAAATATTAATAGTGGTGATCCAATCTCACATAAAAATTAAGAATTCGAGTCTAGAAAGAAGAATAGGATCAAACCTAAGCTTTAGGATTGTGAGTGATCAAAAGGTGTAGGATTAGAATTTTTTCTATTTGATATTAAAGGAAAGGAGGATGAGTTAAATAAAAAGAGTGTTGGAAAGGTAATTCAACACAGTTTCAAAATTATGCACCAATCATGCACCTAAATATGTCCCAAGACACCCCTCACATAACATGCAGTGCATGGTTTGAAAAATAGTACACAACCCATACACGCCCTATGCCTCATCCCCACACAGTTGTGTAGCCTGGATGCACGTTTAGGTAAAATTTTGTGTCCCTATACTATGCCATGAAATCCACCATATTTATTTCTCTAACTATGTGGACTGGGCAACATGGTATCTACTAATCATGCAGCCCAACTATTTTCCCCAAACCATGGGGCTCTAGGATTTGAACAAGCACCAAACACCATTTTTCCTCCAAAACCTCATTAGGTATTACTATTAAGATAAAACTATGGAGAAAAACTGAAAACCAATGCATCCATACCTCATGTAAAAGCTGTTATCTTAGAACGAAGTTAATAAGGAGTTTAAATAAGTCATGGAAATAGGATAAGAGGATCTATTCTTTATCTTTCCCCATCATCCAAGATATAACACATTACAAAGGGGGAGGATATGATTTACTCTATCTATGGGTTCCCCAAGGACCAAATATAGTTTATGAGAATAAGAAGAAATATTCTTTTGGTGGTTTCTAAGAAATAAACCCCATCCACATTTAGATTATGGTTAAACCACTACAAATTTTTGACTAGGGGAAATAAAATCCTAACACTTGCTTGGGGGTAAATTCCAGAATTATCAATTTTTCCCCTACATATTTATTTCTCTTAATTTTTCTCTTGTTTTTACATTCTAAATTTTAGGATTAGGTTGGTAGAATCTAGGATCTTAACTCAATGCTGCCACTAAGAAATAAATGAGGTTGTTTCTTTCATTTAATTTATTTTTTACCCAATTAAAATTCTGTAGAAAAATCTTTATCTAAATTGAAATAAATATAGCATTGTTAATGGAATATGCATGGGAATATTTTGAATCTATTTTTTTGACTTATGGATGTGCTTTTATTTTTTTCATGTTTTTCTTTTTTTGAATTTTTTATGTTTTTAATTTCATTTTTAGTGTGTTTTTAGGATTCTTGGACTGAATTCAATACTTTTTAAAATTTAAACCATAGTTTTATTTTATCACATTGCTTGATTTGAATATTTGAGGATATAAATGTTTACTGAATAGATTTTGTTTCTAGATTTTCAATATTTTCATTTTATAATGGTTGTTTAATTATGAAACTCATGTGCACTAGTGCTGTGCAAAATGAAAATCATTCCCAACCTAAGAGGTTTCTAATTTTTTTTAACATATTCTTTGAATTTATCTTTTTTAAAATAATATTGTGACATTTTGTGTGATATAGAACCTTTTTTTCTCATTCTCAATGATATTAATGTTCAGGGAATGTGTCAAGTATGATTTAGGAACCCCTTTAAAATCCATTTTTACATTTAACTCTCATTTTATCCTACCTTTACCTCTAACCATTATTAATCCCTTATCATCCATGAAATACATTGTTAGGAACCCACATTACAAGACATTTATCCCTTTCCTACCAACTATATATGTTAGATTCATGATTATTTTTGAAATCAAGTATGTGTTGGGGAGAATATGAGCTGTAGTTTTCTTTCCAAAGGAATTTATTTCAGCTAAAAAAAAGAGTTATCATATTTATTGTTTCTTTTATCGAATAAATTTTATTATGGAATAATGGATGGGTGACCCAAATATCATTAAAATTTTGGGTAGGTATTTCATCAATATTTGAAGATAAAAATCTGCCTCCTTTTTTCGTCAAAATATTATTTTGAGGATAAATTCATTTTCTGAATTCAAGATGAAACCATGATTCAAAATGGGGAAAAGAGGGAAGAAATTTTTCATTAACATTAATATTCCAAATGTTAACTTCCCAAGGATTTCAAGATGTGTTTCAATTTGATTCATTTTTTGGGAAGATTGAGGGGTACACCATTCTTGATCAAATTATTTTTCATGCATTTACTTCACTTTAGACCCTAACCCTCCTCATTCTACCCCTAATTTTTTTTTTAATTTAAAATATTCCAACCCTCAGCCTCAAAAAAATGAAAAATCCCTTAGTATTGGAACATTTTTGAATCTATGAAGTATAAATACGAATAGGATAGAAATCCATTGAATATCACACATGTTTTTGAGAATGAGAAAAACATCATGAAACGGTCCTTGAGTGAAGAGTGATATATTTTTCTAGGGAGGTGGGTACAACATGCACATTAATATTAACTTGACATTGAATGTATTTTTATGATTTTTTAAGAATTAATAAATTATTATCTATTTAGGCGGCATGATATTTTCTTTGGTGCGATAATTGAGTTTTTTTACATTTATACTTTGGGAAGTTTGTTTTGACCTTAAAATTAGATGATTTACCAAAAGTTATTTTATGAAGTGCAGTTGATTAATGAAGTTAATATTTAAAAAAAAACTAATTAAATTTCATTAATCTCACCATAGTTTTATTTTATGCTAAATTGGAACATTTTTTTGATTTAGAAGTAATTTGAGCTTAATTATTAAAAAATCATTTTTTAGATATTAACTGTTTTAATTTTATTCTGTATTTTAGACATAAAATTTTCATTCACTAGTTGAAATTGTGAAATGGATTATTTTTATGTTTCCATACATGTTTGTATTTATTTGATTCTTTTGGACCCAAATATCAATCCATTATCTAAAGGATTAAATCTAGCTCACAAGTTGGGCCTCAAAATTTGTGCACATATCTAAACACTTTTTAAGATGGACCTATATATCACAATTTTTTCACTCAGAGAATTTGAAATTATATAGGGATATAGAGAACATATAGGGGAAACTTCATTGACTCTATCTATGACTGAATTTTCCTCTTTCAAGGTCACAAATGCATGGTAATTTTGAACCTTATAATTTGAACTGTATAACTTTTTTGGAGTAATATAGTCATAAATCCTACATTCAGTGTCCAATAATGATTTGATTTTGAGGATAAACATGAAAGAAACGAATAAAAAACATTATAAGGACCACATTTTTTCAATTATGTAATTTAATGGGTCTATCAAGTGAAAAAAATTTGATAAAAATTCTAGAGAAAAAATGATCCACCCTCTCCCTATAAATTTGTACCTCACCTTCTTTTCAAGGGGTTGAAAACTTTAGGGTAACCTTTGTGGACCATTTTCTATAGATTTTAATTATTTTACATTCTTTAATATTAGTATGCTCTTAATATATTAGTTTTCTTATTCATATCAATTGCTTTAATTTCTATTATTTTATGTTTTCTTCAACTGTATTCTCTTCTCAACTGCATGATAAATGGATACCTAACCTCGTCATTTTTTCAAGGGTGGGAGTGGGGGTCTGATTGAGATTCATTGTTCATAATTTTAAATTTCATTTTTCAATTATAGGAATTTTGGTGGTGTTTAAATCAATTGCGGTGAGTGGTCACCCCATTTTCTCTATCATTGAGTGCATCTTCTTATTTATTAATCATCCTTCCCTTCACTCTCTAAGTTTTCCATATGTTAGAGTACGACTTTGGTAGTGATGGTCGGTAAAGAGGTCTCCTAGATGATGTTTGAAAGAAGAATGAACCTTATGCACAGTTGTTAGTATGGGGTAATAATATTTCAAATGAGGGGTAAAATGTGATAGTATAGGATCACTGCATTGAACTAAATATTGAGAACCATCTGAATAGTGATATCAATCACTGTGACCTCCTAAAAACATTTTATATCTTTATTTTCTTCCTAACTATATTTTGTGTACGTTAAATTTATATTTATACTTATATTGCATGAATCATTTTGAAACCAACCATCTATATTATTTTAGAAGATTTATATTAGTTAGACTATAATAGTAATAATAGTAATATAGTGTGTTGTGAGAACCCTCCTCAAGATATAAACCATAGGTTTTAACACTATATTTCATACTTAGGTAAATAAAATATTTAATGAGGTATCATGAATAATGTTTCATTATCAATTTTATTCCATTTCTGGGAATACCTAGAGCGTACGCACAATGTTTTTTCATAAAACCCCAAAAATTTATAAAAAATAAAAAACTAAAAAAGGATCTTTATTACATTTCTTTTATTTCATAGGATTAAGGTGGATTATTTAAGTGATTTCTCATATTACTGACCTAATTATTATTTTTTGTAGCATGGGTAATTTTTTTTGATACAAAATACGTAAAACCATATAAGAATAGAGGAGATGAGAAATAAGTTGAACAATCCTTCATTCAAGAATCCAATGTCCAATGGTTGAATTAAAACACTATAAATAAATTGAACTATAAGATATTGAGCTTGTTCTTCCTACATTATATGTTGAATAACCCAAGGAAGACTTGAAGAAGATACCTGATGATCCAATCATTTCTCATTTATCATTTCTTGAAGATGTTTAAGAGTCTGGCATGTCAAATGATACAAATGTGGGATACCAACATGATTCTGAAGAAAATTTGGTTGGATTTTCTTGAAGAACAAAAGGTAATTCATCCTATAATGTTTTCAATGAAGAATTAATTCCTATATACCTCTCTCTTTCTCTGGAAGAATTTAAGGATGATTTCACTACTGAGATTGGGTCTCTAGTGGTCTTTCTTGAAAAAATCAACATTCAATATACATTAAATGAAGATAAATATTTCTTTCTTGATTATACTTGGTTTAATTATCATAAAAATAAAATTTTCACAATATTTCCAATTCTTATAATTTTAGATGCAAAAATTTCACTAATTTAGGCCCTCTATGAAGTTAATGAAGAGGATAATTATTTCATGTCTAAAGAAGAGGATGGCCCATTATTTCTCTTTCCCCCATCATCTAAGAGGTCTCACATTAAATACAGGGAGCTGTATTTGTTCTCTATATAGGGGTTCCACAAAAACTATTGGTAGGTTAAGATCATGGGAAGAAATAAATGATTCTAGTTTCTAAGAAAGAAACCCCATCCACCATCATCTTGGGGTTAAACCCCAATAACAGTCTGAATAGGGATAGTAAAAACCTACCACTCATATGGGGGGTCAAACTAATAATTATCTCTTTAATTTACCATGCCTTTTTATTTTTTTATTTTTATCATGTTTTGTCCTTTGTCTATTTTATGTTTAAATTGGTAGTATCTTGAATCTTAACTCAAGGTTTCCACTAAAAATAAATTAGGTTGTGTCTTTTAATTATTTATTTTATTTTTTACCCAATTAAGATCTTTCATGCAAATATTTATCTAAATTGAACTAAAAATATGGTAGTAAATGGAATATGTGTGGGGGTGTTAGTATATTTTTAGTACATTTGTGTGTTCTTATATTTTTTCATGTTTTACTTCTTTTGAATGTTTTCATATTTTATATTCAATTTTTGTGTTAGGAATCTTGAGTTGAATAGAATACCTTGGTAAATTCAAACATATTGGTATTTTTCTCAAATTTCATGATTTGAATATTTTTGGATATAAATTATTTTTGAAAAGGTTTTTTTTCTTATTTACAATATTTTCATTTGATGAAGTTTGATTGATTTTGAAAATCATGTGTACTAGTGCTATCCAAATTGAAAATCTTTCCCAAATAGAGAGGTTTATAAAACCTTTTGACATATTATTTACATTTATATTTTTCTTGAGAGTCTTGAGACATGTTATGTAATCCATAACTTGTTGTTTTTATCTTTTTCAAAGCTGTTACCCAGTAAGCTCAATCAGAGGAGAAACCCCTGACCATTTATTAAAAGAAAATAAAAATGTACCATAAACATAAAAGAAGACTGCAGGTGAACATCTTTCTCATTACCAACCATTCCAACTAAAACAGGAAAACTACATGTCATAATAATCATATCCTTCTCCATATTCATAGTATGGTGTTTCCTCTACATTAGTTTATTCCAATTCTGAAGACGTTTCATGTTGCTTTAGTATATTAGCATACTTCTTTCTAAGCTTCAACTTTTCCAACGATGGATGCTCCTTATAGTATTGCGTACGTGACATCGGGGTGGCTCCACTCTCCCTCTTAGATGAGGCCCTGGTTGCCACTAGCTTGGGAAGATGAGAGTAGTCTTTCCTGGGCTTTCTCCTAGGTGGAGCAGTCATAACACCATCATTTTAAAAAACCTTCCTTCTTCCACTCTAAATAATATCACTGAAAGAGGTCCGAAGAGAACCACTATTTTCCTTATCACATTCAAAAATATTTCCCCACATACCAGTGAACTTCACGAAGGTATAAGCATTACAGTCATCATTCTTCCGCATTATCACATCCTCTATAACAGATAAGATACCTCCTTCCATAATCTGAGATTGCCTTTTCTGGTCAATTAGGGAAAGGCATTGAGAGTCTGGTGTGATACCAAGACCATCACATGACACCCTCTCCGTTTCACCCTCATCAGCCTCTCCTTTCTTGGAGTCAATCCGAACATCTTCAACTGAGTGAACCCCTTCAGCCACAATGGGTACCTCCTTAACTTCCAATCCTTCGAACTGATTGCACATTGTGACAACTTTCATTTCCCTAGACTCACAAGATTTGTATTCAAGAGGATCTGCAGAACCAAGCCCTGATTGGCATAAATCAGCAGTGTCCTCCGGTAAGGTCTGCTGTCTGACACCCAGATCACTCCTCAATCTCCGAAAAATTTGTCTCACTGACAGATTTGAGGACACCAACACCAGTTTCATACCAGGAGAGTAAGCATGAGCTGCTATAAAATCATCCTGGTTCACCCTCTGCAATTGTACTTGACCCAAATGCTCCTCCATCACTGCATTGCTAGTTGGAGAGACTCCCACCGGAATATTGTCCTAGATCTCACACCTACTCACTGGAAACCCATTCCCAGTGAGCTCCATTCTCAGGGCCTGGTCCAAACCAGTAGCAGCAGAACCTCCGCTGGATTTCGTCTTCACCACTTGTGAGTAGCCACCCGCCCTACCGTTGTGACAAACCTATGCCAGATGACCAAAACAGCCACATGGCACAGATTAAAACATCCATGATTCAAAAACAACCTCTTGTTTCCAACGAAACTCTTTCATGTCAGTAACCCAAATACAATGGACCGGTGACCTTGCAAAGTCAACTTATACACAGATTCATGGACAAATAGGATAGCATAAAACCTCAGTGTGATGATCAGAGAAAAGATATCTCCCTACCATGTTCTCTGTTGCACACAGAATCGAAAGATTTTGAAAGGAGAGAGGAATGTCATGAAGGCTTACCCAGGTCATGATCGTCGAAGGGTCACACCGCATATGAAAATCAAAACTCCAGCGAAACATGTAGAAAGACTACCCGTTGCATCTTCGAGGGGCCCTAGACCAGGCAGTGATCAAGTCTTCTTCAAATCCAAAGCGTATCATGAAATGCCTCCGGTCAAGAAAACCAACGAACGCATGTTCCTATAGCTCCCATGAATCAAAGACAAACTGCTCAAACAAATCAATCGAAGGCCGATGGAGATGGAATCGAGCCACTAAGGTAAGCTTGTAGAGGTCTGAAGTGCTGTTGAGCTCCGCCGGAAGTAGTGAAAGCTGGGGAGCCTCACGGAAGTGGTCTGGGACTTTCAGCGAGAGAGAGATCCTCGGGAAGGGAAGAATGGGTTTTGAGGAGGGGGTATACTCTTCCCATTAGGATGAAGGCGCGAGACTACCCCCTCTGATCAGGAGGGGGAAGGAGATTTCAACGGCATCCGATCTAGGTCATCGGAGAGAAGTCGGAGATTCCAGCGGCATCCGAAATTCCACTTCTTTCCTGTTTATTCAAAGCCGTTAGAGTTTATGAAATGTGTCAAGTATGATTGAGGCACCATGTTGAAATCCCTTTTTACATGTAACTCTCATTTGGGCCAGCCTTTATATCTAACCTTTATTAATCCCATAGTATCCATTAAATAACATGTTAAGCATCAAAATTAAAGTCAATTTAACACTTTATTACCTTTTCTTGTTGGTAAATGCATGATTATTAACTCAAGTGTGTAGAAAGTAGAATATGGGTTATATTTTTCTTTCCTGAATAATTTTTTTGAGCTAAGAAAAAGTGTTTCCATATTTATTAGTAATTTTGTGAAATAAATTTCATGATTTAATGGTGGATTTGCTTATGAAATACCATTATGATTTTGGTAAGTTATTTAACCAATATTTGAATATCGAAATCAGCATCTCTTTTTCCAAAAAAAAATTTATTCGTAAGTGAAATTCCATATCTAAATTCAAGATAAATCAATGTAAAAAATGTAAAAAAGATGGATGAAATGTATAATGGATGATAATGTTCAGAGTTTGAACTTAAAAATGAGATAAATAAGTGTTTGTAGGTCATTCATTTTTATCTGATTGAGGGGAACACAATTTTTTAGCAAAACTATTTTCATGCATTTACTTCACTTTGGATCCCAACAATCCTCATTCTGCCTTTGAGGTTTTTTATATTTAAAATATTCCAAACCTCAACCTCAGAACAAACCATAAAAATCCCTCATGATTGGAACATTTTTTACTCTTTTAATTAGAGACACTATGAGAATATAAATCCTATAAGAATTTGACATGTTCTTGAGAATGAGAAAAACTCAACAAACACAAAAACTTCCTTGAGTGTAGAGAGAAATATTTATCTATAAAGGCTTTGTACAACATGCATATTAGTATTAACATGATATTGAATGTATTTTTATTATTTTTTATGAGTTATGGAATTTTTAACCATATATGAGGTGTAGTATTTTCCTTGGTATCATATTTTAGTTTTTTTCCCATTTATACTTTGGAAATTTCATTTTGAACTTGGTATTAGATGATTTTACAAGAGTGAAATTGTAAAGTCTGGGAAGTGATGAATCTAATATTTTCAAAAACATTATACTATAATTAAATGTTATCAATCCCAAAATAGTGTTACATTATGGTAAATCGTCTTATTTTTATGTTTTAGATGTAATTTGAGCTAAATTGTTAAAATGGTCTAATTTTGGAGTAACTATTTTAATTTTCTTCTATATGTCAACAATAAATTTTTTTCTAAACTAATTAAAATTGTGAAATTCTTTTTTTACACCTCCATAAATGTTGGGATTCATTTGATCCTTTTGGATTAAAATATCAGTCCATAATTTAAAGGATTCAATCCATCTAACAAATTTGGCCTTAAAATTTGAGCACAGATATTAACAGTTTTGAAGATGGGCCTATTTATAACAATTTTCTAGACCATTGAAGCTGAAATTTGACATGGAGAGAGAGAAAAACTATGGGAGAATGATAATTAACTAAATATATGAAAAATATTCATTTTTAAATGTTATAAATTAATACTTATTTAAATATTTAAAATTAAAATATTCACCCAGATGGAATAAATTTCTTGAAGTAAGAGAACCATAAATACAAAAACTATTGGCCAATTAAACTAAAATTTTGGAAATGAATAAATAGGAGGTTTATGAACAACTTTTATGCCTACCAAATTTCCCAATGTTACTATTTAATGGGTGTAAGACATAAAAACGTTTGGATGAAAATTATGGATAAAAAATGATCCACTCTCTCCATATAAATTTATATTTCACCTCTTTTTTAAGGGGTTGGAAACTTAGGGGTAAACATGATTTTCCATTTTCAGTATATTTTTATTATTTAAAATTAAATAATATTATAATAATATTAAAATATTTGTTTTATTATTCATATATTTTTCTTCCATTTCTTTTAATTTATGTGTTCTCCCACCATACTCTCTTATCAAATCCTATGAAAATAGAGAACAAACCTCTACATTTGTTCAAGGGATGGAGTGGTGGTTTGATTGAGTTTTATTGTGATCCATTTTCATATTCATTGTTTAATTATAAGAATTTTTGTGGTGGTTATGTAACATCCAAACCTTACTAACCACAAAAACAGTAGCCAGACCGGTTTCCACATGGCCTTAAGCACATCTCGACATACGCCAGAGGTTGCCAAATAGAAGTGAGGTTATAATGGTGGTATGGTCGGGAGACTATACCCTCATGGTCATAGTCTTTAAATGTTATATTTGGTGTAAATAAATATATAAATTCAGAATCATTAATAATAAATGAAAAACAAAACGTGATAATTACAATGATCAAATGAAAATAAATGGGCAATGCCAATACGTATAATGATGAATGAATGTCAAGACAATTCTACAAGATACAGGCGTGAGGTATAATAGGTAGTAAAAAATAATAAAAATAATAAGATTTATAAGTCTAACTCCAGGTCTATCATGAGTACTTGCTCATTCATGTTCTCCCAAGATCCCAAGTACACAAAATCGCATGAACAATAAATATGTGGACCAGCAAAGTGCTGTAGTGTGAGGAGGTGGATGTTATTGCACTGAGAAATAGTTTTGAAGGGTTGTTTCATGATAATACAATTCAGGAGGTTAAAATTGACCTGGGTAGGCCTTCAATGGATTAATAGGGGGACTTCGGGACCAAGTCTAATGATGATGACTCTGATCATTCATCAGGCGATATAAATGGTGACACCCAAGGTGATTGGATTTCAAGCTCGAGACGCAGCAAGAACCGAAGGGGTAATCAGAATGTGAGGAAGGATTATTCATTTTTGCCTCCACCGAGGGAGACTAGGTTAGTGAATAAATTTAAGGGAAGTGTTCCTCCCACCATAGATTATTATGGAAAATAGTGGGAGCTTGGTGTGTTGAGGGACTCTTCTGTGGAGTTGCTTATGCACTAGGAAGGATAAATTTTTGAATCAGTTTTGACAATTAAGGCTACTAAAGAAGAAGTTGACAATATGATGGAAAGGTCATTAAGGGTGGTTACCAATAAGGAGAAAAGTAACTGGATTGAAAAATAAGATCTAATATTGACCAAAGGTTTCAATGCTGGGAATATCAGTCAAGCGGAGTACGTCCAGTCTTGGGACAACCTGGCGTATCGGTTTGAAGGACTTTTGAAGGATGATCCAGATTCTCAGGTTTGTACTATTTTTTTGGAAATTATGTAGGGAGATTAAATAAAATAGGCTTATGTTGTCCTTTAATGGTTCTGTTACTTCCTTTAGTGCTTGAACTAGGGTTTCTCACTTTTTCTTTAAAATTGGTTTCTATAATAGAAATATAATTTTCAGTTCATGGACCTAAAAAAAGGAATATCTGCTTGGCTACACCAGCGCAATAGCTGCCTAAGTTTGGTATGAGATATAGTCCCAATAGTCCACCACCAAATATGTCTATATCAATCCATTCCATGAAAATTAAAGTGAATAGTGTGTCAATATCGATGAATATAAGGTGATAAATAAATAAATAAATAACCCTTCTATCTAGGTTCCTAAATCTATACCTGACTTATTCTACATACTTAGGCCTAAGTTGAACGTCTAAACCAAGAGTGTAATGTCCCGACCCCAGAATCCAGGATCCGGTGCATTATTTTAATAAATTGGCATGATTACAAAGAATAAAGTTCTGAAGGACCAATTAGTTTAGTAGTCTTGGAAATAAGATACATACTTATGTTCAACAGTACAACTTTAAAAGAAAAAACAACACTAATTTATTCCATTATAAACATCCAAGATTACAAGATTATTCCAACAAGTCACTCATAACTAACTTTTTCATATCCTGGGAAAATGAAGCATGAGAAAGGGGTGACCTCAGATGCCCAGTAAGATTAAAAAATACAATGGAAGATAACATAAATGTTAGGCATGGTGAATAATTGAAAACACATTCCTTAACGAATAATAATCATGAACACTTTATGGTAGGAATATGATCTGAGTAAATAATGTCATAATAAAACATTTTCATGGGTGTTCTACTAGTCGAATAACCACATGAAATATCAATAGATAATCTCATAATTATGGAATGCATAATTCTGGACATTCTGAAACATTTTTTCAAGGCCTCGACCAAGATGTCTAAAAATGATTAAGGCCTCGACCAAAACCATATATCAAAAACATGGAAAGGCCTCATCCAATTCCATGTCTAATTGTCTCATGATACCTATCGATGCATTTAGGAGCTATAGTGGGCTCCACCTATCACTTACTAAGTCAAATTCATTCCTCATGTGAAAAGGTTGAAACATAATCTGAACATTCGGATTAAAACCAGCATACGAAATGTCAATATTTTTACCACAAACCATGAATGGTATAAAAATAGAACATCCACATTCAAACATAACTCATTCAATACAACATAGTATATTGTATTATAATAGATCAACCTCAATAGATAATAATGAAGTATATTGGCATAGATGAAAATAATCATAAAAATTATTTGAGAGAAATATCCCCCTTATTCTTTAAAACATTTAAAAGTCTCACCATTTATCAAGAAGTTGTTTAAAATAGATTTTTGAATAAAAGTGTACCATATCACTTTGAAACTTTTGAACGGAATTTGAATTTTAAAATTTAATGTCCAAATAAATAAATCCTTAAAACCATTTTCAAAACATGGATAGTAATGAGAAATATTTAGAATAATAAATCTTCAAAACATTTAAAATGATATTTTAGTTAGAGTTCCTAACAAAAAGAGAGACACTTGAATAAAAATAATTGAGGTAATTAAATCTTTATAATATCATGAGAATAAATGGATTCATGACATACTATTTCAAAGTACATTATATAAACCATATAAAAGTGAATAGGTGTATAACAACAAAGAAGTTTCAATGGAATGTAAATTGAGATGAAATCTATTATAAAGATTGTATCCTTAGGTTATGAATAAATAAACGAAATAATTATGTGTGAAAAATATAAATAAACTTAATATGATTGGATATTTAGTTTAAATCAATCAGAGGACATTCACACATATTCTTGTAAAAACAACACCAATGAATTGGATGTTTAACTCAATAAATGGAGATTGAGTTATAATTACTCTTATCAAGTTCATATCGATGACTTGAGAATTTATAAATGGACTAATTATGTGTATCAAAAGTATATAAACAGAATGTGGAGTGAAAATTACTACACAAATATAAATAGTGATTCCACACATAATCATGGAGTAAAATAATCAATGAAGTATGTGTAAAGTCGAATGAGGGTAAAATGAAATTTGAAATTCCCTTACCAATTTGGTAACTTACGAATCATACATCCCATGAAAGAAGGATCATAAAATGAAGATGTAAATACCAATAAATTAAAGTATATTATATAAATAATACAATCATGGGACACTACATACACCACACAAAAGGAAATAGTGGCCAATATTGTATGAATCTCATGGGAATGAAAAGTGAGATGAAAAACCCTTACTTCATTGTAATCAATCGAGTCTTATGAACAAAAGTTAATAACCACCAAATGAATCACAGAATACCTTGAATGTAAAGAGATCCATGATAATATATATGAAATTTCAGTACATAATACACCACATGAAATAAATAAGGGTTGAACAATGGAAATCTCACGGAATTAAAAGTGAGATAAGAAACCCCTTACCTCAAGTCCGACTTGTCTTGTATGTTCCTTGTTTTTCCTTAATAATAAACTTAAGTTGATTTCAACTTGATTAAGAAATTTTTTAACATTTATTATTTCTTTTATATAACATATTAACTTGCTATAACAATTAGTTAATTATTTGATTTCATATTGGATATTTTATCAATGTTTGAAACATGAGTAAAAAATGAACTTGTTATAATTACAATTTTTCCATGTGGTCAAAAGTACATTATATCTAGAATGATATACATAATTTTGATATCCTATATATATTATATATCCAGTATATATATGTATTTATAATAGTACATAACATTTGGATATAAGAAATGAAATACACCGTTCATGGAGACGGTAAGCTGTACATATGCACAAACGCTACTTTCATTTCTATTTTGTATTTTAATGGAATTAAAACATAATGATACATAGGTATATTATAATTATAGTATAATAAAATATATAATATCATTAAATCCTTACTTTATACTTACCACACAAGTCATTAACGAGTCATATCACTTTGAGGGGGCGGTAGTCCGCACTTCCTCAAATAAAATTATCGTGTTTTACACATAATGGAAACCATAAAGGTATAATATAAATGGTATATAAATATGAAAAAAAGAAAACATAAACATAATATATATCATATATATATAA
The DNA here is from genome assembly GCA_963277665.1 of Viscum album. Classification (NCBI taxonomy): domain Eukaryota; kingdom Viridiplantae; phylum Streptophyta; class Magnoliopsida; order Santalales; family Viscaceae; genus Viscum; species Viscum album. The sequence continues at coordinate 1,542,003,558 of OY728143.1, forward strand.
ATTTCCATCTTAATTTCCACCATGAGAGGTGATAGGAGATAATCGAATAATCATCGTTTCGGGAGGCGTTAGTTTGCCAACCACAGAAATAGTATGTTCTTCACCCATTAGATGAAGGTGTGTGTAAGTGTAGTTCGAATACATCTCATAAAACATCCTAGTATATTTATTATATTGGTGTTGTTATAAATACAGGAATAAAAATAATTTAGGGTGGGTCAGAGAAGTAAAATAAAGAAAAATAAAACAAAATAATTAAAGAGAAACTGGTACCTTTAATTTGGGTAACTTCCTTTGGTTTTAACCAAAAGGACTTCTTAAAGTGACTTATTCCTAAGGTAAGGATTCTAGGTGTAAGAAAGGGATCTTGAGAACTTATTTGGTCAAGGGTTGGATGATCCAAGGAGCTTGAGAGGTGTGTGGAATGGTCTAGATGTGGCGTCCTTTTATAAGGGGGGAGGGGCTCTTTAGGAAAGTGTGAAAATATTATTTTATTATATTGTGATATTCAGTTTCTAAATGTCCAAAACTAATTAAATTTGAAGATACGATGAAACATGGTCGAAATAAAATCATCCAATAAGAATTGGCAGGGTTTAGATATTTTTTAATATTAATAATCTTATTTATTTAAATAACTTATTAATGAGGTAAATACTACATCATTATTGTGTCATAAATAATATAATTTATTTAATGTCTAAAAATTATAAAAAAAATACCATAATTTAGTAAATATGTTTATATTTACAATAAATATTTATAGTTGAAAATATGACTTATATAACCCCGTGTAAAAATTGATTTACTAAATGATATTTTTTTATGTCATTTTTGCCTTTACTTTAAGTTAATTGAAATAAAGCGTCATTATGATTCATAAGTGGCTCCATGGGGTCCCAAAATCGACCCAAGGATGCCCATGGTTGGCCATGACTCATCTAATAAGGTTAGGACAAGTGTTAAGGTAATTTTTTATTATTAGAATATTCTTTTTACCTAAAATTATCTTATTTACCTTTAACCACGGTAAATAAAAGTCAAAGGTTACTATTCACCAAAAATAATTTTCATCTTATTGAACAAAATTTTACTTAATAATAAGAACCATGTATATTGTATTTTTGAAACTCAGTTCACAAAAGCAGTAAAATTTAATTTAAATAAAAAATTCATTTTTTAACTACTACTTAGTGGTTTCACTATTCATAAAAAATTGAAGTTTTTCAGAAAAATACAAAATATTCAGCCTAATATATATTTGATATTCCAAATTCAAAAATGATTTCTATTTTACCATATTCAAAACATAGAAGTTGTATCAATTAATTTAAAATTAATTCATGTTTTCAAAATAAATAGCTTGTTTTTAAGAAACAATAACTATCAAAAGATTGACACTTGTTTATTTATAATTTCAAATTGAAATTAATTACAATGACCAACATTGGATTAAATGGTAAAATATATAATCTAATTATACTTCAAAAACAATTTAATATATAATCTAACCTTATAAATAAATTAGATTAAAAGGCAGTTTTGAATTAAAATACATTATTTCTCACTATTCATAATAAAATGAATATTATTAGAAAAATAACAAAATTTCATCCAAATTAAATTTGGATAACCCGATTCTAAAGAAGAATTTTATTTTTTCAAATTGAATATGAAAAGTGTCAGATATTTTATTTAAAAAGGGTTCTCTATTAAAATGTGGTAAAATTGATTTTTTTTGAAAAATACATTTTTTTATCTGAAAAATTGAATTTGTTCTTATAATATGTCTAAAGAACACATAATATATAAGTTAAAATTATATGGATTATATAAAATTAAAAATACAGTTAATACTATTCATAACCGCTTTTGAACGGCTAGTTTGGTAATCCGTGGTGTGCTCGAACTCGGTGTTGCGTGTAGTGAAAGCTAATGAATTTAAATAAAATAACTTATTATGAAATCTTGGTGTGTTACATTCTACCCTCCTTCAAAAAATTGAGTCCTTGAAATTTGATAATTTTCTTCAAAAATAAAATGTTAAAAATAGAAAAATACCTTTGTGGAAAACCCACATCAAAAAATTGGGTTAATAAAATTTAGTCTTAATAAGAGGGAATGGTAGATGAAAAAGTCACCACCAAATTATAATATCGATTAGGAGAACATTGGTGGAAATTAGAGACACATAATTGGAGGGAAAATGTAAATATTTATAGGGAGTGATTGAAGTCATCAATCACAAACAAGTGTAAAATTGAGGTCCTCAAAGCCATCAATCTACGGTGATTTAAAATATCATCGGTTCAACAAAACCTAAAGTATTAGGATAACACATTTTTGGTTTTAATATCCCTTCCCTAAAGTTTAATAATTAATTTATTCATAGAATAAGAAAACAAAAATATACATGACAAGTAGAGTTTCATCCTTCACCAAATTCTTACCACAAACTCATCTTTCAATCCAAATGATGAGTTCTAAATATGACTTGGTCACACCTAATGCGCTAGAATCAACTTATAGAGAATAACATAATCCAAAATGGATGAAATATATATTTTCTTTTTCTTTAGAGATTAACCAAAACCAAAATGGTTATTAAAAGATCATATGATCCCAAAAGGATAATACTTTAGAGAAAGAAATACTAATCTTAATTTCTAAAATTAAACCAACAATACCCAAAGTTCAATAAATACCATTCAATAAAAGATTGTCCATAAAATCGTTCAATATATTCCAAAATAATATTGAAACCCAAAACTCAGAATAATTTGCTTACATAGTCTTCCACTTTAAATTGTATCTCCAAATAATATTGACTACTCCTAAAGTAACAAACTCAAAAGTAATTAACCTAATCACATATTCTCTATGATAGGTTAATCATTTCCATAAATAACCCAAATCGCTATAAATCCACAATAAAAACATAGGTAAAAAACACCATTACTCTTCAAATGAAATCCCATAGTATTCTATTTTCCTTAGGCATATAGTATTCCCAATAGAGTGAATGTCTTCCAAAATTACATTTATCAATTAATCACCAAATCATTTTGCTATACTAAGGATATCCATTTGATAAGACATAAGATCCCAAATCAACTTATTTTTTATCAATAAAATCGTTTAACTAAAGAAGCATCAGTCACGCTAACTAGGGACTTCATGTAGTACAGTGGTAGGTGATAAATCCCAATCGCACTATGGTTGTGGGTTCAATTCCCATATATTTGTCCAACGTGACGGGTTGTCACATGGTCTGTATGTTTTTCTTTTTAAAAAAATATATAATTTTATAATATTACCAAAAAGGAGACAAGATTCTTCAAAGTAACTATAACATAATTTCATAAAAAATGTTATCTCATACCTAACATTTTCATCCCAAAAATTAATAACCTGTAATTGCCTAAAATTCAAGAATCATATAAACCCATATGGTTATTTATAACTATATCCACAAAATAAAATATTATTATTCTTCGAATATAATTTTCACATAACAAACTACAAGGTTACACATATGAGAGAAAAGTCTTCCAAATTAATCTCATCAACAAAGAGCACTAATACCTTTAAACATTTGGCTATCCATTTATTTCCACATAGGTTCTTCCTTGACTAAGAGGTTATCCTATAGAATAGGGCATTGACTTGGGTGATTCCAAGGTCCCTTAAATTTATGATAAATGACCGCAATTGGATTCTTAGGATCATTTTTATTTTCTTCCATAATACTCTTAATTTTCCCTCAGGAAATCTTTACTTTATACCCTTATTTCCCACACATAAAGCATTTCTTTGTTCCATTGAGACACTTTCCTTGGTGTCTCCTTCCACATTTCTGGTATGATGGAAATTAAGATTTCTTCTCTCTATGGTCTCCATTGTTGGAGATCCTATCATTCACCACCTTTATCTTCTTTTTGAGTCTGAGAGTTGGTTAATATATATGTTGCCGATCATATTTTTGGAAAATTGATTTGGCATACACGATATCTTTTACACCTATCAACATTCCATTTCATTGCTCATTTCCACCATTTTTCCCACCTTGTACATCATCTTCAATGTTACTATGACTTCCTTGGAATCCATCCATTAACTAACACAAGAAGGCATATTGTGAGTCATAAAATCATTTAGAGAATATCATAACACCGTATTTTAAATCTAAAACACCTTAGGATTAACCATGCTTATTTATTCTCATCTTATATTAAATTATTAAAATTGGTTTGTAATGAAAATGTGAACTATCCTAAGCATATCCCCCAGGAGTGTCGTATCAAAGAGTGAAGAAAGGCCCGTTGTCTTTTACCAGGATACCCTGGGTCAAGACTAAAACTCCTTGTTAGAGTTTTCACTCCTAGGTACATCTGTTCCAAAGTCGCCTCTACCTACTCGTATCCAGACAGGGAAATATTTCTTGGAAAATACAAAAAATCTCTACATTACCAAAATTCTAGGAAGTTATTCTATACTAATACTCAAACTATATATTAGGGTAATGTGCTCAAATCAGATTTTATCTAAATCTAGTTTCCAAGGTTTGTACTAAACTTCCTCTGATACCATCTGTAACACCATGACTCCATAATCTAGGAGTCAATGTATTATTTTAATACATTGGCATGATTAAAAAGAATCATGTCCCAAAGGACCAATTAGTTTAGTAGTATTGGAAACAAGATACATACTTAAGTTCAACATTACAACTTGAAAATAAAAACAACACTAATTTATTCCATTAGAATCATCCAAGATTCCAAGATTATTCCTCCAAGTCACTCATTACTAACTTTTTCATATACTGGGAAAATGAAACATGAGAAAGGGGTGAGCTCAGATGCTTAGTAAGAGTAATAAATATAGTGGAAGATAACATAAACGTTAGGCATGTTGAATAATTGAAAACACATGCCTTAATGGATAATAAACATGAGCACTTTATGGCAGGAATATGAGCTGAGTAAATAATACCATAAAAACACATAGTCATGGGTGTTCTACAAGTTGAATAACCCCATGAAATATCAATAGCTAATCTCATAATGATGGAATGCATAATTCTGGAAATTCTGAAACATTTTGTCAATGCCTCATCCAAAACGTCTAAAAACGATTAAGGCCTCGGCCAAAACCATATATCCAAAATTGGGAAAGGCCTCAGCCGATTCCACGTCTAATTGTCTCATGAGACCTATCGATGAATCGAGGAGCTATAGCGGGCTCCACCCATCACTAACTAAGTTCAATTCATTCCTCATATGAAAAGTTTGAAACATAATCTGAACATTCATATTAAAACTAGCATACGAAATGTAAATATTTAATCACAAACCATGAATGGTATAAAAATAGCACATCCACATTCAAACATAACTCATTAAATAAAACATGGAAGATTTTATTATAATAGATCAACCTCAATAGATAATAATGAAGGATATTGACATAGATAAAATAATCATCAAAATTATTTTGAGAGAAATATCCCCCATTTTTCTTGAAAACATTTAAAAGTATCACTATTTATCAAGAAGCTATTTAAAATATATTTTTGAATCAAAGTTTCCCATACAACTTTGAAACTTTTAAAAGTAATTTTAATTTTAAAACTTTTGATGTCCATATAAATAAATCCTTAAAACCATTTTTGAAACATGGATTAATGAGAAATATTTAGAATAATAAATCTTCAAAATAGTTTAAATGATATTTTGGTTAGAGTTACTAACCAAAATGAAGACACTTGAATACAAATAATTGATGTAATAAAAACTTTATAATATACTACGAATAAAGGTATTCATGATATACTATGTAAAAGTACATTATATACACCATATAAAAGTGAATTGGCGTATAACAACAAAGAAGTCTCAATGGAATGTAAATTGAGATGAAATATCTTAAAAATACCATATCCTTAGGTTAAGGATAAATCAACGACATAATTTTGTGTGAAAAATATAAATACACTAAATATGATTGGATATTCAGTTTAAATCAATCATAGGACATTCACACATATTCTTGTAAAACAATACCAATGAATTGTATGTTTAACTCAATAAATGGAGATCGAGTTAAAATTACTCTTATCAAGTTCATATCGATGACTTGAGAATTTATCAATGGAGTGATTATGTGTATCAAAAGTATATACATATAAAGTGGAGTTGAAATTACTACACAAATAATAAATAGTTATTCCACACATAATCATGGAGTAAAATAATCAATGAAGTATGCATAAATTTGAATGAGTGGAAAATGAAATTTGAAATTCCCTTACCGATTTGGTAACTTACGAAACATAAATCCCATGAAAGAAGGATCATAAAATGAAGATGTAAATACCAATAAATTAAATTTTATTACCCAAATAATATAATCATGGGAGACTACATACACCACACAAAAGGAAATAATGGCCAATATTGCATGAATCTCACGGGAATAAAAAGTGTGATGAAAAACCCCGACTTAGTTGTAATCATTCGAGTCATATGAAAAAAAGTTAATAACCACCAAATGAATCAAAAAATACCATGAATATAAATTTAATAATGATAATATATATCAAATGGTAGTAAAAAATACACCACATGCAATAAATAAGTGGCGAACAATAGAAATCTCACATAATTAAAAGCGTGATAAGAAACCCCTTACCTCAAGTACGACTTGTCTTGTATGTTCATTATTCTTCATGAATAATAAAATTAAGTTAATTTAAAATTAATTGAGAACATTTTTAAAGTTTATTATTCCTTTTATATCACTTATTACCTTTCTATAACAATTATTTAATTATTTGAGTTCATATTGGATATTTTATCGATATTCGGAACTTGAGTCAAAAATGAACTTGTTATAATTACAATTTTTCCATGTGGTCAAAATTCAATTATCTCAAGAATGATATAAATGATTTTTATATCATATATATATTATATATCCAGTATATATATGTATTTATAACAGTATATAACATTTAGAGATAAGAAATGCAATGCACCATTCATGGAGACGTTAAGTCGTACGTACGCATGAACACTACTTTCATTTCTATTTTGTATTTTAATTGAATTAAAACATAATGATAAAAAGTTATATTATAATTAAAGTATAATATCATATATAATATCATTAACTCTATACTTTATATGTCCTAAACAAGTCATTAATGAGTCATATCACATTGAGGGGGCGGTAGTCCGCACTTCCTCAAATGAAATTATCGCGTTTTACCCATAATAGAAACCATAAAGGTATGATATAAATAGAAAATATAGAAGCACAAATAAAACATTAACATAATATATATCATATATAAATACAGTTCCATCTTAATTTCCACCATGAGAGGCAGTAGGAGATAATTTAAAAATCATTGTTTCGTGAGGCGTTAGTTTTCCAACCACAAAAAATAGTATATTCTTCACCAATTAGATGGAGGTGTGTGTAAGTTTAGTTAGAATAATTCTCATAAAAACATACTATTATATTAAGGATACTGTTGTTTTTATAAAATAAAGTAATAAAAATAGTTTATGGGGGTTGGAGAAGTAAAATAAAACAAAATAATTTAAGAGAAACTGTTACCTTTAATTTGGGTAACTTCCTTTGGTTTGAACCAAAAGGACTTCTTGAAGTGACTTATGAATTAGGTATGGACTTTAGGTGTTAGAGAGGGATCTTGAGAGCTTATTTGGGTAGGTTTTGGTTGATCCATGGGGCTTGAGAGGTGTGTGTAATGGGTTAGAAGTGGTATCCTTTTATAAGGGGGAGGAGGGGCCCTTTAGGAAAGTGTGAAAATATTATTTTATTATACAGTGATATTCAGTTTATAAAGGTCAAAAACTAATTAAAGTTGAAGATAATATGACTCATGTTCGAAATAAAATCATAAAATAAGAATTGTATAGGTTTTGGATATTTTATTAATATTATTAATCTTATTTATTTAAACCATTTATTAATGAGGTAAATACTACATCATTATTGTGTCATAAATAATTTAATTTATTTGATGTCTAAAAATTATAAAAAAATTCCATAATGTAGGAAATATTTTTATCTTTACAATGAATATTTATAGTCTAAAATATGACTTATATAACCCCATGTAAAAATTGATTTACTAAAAAATATTTGTTTATGTCATTCTTGCCTTTACTTTAAGTTAATTAAAATAAAGTGTCATTATCAATCATAATTGGCTCCATGAGGTCCCAAAATAGACCCAAGTATGCCCATTGTCATCCATGAGTCATCCAATAATGTTAGGACAAGTGTTAAGGTAATTTTGTATTATTAGAACTTTCTTTTTACCTAGAATTACCCTATTTACCTTTAACTGCGAATTATAAAAGTCAAAAGTTACTATTCACCAAAAATTATGTTCATCCTATTGAACCAGATTTTACTTAATAATAACAACCATGTATCTAGGATTTTTTAAATTTAATTCACAGAAGCGGTAATATTTCATTTAAATGAAAAAGTCCATTTTTAACTACTACTTAGTGGTTTCACTATTCATCAAAAATTGAAGTTTTTCAGAGAAATACCAAAAATTAAGCCTAAAATATATTTGATATTCTGAATTCAAAAATGATATCTATTTTACCAAATTAAAAACATAAAAGTTATATTAATTAATTTAAAATTTGTTCCCATTGTCAAAACAAATAGCGTGTTTTTAAGAAATAATAACTATCAAAATATTGACGCTTGTTTATGTATAATTTCAAAGTGATATTAATTCCAATGACCAAAATTAGATTAAAGGGTAAAAATATAATCTAATTACATTTCAAAACCAATTTAAAATATAATCTAACCTTATAAATAAATTAGATTAAATGGCAGTTTTGAATTAAAATACATTATTTATCACTATTCATACAAAATGAATATTATTAGAAAAATACCAAAATTTCATCAAAAGTAATTTTTTATGTCCTGATTCTAAAAAAAGAATTTTATTTTGTCAAATTGAATTTGTAAAAGGGTCAACTATTGGATTTAAAAAGGGTTCACTATTAAAATGTGGCAAAATTGATTTTTTTTGAAAAATACATTTTTTATTTGAAAAATTGAATTTGTTCTTATAATATGTCTAAAAAACATAATACATAAGTTAAAATTCTATGGAGTATATAAAATCCAAAATCTAGTTAATACTATTCATAACCGCTTTTGAACGGCTAGTTTGGTAAGTCGTGGTGTGCTCGAACTCGGTGTTGTATGTAGGGAAACCTATTGAATTTAAAGAAAATAACTTACTATGAAATCATGGGGTGTTACAAAGAGAACCTATTGAATTAATATGGTATATACATGGAATCATATATAAATCAATTGTTGTCGGCTGACCCCAAGCCCGTTATTTGGCTTGGCGGTCACACCCCTTGGACATCTTTCAAGAATTCTCATATTGTAATCATATAAATGATAATAATAAGGCATCACAAGTAATCAATGAAATACTATAATAGAATATTGATCCCATACAAAGATATCCATAATGGAATCCCAAGGGTCGCTATAGGATCCCTCGATGTAACCAATACAACAGAGTATGCCCAATGTGACTTGTAATATTGTACATCATATCATTCTTGGTACGATAAATTTTGAGTCCATATCAGTTATCCCAAACAGGGGACTAAATATCACCTGATTCATGGCATAACCTTCTTCCCAATGAGCCCCTATACGGTTTCTCCCCTAGGGAACCGGTGTCACTCAAGAGTGTAAATAGTCTTCTTGGAGAGCTCGTACAAGGCAAGCCAGGTATTGCTCATGGTGTGTAAAGTAGTACAAAGCCAAGCATGATGAGTCCATCCACAGTGTCCCTAATTCAGGACTTCTGTTATCTCCTGACCCACAATCATATGTGGCATAACATTCTCAAACACATCTCATCAATTATGAAAGCATTAATACATGCTAAAATATCTATCCAAACCGTTTCATATAAGGTAATAAATTATAGAATAAGGACAAAGATGATATTAATAGAGTCTAAGCACAATCGCAAGGCTACAAGGCAATGTGAATGTGGAAATAATCATAAGCAGAAGGATTTAAGCATAAGAATTATATAGGAAATTAGGTACAAATTATGACGTATAGGCTATAATAAATGATACTTGAAGAATAATCCCCAAATAGTCACTAAATGCAAAGAGATATAATAAAGGAATAAATAACAACTCATATGCATTTAATGACTTTTATAAGATATATGGCACATGGTATGGGGCATAACTAGTAAGTGTGAGTAATGAAGCATAAGCACAAGGAAAATGGTATTATGAATAAGCATAGAGAATATGGAATTTCATTAGTGTCATTCAACTAATTTAATCAAATTCATTTCATTCAATGAGCTCAAACATGGCATGAAGCATATGTATTAAGCTTAAGGTCCTAATTCATGGACAAAACCCCATATTAATTCAATTTACTAATGTAATGAATTTATTAAGGATGTGACAGACCCTGAAGGGTGTTTAAAAAATACATTATCAAGGGAATTAGGTATTAAAATACAAAGAACACTCGTAGGGGAGTCTAATGTTAAGGTGATCACCCAAAGTGGTGATTTTCTACTCACTAGGGTCATGTCGGACATGGAAACAAATTAAATTTAATTTATTTGACATAAGAGAGGCATATCTAGATGATTCTAGAACATGGAACAATGGAGCACAATATAAAATGAAAAAAAAACTTTAGCAAAGAAGCTAGACCACCAAGCATATACCATGGATTCTTCTCTCATCTAATATTAAGGCCTGATTTGGTCCGATGTGAGAGAAATTATAGAAATAGAAGAATACCCTGAAAATGGGGAAAATTAGGTCTTCCCTAATAACTTTCATGAGAGGGAGATAAATAGAAAAATGATCTAGAAGAATGTAGAGCTTACCAAGAATAATCCATAGTTAATAATAGTGATTGATTACAACAATAGATTAAGGAGATAGAGAAACAAAAATATTAGTCTTGCAAGTAGCCTCATGTGAGAAGGAGAGGGGTTGTCCATGGTAGGAGGGAAAAGAGGGAATAAGGGGGTTAAAAATTTAAATCATTAATAGAAATTTTTTAAATTTACATAAATTTAAATGGGTTCACATTTTGGCTATACGGTTGGCCAAACCATGCACCAACTGTGCGAGGGTCACTGCTCAAGGGGAGGGGTTTCACAGTTAATTCCCACAGTTTGGGAATCTGTGGGCAAAATCTGTGCTTCCCCTATGTCCAGAATCTACAGAAAATTTCATGGACATGTTAAATTTTGAATATGGTTTTTCAAAACTATGTGACACCCACAATCCCTTTGTACTAGATGTACGGTTACTAGAGGAGGGACTCATAGTTAAAACAAAATAATGTACCATTTTCACATCCTTTTGGCTTAAGGTTTCATATCATGACACTCCTAAAACATGGAGAAACACCTGAGGCACTTATAAAGCTTTTAACCAAGTCAAAAAAACGCATAGATGTTTTCCAACAATCAAAAGTCCATTATAAAGCTCATTTTATAAAACAGACCATCCCCCAGCAACAAAATTCAAATTCCCTTGAAATTTTATCTGATCCAAAAAACATGGGAAACTACAATCTCCCCACCATAAAACTTCACATCCTTAGGAATCCTTGGGTAAATTAAGAGAATATCACTCTACCTACTCAGTTCAGGATGTCTTGTTCAATTGGACGCATTGCATTTCCAAACACCCATTGCACCTCCAAGCATCACCTTAACATATGGTATATAAGCTATAGAATCTCAATAAAACACTTGTTTTATCAAAATAAACCACTAATATGGTTCCTACACAAGTTTATCTTACCCTAGACATGGCCAAATTTTTATCTCCATCCTTACCAAGTTCTAGCCTTTATAATGTGAAAATTGAGTAACAATAGTCTACCAATGGAACTACTGATGTAAGAATTCCCTTAGCAGTTCAAAGGTACAATAGGTATGATTCATATCTTAAACAAATGGTCAAATCCCAATAAAATTTAGAGGCCTGTTCGAGTTGGATTTTCATGAAAATTCTTGGATTAAATTCACCACACTTGACTCAATCCAACAATGTGCCACTAGGAAGTTCCCAAACAACCGTATACGATAAGAGGGAGGAAAAAAATAGTCAAACTATTTTTAATTGACTTCCCTCAAAGCACTCAGCTTAGATGGCTGGTGCATTTCATAATCTAGACCCAATGCATTTTGATGGGGGAACCTCAAAATTTCTCTGAGTATACTCAATGTGTCTCATAATCGGCCTTTCGTGATGTATCTATAAAAAAACACTTCAATATGTCATTCCCAAGCATGGACATGGGTGCATACCCGATCTAGAACACTTGGATTGGAATACATTCAAACATCCTATCTAAGATTGACCAAGGTTTTATATAACCTAAGAACCATTACCGAGAACTAAGGAGCACATCCAAGGAATGTTTTACACCAATTTTTACAAGTGATATGTTAGTGCATTGCCGAAACATCCAAAACTCAAAAACACTTATCATTCCCATAGAGACATACACCTGCTGATATTGTGAAAATGGAAATGGATGGTGTCCATGATTCTGACCATGGAGTTCCTAATTGGGAACCTAGGTATCACTATGGACTAACCATGCTTCTCAGGACAACCATGCTTCTGGAGTGCACTCAGATAGACACCACTCAATGATCCCAATGAATATTAGATTTAGCATTGCATATAATCGAAGCTATCTCATTTTACTAAGACAATTCCATGATAGGGGACATTATCATCATTTATTGGATATCCCAGTAAGAGTAATTTAACAGTTTCCAAAAATAACCTAGGACACTCCCTCTCCCATAAGGTTAATGTGATCAATATTACCTGAACTAACTGTATCACATTGAACAAAGATAAGGATATTCCAACCACCATAGGTTGACCTCCTTATAAGATCATGGATACTCCCACTAACCCAACCATGATGCTTTTACTTATTGAGGCATCTCAAGATAGTTCAATAATAGCCATGAAAGTCCATCCATGGTCGAAAATGTTTTTTTAAAGGTTTCATACACATCCACCCATTCATATTTGTGCTTACATACAAGCACTAACATGGTTTGAAACTCACTATCCTCAAGGGAATTTAGAAATAACACTTAACATCTCAAAATAATCTTTATAGTGCTCCTTGTACTCGGAAAGACATGTTTAACCATAATTTAATTGACACTCCCTACATTTGGAGTGTTCTTAATGTCATACATATAGATAAATGGATCTCATCTCATGGTAGACACACCGTCAACCACTAACTGCGGGTCTTAGAGGTGAACAACATGCTCTTAGCAAGCGTTAATCTGAAGGAGAGAAGGAAACCAACCCCATAAAATCATTATATAATAGGTTCATGATTAGATATATGTGTGGAACTAATTTAGATATATGCCCATGCATGTTATAGAATTAGGTATAAATGCCAAAACAAACTGATCAACATGTCAAGAGACTCGATCCTCTTTATAGAGTCACCCCAAACACTGTGATGAGTTTGATATCCACAGTTCTCGGGTGACTATACCTCAGAGTTAACCTATGATTCAAGAATAATATCTCATGTATTATATATCTTCCACTAAACCCAAATGGTTCATTTTACCATTTATCTACTTAATGGTATCAAGTATACCAATTCATACTACACCAAGATCACTTAAGAACACAACACATCCCTGATACTATCCTTAGTCTTATTAGCCATATGAATTCAAGTAAATGATGTATCATGAAAATGAAATAACCCAAACTCACATTACCCATATGACTTTAGAATAATCAAAAGACCTCCCAAGTCATCCAACACTAAAAAGGAACAAAAAGAACAGTCACAAAGCCTACCAGACAGTTTATCATGCCATAGGAATGTCTAACCTATGAAAAATGATCATTACATGATCCTCACACCCAAATTGTAGATCAAAACACCACACGACCATCAGTCCAAGAAAAGGTTTTATTTTAGAAACTAATAGTCTGACACAGGACTACAACACTTGAATAATACCACATACCTAAAAGGATTCATGGGAAAAATCAAGACTTAAGGGTCTGAGGGTACTACCTACAACATCCATCCCCGTACCAAAATATAAATTGTTGACCCTACCATGGTATCATGCTGGAAAATTTCATTATGTTAAGATCATATAACTTAGTTTTGAGATATAGAAGAAATGAGAATGAGGAAACATTCACTCTCCCATTATAAGGAGAGCAACTCAAGGAAACATAATTCTACCCTTAAACAAGGGTCAGGCTAAGAACACAACTTAAGGTTCTATTTGAAGGCCTTAAATCAAAACTCATTTAATTATGTAACAATTTAAATATTTAATTATAAAGAAAAACTAATATCATTCATAATTAAAAATCATTTGGATAAGGTCATAAGGAAAAACTGGAAAGTTATATTTAAACTTCCTTTTTAACATTATTTATTTTATAGAAATCACATTTTAATTAGGTCATTGATTACATAACCAAATTTTAAACAAAATTAATTAATTTATATTATTTTAGAATTTTATTAGCTAAAAGAAAATGTCAATTTAATTTATAGATGAGAAAACCCTTTAGGATATAATTGACATCTTAATTAAGTAATTGCTCATATATAAAAAATCATAAGAAGATAGAAGATATTTTGTTAAATAAGTATGTCTGGTTTAAAGGATTCCAATTTATGTTTACATGAAAACCCATATATGAAATGATTATCACTTTAAATTTGACTCAACACATTGAATAAACACACCACCACGGGATTACACACTAATGCATAACAAAAGAAAAGGTTACCTACAAGGGTCTCATCAATCCATATTGACCAAGTCATGGGCATTCACCTTCTACTTCTATCCTTACAACATCTGTGATGGGTACATCAGCTATTCCTGCCCTCGTGGTAATAAGATGGTCAATTTGTCATCAGAAACATATGTAAGGGGCCTTACTGGTACAACCTATCTCATTGGATAGTGATTCAGACTGCTCCCCTCCGGCAGATACCACCGAAGACCTTAATGAGTATGGTGCCAGCTGAGTGTCACTAATCATCCTGGAAGCTGCATCTAGTCTTTCATATTCGGCTCCAGTGGAAGGGACATTTGAGAGAAAAAATAATTCCCCATCTTGCATGACCTTCCTTAGGCCCCTCCCCACTTTTTTTATGTTGCTTCCAAATTATAGACACATTACGGTGGGTGGGGATCAAGGTATTGGTGCTATATCAAGCCACCGGGCAGTGCAAAAAGAGGTATGGAGCCAGTTATGTGCTCTTTCCACAGAGACACTCATGACCAATTTTTCTGATGAGGGTGACAATTTTAAGTGGTTATTCACCTAGCTGGGATCTAGTGTCTTTGATTATCATCACTTACACCTCCTTATATACCAAATTGTCATTTTCGGGGAAGACCTTAGCTCTTGCGAGGAAAATATAGCCAAGTTCAGTTATTCCCATCAATAGGTGGAAACCTTCTGCGATGTTTCAGAATAATTTGATCATATGATGGCCGAGGAGGTGAAGGCCCATGACTTGGTCAAAGCCAAAGATGAAAAGTTGTAGGATTACGAAGTCTGCGCAGTAAGGTTGAGGGATCAACTGGCCTCCTGACGTGCCAACTATGAAGCCGTCCAGAGGAAAGGGTAGGACCTTAATGTTATTCTGGAGTGGGTGTGTCCAGCGGTCAAGGATGAAATGGAGAAAAGATATAATTTGGAATAAACTATATATGGCCTACGGAAATCACTTTCCATCATTCTGGAAAGGGATAACTGAGACCTGTTTTAGTTCGGTCTCAAATCATGATATATACTATTCCCTCTTTTTTGATATTTTGGAGAGACTCTGAACTGGGGATACATCTCCATTTTTCATGAACTAAATGAAACTGAGTTTCCTTTGAATGATTTTTCCCTGACATTTCCTATACTGAAAATTGATTAATATATTATATAAGCATCATCTCAATCAGGTATTAATTTTAAACAATGACTTGAAACTAGTAAACTGAAATAATCAAATCCGGCTCTATTTTTTTCTTGAGTTGTGGGAATCAGTGAGCATAGTTCAACTATTACTGGGGTTTCATGGAAAACCCCACAAACATATATGTAATTTTTATTATTACCCTAATTTTTGCCTAAAACATCTTGGTATAGGCTTAGCAGTTATAACTTGGTTTTTTCTTAGGCTGCCCATTGTGGGTTTTCTTCCTAACAAGATTTATACCTTTTCTGATGGCTCATTGTTTTGTTTTTTTTAATGAACTGGTACTTGACTTTTACCCAGAGGTTCCTTTTGTGGATTTTACCTCGGTCAATTATGACGTCTTTTTTTGTGGGTTGTTCATAGTCATTCCAATCAAACTTATTACTGATGTTTTAGGTCGAACATATTTGACCAAACTTAACAGGGCAGAGCCCTAACATAGAACCATTAGCTGTGAATATTATAATATCCTTCTGAAATGGATTGGAAATTTTTCTTGACCCTTGATTTGTGAGTTTGGACATGCATAAGGCTCTTGATCCATTCTAGGCATACAAAAGTAAGAAAGGACTCTCATGGTGATGAATTTACTGTTGATTGGTGACCGTTTTATGGGAAACATATGCAGATCCACCACGGCATGATGTGCATAGTCAATCAAGGGTGTATGCAGGACACTAGCCTTCCATTTCTAATGGCCCGGTGAGATTTGTAACATTTGTATTTTATTTTGAAGTTGGGAGCCACAATGGGTGACTGTCCTGAGTAGTGGTTCCTAAAAACATTAGAAACATTCATGTTGGATTTGAGTGAGAAACTATTATAGTACGGTTCTTACTTGTGTGAGGGAGAGCTGGTGAATGGTCAGTTCAGTTATTATTTCTTTCTATGTTAGGGGAATTTTGGAAAGAAAAGTGTATATAAGCCGTTATCAAAGAGTTTTCAAAATTAGGTAGTGTGAAAAAAATGATTTTCATTTGAGCATATGGAATTAGTAAGGGACACTCCTAAAGACAAATTTTCTTTTGATAGATGAACATCTTTGTGGGAAAAATATGCAGAGCCTCCGAGGCATGATGTGCATAGTCAAACAAAGGTTTCCATAGGACAATGAAATTCAATATATAATGGACATTGGGGATTATGAAGATTGGGAAATCTATGAATATTGTATGTGAAATTTGACAAGGGGTGATCCTGAACATGAAAAAGGGAATTTTAACTGATCTTCTTTGGGTAAACCCAGAAATGAGTTGGGGAACTCTTCTTTTGCATGCAGATCAACTTCACACATACGGATGGGGTATCTTAAGAGAGCTCAAAAGGAAATAGATATGATCTAGCCTCATATGTTCCTATATATCTTGGATTTTTGTAAGGAGGAGAATTTAAACCCTGACTTTGAGGGCCCTTGAATCATGAGGGACGACATGGGGCTTGGAAGCCATTGGGAATACTAAGATAGGAGAGGACTCTCCTGGGGCCGAATTTTCCCTTGATTGATGTCCATTTTTGTGGGAAACATATGCAAAGACACATGGGCATGATATTCATAGTCAAATAGAGGTGTCCATAGAATACTAGCCTTTAGTCATAGATGGCTCTAGAGGATTATGGGGATTCAAGATCACTCAATGCACAGAGTTTGGGGTATGATAGGAGTGTATCCGGACATATTGGGGACATTTGGGCCAAAATTTACTTATGGAATTAGGTGTCTCTTATGTAGATCTATCTCATACATAGTATGAGGTATTAATTCCATCTTTGGGATACCTAGTCATTTAGAGTCACATGGAAAGGACGTGGGGTCCCTCTTTGGGGAAGGAACCGTGACATTCCTTTTAGGGTCATGTTGTTAGGACCATATTCTTGGACTCTTTTTCCATAATTTCAGGGTGTATCTCTTGTTAAGACCCCTAAACTCATGTGATCCATGCTCAGTGTGAGAAACAAGGGATTACAAGGATTCTATATCATTTCCTAATGATATAAAATTTAATATTAGAGGGTTATTTAGGCTTAAAACAATGCTATGCAGTTTACATTCGTATAACAAAGATTATTTTGGCCTCGCAGTTTAGTGTCGTGCAGTGAGGAAATGATATTGTGCATTTTAGAGTCATGCAGTGAGGACAATCATGATGTCATAAATATCTTTAATAGTTTTGATTTAATTGCAATCATGACGTTCTGGTGTTCCCTTAGATGTGAGTGATTATAGAAGGTGTAAACCATAATCCTAGGGGAAACATGAATCAGGAGGGATGATGTGGGGATTGGAATCCATTGGGCATACTGAGATAGGACATGACTCTCCTAGGGATGAATTTTCCTTTTATTGACGTCCATTGTTTTGGTAAACATATGCAGAGCCACAGGGGTATGATGTGCATAGTCAAACAAAGGTGTCTGTAGGACATTTTCCTTCCATCTCAGATGGCATTGGATGATTATGGGGATCTAAGTTTTCCCTAGGTATGCAGTGTGACAAATGGGAAAGATGTGTCTAGGAATGGAGGGAATATCCAAATCATGATTACCTGTGAAATATTAGAACTTCCACGTAGATCTGACTCACATATAGAAGAGGAAGAAAGATCTTGTGACTTCTCATGAGTGGGGGCATGTGTGGGATCTCGTAACACTAAGGACTGGGTCACACATAACTCTCTAAGAATTTCACAGTTTATTGTCATGTGATTAGAACCTTTCATGGACTCCCCATACAAGCCTAACCAATGTATGGGAGAAAAAGGTTATTTTTTTTATGGTGGATGGGTCAGGATGCCAAATCTGGGTGTCATTATGTATCTTGAGAGGGAATGAATTAAGCCACACATAGTTCTTAATATTCCCTACAAAATCTTGCATGATGTGTAGGGACACCTGAGGGAATTTTTTAATGATGTTTGCGCCGAGATGCCAAATATGGGTGAAACTACATATCCTTAAAGGGATGGAATCAAGAAACACGTAGTTCTGAATGTCCCCCATACTGATTTGGCTTGATCCTTGTGTGAGGACATGTGAGGGAATTTTTGTTTCATTTGATACGTGTTCCAAGCCTACCATATTCCACTACAATTTGTTTTTGTAGGAGAATCCTTACCACTGATCCTAATCTCACGTGAGTTATACTCGATGTGAGAAACAAAGAGTGGACATAAGGTCTCTTTTGCAGCTGTAGGGAAGTAGATAATATGATGGGGGGCTGTTTTGTGGGGGTTGGGCCAAGATTGAGGATCGAGGCTTCGCTACATATCCTGTAGGGTCAGGAATCATGATATATGTAGTTCTATAAGTTCCTTGTACCAATTTGGCTCAGTCATAGAGGTAGGGGCATTTTCATTCTATCCATCCTGGTTTCCAAGTCTACCATGTTGCTCTATAGTTTTTTGTGCAAGATAATCCTTACCACTAATCCTAATCTCATGTGAGTTATACTTGATGTGACAAACAAGGACTGAAATAGGTTTCCTTGACAAATATGGGTATATAGGGGGAATGATGGAGGCATTTTTTTGGTGAGGCTGGGCCAAGATCAAGGATCCAGGCATTGATACGTATCCTACATGGTCCAGAATCAAGATATATGTAGTCCTATAAGTTCACTGTATTGATTTGGCTCAGTCATAGTGGTAGGGTAATTACCTTTCATTCCATCATGGCTTCTAGATCTACCATGTTACTCTACAGTTTTTTTTCAAAAGAGAATCCTTACCACTAATCCTAAGCTCACGTGAGTCATACTCAGTGTGAGAAACAATGAGCGATAAGGGTTTAATTGATGAATATGGGTAGATATTAGGCATGATGGATGATTTTTTTTGGCAAGGAAGGGCTAAGATCAAGGATCTAGGCATCTCTAAGTATCTTGCAAGGGAAGGAATCAAACCGTGCGTATTTATGTGAGAGATCATGCAGTTTATTGTCATGTGATTAGGAAGATTTATGCCACATAGTTTAACATCTTACAGCGATGACATGAGTCATAGTTTAATGTCATGTTTCAGGTATGAGTTCCTTACAGTTTAATGACATGTGGAAAGGACAACGACTCATGGTTTAAGGTCATAGAATTTGGACCATTGACATGGGGTTGTTCTAACTCATAGTCTAGGGTCATAGATCTTAGACCTTAACGTGGATTAAGGTGTTATAACTCATAGTTTAGGGTCATAGATCTTGATCCTTGTATTCATGGTTCAATTTTATGTTTCATGGACTAATACCATACAATTTAACATCAAGTGGTCAGGACAATGACTCATAGTTTAAGTTCATAGAGAATGGACCATTGACATGGGGTATTATAACTCATAGTTTAGGGTCATAGATCTTGGACCTTAACATGGGGTTTTATAACTCATATTTTAAGGCCTTAAAGTTTGTACCATTGACATCTGGGTTTTATAACTCATAGTTTAGGGTCATAGGGCTTGGACCTTCAATTATGTGTATTATAACTCATAGTTTTGGGCCATAGAGCTTGGATCTTGACTTATGGGTATTATAACTCGTATTTTAGGGTCATAGAGCTTGGACCTTGACTTTTGGGTGTTATAACTAATAGTTTAGGGTCATATAGCTCGAAACATGACTTTTGGGTATTATAACTCATAATTTAGGGTGATAGATCTTGGAACTTAACTTCACTATTATTAAGCGAAGTATTTCTTCAAGAACTTCACATTTGTGGGAGCCATGATGAGTTGTTCATCCATTGATATCAGGGCGTATTATCCATTAGAATAGACCCTATGTATGATGTATGGTCTTTAAAACTCTGGTTCAAGCTTTGGGGGCTTCTTCTCAAGTATCATCAGGGTTCTGAGGACTAACAGCATTTATCCTTCGAGGAAATATTGAAGGAAAACCTTTTCAAAAATTGTCACATGAAGTGATGTCACTTGGAATTGGCCTAATCTTGGAAGGAATGACACTTCTTGGTGAATATGGAACAATCATGTATCATAGTAGTCTAATAATAACTGAGACTTCAGATTTGGTGAGAGATCTTAGTTACTGACTGGTATGCTCCACAAACTTTGGCTTGGACTTCTTTCATGACGGTAACAGTCTCTTCCCCATCAATAAACCTCAGAAGTACTCTATCTATACCTCATTTGTAGATAACCTTTTCTTCATTTACCCTATTATACAAGGTAAAATTTACTTCTCGTCTTCGGACCTGCTCTCTTCCAGCCCTATCTAGTAGGAGTTCCCCATTTTGAAGGTAATTTGTAATGGGCGTCATCTAACTAGTTGTGTGACCATATGGCTTAGGAACATTGCTAATTTCATTGATTTCTTCCATATTTCTCTAGATGAATGGAAAGACCACCTAGTGGAAATCAATTCTAATGAAAATTTCATCCTTATCTGGGTCAGCCAAGGTTGTGGCTACATTTTCCAAAGCGTCGACTTCAGCGTTTTGTGACTAGGGCATATAACTCCATGTTGGTTCTGATGGGAATTTCGTCATTAGTTCTCAAAAATGGTTTTTCAATGGAACCAATACTTCATTCTTGATTTCATAGTCACCATTAACCTGTTTGATGAATAGATTTTAATCATCCTTTATTTTTAGGTTTTTAGCGTGTACAAGAAGTGCTAGTTCTAAACCTGCAATGAGGGCCTGGTATTCTGCTTCATTATTTTTACACCCTTCTGAATGTATGAAAGAGTAAGGAAAGATGGCCCTTTTGGGAGATATGAGTATAAATCCTAGACCCACTTTGTTGAGATTGGGATCCTCTATCCTTTTCCCTGTCGGGTTATGGAAAGCACCATCGAAGTACATTTCCCATGTCTGGGGATCCTCCTAAATGATAAACACTTTTTCATCTTGAAGTTTAGCATCCAATGGTGTTGTTTATTCCAAGGTGTGTTCATCCATGAATTTCTACTAACTCTTGTACTTTGATGGCCTTCTAGGGGATGTACCTTATGATAAATTGTTATAGAATGACCTCTCATCATGATAGGCATCCATTTAGTATGGAATGGTTGAGGATATATTTGAGTACGTTGTAGCGGGAAACTATATGGACCTCATGGTGCTGCAGGTAATGAAATATTTTCTAAAATTAAAAGATTAGCGTAAGGCAGTTCTTTTGAATTTTTGAATACCATGTTTCAGCATCAATAATTGTTTGGAAGAGGTAATAGAGGTTGTTCTCACTGCCAGCATCATTTTTTTGCATGAGGAAGGTGCCTAATGACCATTCCAAGGTGGTTATTTACAAAATGAGAGGTCTCCCCTCAACTGGTGGTATCAGCACTAGTGGTCTTAGGTGGTATATTTTTAGATTGTATTATTATCTTTGCAAATCATTATCTCACTCATACATAACTCCTTTCTTCATGAGCCTAGTGAAAGGTAAACATTTACCTGCTAGGTTGGATATGAAGCAAAAAATGTAGGCAAGGTGCCCCTGGAGATATCTCAACTCGGTGAGGTTGTGAGGTGGGGATATGCCAAGTATGGATTTTTCTTCTCAAGGTCAACTTAGATGCCACGATGGCATACAACTAATCCAATGAATTTTCTTGAGGTAATGCCAAAGGTGCACTTTAGGGGATTCATCATTAAACTGTGTTGTAGAAATTTATTAAAGATAGTTTCAAGATCAACCAGGTGGTTCAAATTATATCATGACTTGACCACCAAATCATCGACATAACACTTGATGAACTTTCCCAAGAAGGGCTTGATAATGCGATTCATGGTGCGCAGATATGGGGCGCCGACATCCTTTAGACCAAAGAGAATCACTTTATAGTAGAACACTCCCTGAGGGGCCCTAAAAGTGGTATATTGATCATCTCCTCGGGCCATATGGATTTTATTGTATCCAGAATAGTTGTCCATGAATTATAGGGCTTCATACCTGGATATTGCATCAATCAATAATTCTTTGATCGGGACTGGGAAGTCATCTTTTGGGAAATGCCAATTATGGTCCATGAACTCAATACATATTCTAATTGGTTCATTCTTATTTTTGATAGGAACTATGTTTTCCAATCATATCGGGTATTGGACCTACCTTATGAAGTTGGATTTTATCAATTTTCCAACTTCAGCCTCTATTTTGGCAGCATGCATCGGGAGGGTCCTTCTAGCTACTCGATTATAGCTCTGATGATCTTTTGGTAAGCCCAGATGATGAGTCATGACCTCAGGATCGAGGTCTAGAATTTCTGTGTAATTCGAGGAAAACAAATCTCAATTATTCTTTAGGAAGGAGGTGTATGCCTTATAGATCTTGACCGTCATATCCATAATGATCTGAGTTGTCCGCGGGACATCTGTGGTGCCTAGATTTATCTCCATAAATTCATCAATTATTGTGGATACCCCTTCTCCTAATACATGAGGGGAATCATTGAGGTCTTCTTCCTCCTCCTCTTCTTCTTCTTTATCATCTTCATATTCTTCCTCTTCTTCCTCTTCTGATGGAGATATGAATTTTAGATGAACTCTCCAATCTCGATAAAGAGATAAAATTTTCTATTAGTGTGTGAGGTAAGGGTAGTTTGATGTCCTGATGATGGTATGGGAGCATCTTTGATAGGGATTATTCTGTCATCGTGGGAGTCAGCCTTCACTTCCACCACTTTGGACTCAGTTTCCATGGAAGATATCTTGCAGACAATTTTTTTTGCATCCGGACTTGCACTTATGCATTCAACTTGGTTGATGGGTAGTACGTACTCATCTTCAAGTTTCCAGAGGGGTGCAGTGGGAGCCAGTTCTAATCCATTTGGGGCAGTAATCCAATCAATGTCGTTGGCTGAAATATGTTTTTCTTCTGATTCATAAAACCCTACGTCGATATAATGAGACTCATAAGACTCAAACAGGGACTTATCTGTGTGAAATGTCCCATTTTTCCCATTAGTGCAGTATTTGATGTACTAATGGTACGATGATGGAATTACAGAATGGTGATGAAGCCATAGACTCTCTAACAAGATGTTGAAGGCCGTACTTTTCTGCACTACCAAGAACTTAGAATCTAATGTGAGATCTATGAGCCAAATTTTAATCTTTATTCGTACCAACTATTTTTACTCACTCTTGTAGTATTCCAATAGAGTTGTAGTGTAGCGTGTCAAGATAGTTTCATCTTAGCCCAACCGAAAAAGAGTTTTCGGTGGGAGGAGCTCAACTCTAGATCTGTTGTCAATGAAGATCCTCCAAACATCAATTCCATTTATCTTATCAGACACATATAAGGGTTTGATGTGCCCTTGCATGATGACCTCTTCATCCCTATATATGAAGGAGGTGATGGAATCACATTCTTTGGGACTGGTCTCCATTGGTAGACTTCAGCCACTGCTACATCAGCCTTGAATTCTTGGGGACATAGTAAGGATTCTATGAGTACCTCTCTAAGATCTGTGAATAGGCTCAATGCATCTAGGGTTGACAGATTTACTGGTACTGAAGCCATATTATTTAAATATCATACTTCTGCTCTAAAGTACAGCTCCTCCTGTCTTGGGGTTTCTGTTTCATAGACACATTAGGGGTTTGGGCTCTGGACCCAGATGGTTCAGCCTCTGTATCCAGGGCCGATGGTGCTGCAGTCCCATTCAAGTTGGGATGAACTGGTTTGCTTGTATGCCTTGTGTGGTTTCATATTTGTTCTTCCCCTGATGGATATTCAAATATAGTTGGAATTGGATTTCTTCCCATGGTGGGTGAGGAGCATTCTATTTCTTGTTGTGTCTACCGAATGTTCCTTCCGTGAGTTTCCATGATGTTAACAGTTTGACTTGTGAAGTGGCCAGGAATTTGACTCCTTCCATGATCATAACATCCAGGAAACCTCCGGCCTCTATGGCCACATCATCTGGATCTCCGATTGAGCATGGGGAATTCGGGTTTGTGGCCATAGTCTTCATCAGATAAGGGGTCCATAAATTGAATGACATTAATAGATCTGAAGATCATTTCTTTATATGACATTGTTTCGGTCTGACAGTCTTCTTATGATGGTGTTTTTCGGTAGGGTGGTTCCCATTGAACGATTTGGCGGGGCGGAGCCCATTGTACCATTTTGCGGGATGGTTCCCATTGTACCATTTTTTATGGTGGTGCCCGTTGTACCAAGTCTATTGGCATGAAGTATGAACGTGTCAATATTAACTTCAACTCTAGTATCAGATCATATTATTTCATTTTCTTTCTACATTCTGGACTTTAGTGTGTCGTGGGGCCAATGAGGATGATTGTGTCATATCGAGAGATTTTGGGGGCACAATTGGTTGTTTCAATTGCACTTGGAAGATTACATGAACTCGATTGATGGTCTTTTGGGTCATCCAATTGTCTAAATTTTTCTCCTTCTTATTGGTGACTATATTCCTTTTCTCTTCCTCTCTTGTGTTTGATGTGGAGACATACGCCACTTGTGCTAGTGGCCGGCCCAACTTGACATGCTTGGAATCCACCATCTTTTGTTAGAGATCCTTGAAAACAATGAATTAATGGATGGTATGTCCTAGTATCTAGTGATAGGGACAATAATTTGGATGGTCATCAAGACCCACTTCATCTTCTCTCTTTGGCTCTAGTAGCCATAGAAAGTTGCAATTCATGGAATCTATGAAATAACCATGGACCTGGTCATCTCGTAATGAGTAAAATTTATTTCTTCATTCCTCAAAATTATTTATTTTATCACCTTGTCTCTCATATTGCTGAGGTGGTGGTGGTTTTGTCATCCAGGGGGCCCTGCGTGGTTCATTGGGGGCCTCACACTAGCGCTGGTGTCGGGGGTGGCGTACGCGTGACAAAAGCCACATCAGTTTTTACTGTTCTTTTCCTATAGGGGTTGATGGGTCCACTTAAAACTTAAGATTGGTTCCTTGAAAGGAGTCTTTTATCCTTTCGGAAATGACAGAGAAATATTGAAACCCACTTATGTACTTCACTAGGATGAGTGTCGTTTGCAATTCATCCCAAAGGATGTTGATGCACAAGGAGAGCATCTCATCCAAGGGGAGTGGTTTGTTCAATGAATATGTTAGGCCCTTCTATATGGAAATTAAGTCTACGAATATTTAGTTCTCCTGCAATTTGCAGTTAATGAGATAACTGACCATTATCTTAGGCAGCGTTGAACTGAACTGGAAGAGAAACTATCAACGGAGGTCCTCCCAGCCTGTGATTGAATTGGATGGTAGGCTAGTATACCATACGAAGGCCGAGCCCTGTAGGATTCATATTAAGCACCTGAGTTATACTTCTTCTTGATACTATGGAGTTCCCATCATGGTATCACTATAAGAGGAATAGTGCATTAAATGTTGTTTCGAGTCCCCCAAGACATTGAACACTGGGAATACGTGGTTCCTAAAATTTGGTGGTGGTGGAACATTTCTCACCCACTCGAGGTAGGGTTTACGCTCTGGCTGTATCATACTGTGCTGCCTCTCCATGGATTCTAGTCAAGCTGTTAATTTCTTGACAGTGTTTAAGAGCCATTGATGCATATCCTGTCGAGCTTGATCTTGAGCTAGTGTGACAGTGTCTAAGACTGGGCATACCGATGCTATTGGAATTTTAGGTGGATACCCAGTGGGGGGTATCATTTGTGGGTTTTCCTAATCATATTCTGGATTCCTTCCCAGTGGGGGGAAGTCTTGATGTCCTTCTGGGGACAGGTTGAATGGAACTCTGATCATGTCTTCATTCACCGGAATGAGTGCCTGTGGCATGGGAAAATATTATGGGAGCACCTACTGATGTTTTGCGGGGGGAACACATTTGGAGAGATAAATCCCTCGACGTAGATTGACATTAATTCAGCTGAGCTCTTTCATTTCTTACTCCTACTTGGAGAACCTCTCTTTAAGAGTGAGGGATGCATTTTCAGGGGGAGGAAGAGATAGGTCATAGATGAAATTAAATTCATTTTTCTCCTTGTTGGAGTTTCATGGGGGAGGAAGTGACGTATTTGCTAAGGGGGAACCCAAATTTTGGACCACTATCTTGTTACAAGTATGCACACCATCAGGCTTGGTGTTGGATGCCTCTAGGGGGAACCATCTTCATTTGCATTCCCTCCATCAACGTCATTTCCTAAAAGATCGTGTGGATGCTTACCATGTTCACAGAGGAATACCGCATTAGGGGTGGTGTACCTGGTGTCGAATGGTAGGAAGGATTTATGCGTCCTTTATTGAACTTTTCCCATCAAATTTGTGGTACTCTTCGGGTTTATTGGTGAATATTGACCTGAAGGGAGCCCTGTTTGGACCTCAAAACATTCCTTTGTCTCGAAGGGTGAGAGAAACAATAAGGGTTGGAATGGGTGACACCTTTATCCATCGTTCTTCCTCTAAGGTGGAAGATAGACATCCGTTGTGTGGGGATCTAAGGTAAAAATGCCCCCATCCCTATAGGCTAGGGTTTTTTTATTCTTTCATTTATGGGAAATGACCTGGATTTGTTGGTCTTATGGGATCATTTTTATTTAAACATTCCCCCAGCTCTGTGGTTTGGGGTTGTTCCCATATTACAGTGGTAGCCGCCGCTTTTTCCACCTTTACAATTTCACGTACTCTCAAGCGGGTGTGAGCCGAGTATGACATTGGGCCTACATTGAGTCTATGGCCTTTTTAAGACATGGTAACTGCTTTCTGGTTGGATTCCCTTAGGTGGGAAGCATGCGGGGTGTTTCTAGTTGCCTGACTCAGAAGCTTTTTGATGTCCTGATCTCTTTGGTCCTAATGCTTTCGAGACTTACTCCAGGCTGGTTATTATCAATATCCCATATTTCATGAGCAGGGGTTTCATTTGATTGTTTCCCCTTGGTGATGACATTGTAGGACGTCATTTCCAATGGGGCATGTTGGATGAGACATGGGGGGAAGTGAAAAGCTCCATGTTCTCCCCATCCTTGAATGTTAACTCCAACTGAGGCATTTTCAATGATTTGATGCAACTTATGCAGTACATGGAGGCAAGATAGTTCAAACTGAGGCATTTTCAATGATTTGGTAATGGCCATCATATATGGGTTTATGCCCTGTTGCATTCTATGATATTGTTGGGATACGCTGGCAGAAATCTTGATTTTTGGTTGGGATATATGTCTTCCTTGGAGCGGCCACCACGTTGGACTGGCATCCCCCAGTTGGAACTGGTATTTGTTCTCGATCCAGTTTTTTTTATATCATGGTATATTATTGTCGATCCTCCTCGACTGGAGTAGGGCTGCATAACTACTCTAAAGTAAATAACTCATTTTTTGAGTGAGTAATTACATTCGAGGATATCGGGTCGTGGGCCTGATTTCTCGCCTTTGCTGCTGATGCAATGTTATCATGGATTGTTTGGTGGATATGGTCTAGAATCAATGTTTGATCTTCCATAATTGATAGGATGTGATGAGATACATATTTGGATAGAACAGGAATGAAGTCCAATTTCAATATTGGATCAAGAGTTTGTGCTTGTTTCGGTCCTCCATGACTTTCCAGTAGATACTGGAAGTTCCTCTATGTCGGGACAAAGAAACAAGTATACCACCGGTTGTCTTATTCGGTTGCCACCGTATTTGAATGGTGGTCTTCATATTCACTAGTAGGGATTTTGATCTCCTCTCTATCCACTATATTTGTCTCAAGATCATTGTATGAATTCGTAGAAATTTGACTCTACTTATATTTGGTTGTTACTCTATTTGGATGGAAAACTTGATATGCATCATTAGGTATTGGTAAATATGTATAGAATGTTTCTTCCCTACTTAGATGGAAGGTTTGATATGCATCAACATGTGTTTTTTCTGTATGTAGCTGAGTGCCTCACTATTTTGTTGACGGGATTGCTATGAATCAGTAGGTATTTGTACCTATGTATAGCTGGTTTATGCCCTATTTGGATGGTGGGCTTATTGTGCATCAGCAGATATTTGCATCTTCCTATAGTTTTCCACTCTGTCTGTATGTTGGGACCAACGAGCATTAGTATGGACGTGCATGTGCTCTTATTGTGCCACCCTATCTCTATGATGTTCTTTAGTGGATAGGGTAGAGTCAGATGTTTTCTTGTTAAATTCCACCATGTTAATATGGTGGAGCTACTCATCAGGAACTAGGGTGATAGCGTATTCCTGATTATATATTTTCCACCCTTGGCAGGCAGCCTGAGGGCCCCAGGTCTCTTGGACTTTGGTAGGTGCCCTCGGCATAAGGTTCTTTTCGGTGGGAAGAGGCTTGGTCATCTGGTGTCGGAAAATAACTTCTCTAGTGGGGGCCTGTGAGTAGGACCCACGTACCATTGAGATGAAGTTGTTAGCATCGACTTCATCTACCCCTATAAGGTAAAGGAGGTACTCATTGTCACGTTTCTGGCATAGGCTCCCGAAATGGTTTGAGATGACCACCAGGACCACCTTGTGCTGGGATACTGGAAGAAGCTGAAGAGGCGGCTAGCAGACCTCTGTATACTAGAGGGATTTTCTCATGGCCTTCAGTGTGGGAAGAGTATCATTTTGGTGGTACTCTTTGATCAGCGTGCTAGATACCGAGCGTTGAAGACGCTGGGTAGGCGAGGGGGTCCTTCTCATTGATGGGGCCCTAGCCGCCTATGGGATTGCTGATGTGTGGGTTTTCATGGGTCTTTGGGATTTCATTTGGATGAAAGGTTTCTCTGTGGGAACCTTCAATATACATATATGACATAAAGACCACAAAACCCCATCAAAGTGGCATTCTTTTAAACATATTCATATTTGGTGATTTAGCTTGGCCCCCTTCCCCTTTTATTTTGAAATGGGGTGAAGGGGTCTGAGTGGGGTAAGACTCCCACCATGGTCAAGGATTCACTTCAGGTTCACCTTTTTTTCAACCTCCGAGGTGGCGTGTTTCGCACATCAGGTTCACCATTTTTATTCCGCCTCTAAGGTGGCGTTTTTTGTGAGTACTAAGGTGAACAAAATGGTCTGATGTTCAGTATCCTTTTGTCTTTAATAATTAGGGTAGAACTACCACCTTGGTTAAGGATTCATATCAGGTTCACCATTTTTGTTCTGCCTATGAGGTGGCATGTTTCTGGGTGGTGTGGAAATGGCAGGATGAGGATAATCACCCTTCCCTTTTTCTATAGAGACAGGTTCTCGTCAAGTC
Organism: Viscum album; assembly: GCA_963277665.1. Taxonomy (NCBI): domain Eukaryota; kingdom Viridiplantae; phylum Streptophyta; class Magnoliopsida; order Santalales; family Viscaceae; genus Viscum; species Viscum album. Next base: position 1,542,033,822 of record OY728143.1, read on the forward strand.
CAAGAATCCTTTATTTTTGACTCATTTAGTTTCATTATCTTTTAAAGAAGGTTGAAATGACCCTGCAAGAACTATTAGTCCCAACGCTCGATTGCATGGGGGTCAAGCACTTCTGCAATCAGACCTTCTCAGATATAACCTCGTCGGCTGGTCTCCAATGGGTTTATTAGTGGATCTAATAACCCCCAAAGACCCCGGTATCTATGATTAATGGACCTTCTTTCCAAATTCATACACTTTTTGGCTAACTATTTGGTCAATTACACTTAAGGAAACCATTGGTCCAGAGGATGGGAGGTCAGTCTCACCGCACCCTTCTGAGGGAGTATTATTTCCTGTTCCAGGACTCTCTTATAGATTTAAGTTGTGTTAACATGTTTGTAAATCCTTGGTTCATTCCTGAAGAGTGTGTCCACATGATACCCTTGGTTTGCAGGATCCTCGTATGCATGCACATATTTGATGCTGTGGAGGCAATGCTGACTTGATCCATATTATAAGGCACTCTAGAGTTTATTGTCATTTAGAGGGGATGGAATGTGTCTTGATGTCGGGATCAAGCCCATAAGAAGGACATCCTACATATCCTCAAGAGAGTAATCATAACACATGTAGTTTATATTGTGTGGGGATTATGCATATAATCTTTCCATAGGAAGACATGATTGAGTTAACCCTTTATGGGAGGGCACCCTTTTGAGCTTGGGCCTTCTGGTAGGCATCTTATGTATCCTGGTTTGACCATGAATTAGAGTTCTCATAGTTTAGATGGTGTGGATGTTGTAATCCTCAAAAAACTCTAAGCCCGTGTGATTCATGCTCAGTGTGAGAAATAATAAGATGTGAAATATTCAATAGTGCACATGCCTCCCCCTATTGGTGGGGGAGAGAGAGCCCATGGTGGAAGAGGCTAGGGAGACCATGGGCGAGGGTGTGGAGCCATGAGACTTTCAATGTGAAATGACATTGAAGTTCACTCGGACCTTCCTAGGATGATTGGGGATGTACCATAGTGGGAGGGCCCGAGAGCATGTTCTAGGAAGGGGAAGAGTTTTGTCCTTGTCAAAGGGGGGAGCGAACATAACCCCACTGAATGATCACTATTCCTCATTGAATGGAAAATAATGTGATCTCCCTTAATCCCTAGAATGGGGAGGTTTGTGTGGGCATCACAAGGTTGGAATTAGGGTTACCCTAGGAATGTAGACCCACAGGCATTCCCTAAGACCGAACTGTTTTGGGGAGAGCCTTTGCGACTCCACTTACCATGGGTATATTGACTCAAAGGGGCACACAGATGCACCTGATGTCCTGATCATAAGGGTCTAGGGGTTTGGAGGAGGCTTTGTCCTTATGCCAGAGGACTGGTTAGTAGAGGAATCATGGAGGACTAGATGGTAATGGAGGGTTGAGGTTGGGACTAGAGGAGATAATATCCAAAAAAAACCTCATTCTGCATACTGGTTTCTTATATGGAAGGGGGAAGCTCCACATACCGTAGTGTTATGGAGGAAAAGTGGACATCTGCATATTGATGTTGTACATGGGTATGGGTATATACCACTGCATTCCATAGTGGTATGCGACTCACCATTCCAATTTGGGTTCCTTCCATGTACTGATCCAGTACGCGATGCCGGGTTTAGTCCGCATAGCGGTGCACTATACAGAGCACCATATTGAAAGAGGGTTCGGGGGATTATCGTTCATGGGGAGTTCATCCGCAATAAGTCTATGGTTCGAGGTTCACCTATTATGTTCCCAGTTCTCTTTTTATTGTTAAACATCCCCAATTTTATTGTTTAGGGCCTACTGTACTTATAGGGAAGGTGGTTCACGATTCCGTCTTTGTTGATGAATCAAGATTAAAGTCGGAGAATTCTCCGTACTCTTTCTTCCAACCTCTGATTTCCCATTGATATTTTATTCTCCCATCGTCGTTCCTTTTATTTTTATCCCTTTTATAGAGCATCAGGACACTTGTATCTATTGGGCACGTGACACCATTTGTGGAGGCCTGTGCAGATATCCTAACCCACAAAAGACTCGGCCAACTTGGGTTTGTGGAGGCTTTGGTTTTTGATAATGGTTTGAAACACCCTATCAGTTCTCTTCATCCGTGAACTAATGAGTTTGCAGTATAGTATGTGGATTGACTTCACGCACACAATTTCTTCGATGACACAGTTCATGGTCTGCCTTGCTCGCTGGCCATCACCTCGCGGGCCAGTGGTTCGCAGATCGTTCTGCATACTTGGTGGTTTGCGATCCAGTTGGTCTACATACCTTTAATAGTGATGGTACACTTTCCACTTGAAATGCTTTGAAAACTTGAATTCCATCAAGTTTCTTCTGAAAATTGTAACACAATTTGAGTCTATTCACCTTGCTTACCTTGTAATAGTACTTTCTTCCTTCTGCAAACTGATTGTGGGGGTATTTTCTTCCCTTGGTGGAATTTTCAGAACCCTATAATGTTATTTAAATTTATAACATGGAATATAAAAGGGCATGCTAATAACACACAAGGATCCTCAAAGGAACCTCAATAGACTAATAACGAAGTCTACATGGCAAGGAATATGCATGGAATGTGAATCCCTATGTGCCAATATTGATGCATGTAATGATTACTTGTTTCCATACCAATCCAAGGGTAAATTATAAATCTCATAACTTAGTAATAAGTTAAAATTAAACCAATCAATAATGGTGAAATAAAAATCAACCGTAATAACAAACATCACCAACAACAGTCCCATCCCAGGACACTAGAACTTTTCCCCATATGTGGGTTGATCACTACCAGGAATGGATATTTACCAAGCATGAACACATTCCTATTATCCTATCTACAATCCTAAAATAGTAATAAAAAAGGAAAAAGGGCCTGGATACCACTTTTTAATGTCCCAACCTGACTAACCATAGAACTTGTAGCTGGACTAGTCACCATAAGGCCTCAATCATGCCTCCCCATATGCCAGAGTCCGCTAAATTGTAGCTAGGGTTTAATGATGGTATGGTGTGGAGACGATACCATCATGTACAGAGCCTCATAGTGGTATATCAAGAGTTATTCAATAGAAAAATGCCAAATTAGTGACAATAAATGAAAAAAACCACATGTCATAAATATTATGACTAAATAAAAATAAATTACCAATGTTAATATGTATAATGATGCGTGCATGTATAGATGATACTATAAGATATAAGTTTGAGGTAAAATAGGTAGTACAACATAATAAAAATAAGATGATCAAAAATGATAACTCCATGAGCATCCCGATTACTAGCTCATTCATGTTTTCCTTAGCTCTGAAGTACACAACACCACATAAGCAATAAATCCTTGGACATATAAAAATCAATATCTACTATCGTACCCCATTGCAATGGAAGCTCGAGAAGGGTGTTATATATAATCTCTATAGGTCACCACCAATGGTATCGAGATAAATCCATTTCATGCAATATAAAGTGAACAATGTTCCAACGTAGGTGAATACATGGTGACGAATAGATAAATAAATAAATCTTCGGTCTGGGTTCCTATATGGATACCCGTTCGATTCTACATGATTTTCCCTATGTCAGATACCTGAACCAAGAGAACCTGTAGAAGTACTATGGTATATAAATGGAATCATATATAAAGAAACAGAAGTGGGTTGACCAAAATATTGTTCTTTGGCTAGTCTGTTACACGCCAAGGACATCTTTCAATAATTCCTATACTGTGATCCTAACAATGATAATAATAAAGCACCATAAGTAATACATGAAAATCATCCATCAAGTCCACTGATGGAATCATGAACCCATATAAGGATATTCATAATGAAATCCCAAGGGTATCTAAAAGAACCTATATGTAACCAATATCATAGATTTCATCCAAGTTGACCTGTAATGGTGTCGCTCATATCAATATTAGTATGCTAAACTTCAAGTTCATACTAGGTATCCCACATAGGGGACCGAGTATCACCCAAGGCATGGAATAGTCATATTTCTAATGGGCCTATCCATGGTTTCTCCCCTAAATAACTGGTGCCACTCAGTATAAAAAATCTTCCCAGAGAGCCCATACCAAGAAATCTAAGAATCTCTCACAAAATGTCAAGTAGTTCCAAGACAATCACAATGATTCCATCCATGACATAATTAATTCAGCACCCATGTTCTCCCCTAGTCTAAAAACTTGTGAGGAATAGCATTCTCAAACACATATCATCAATGAGGAATTAATTAATATATTGTAAAAAACTATCCCAAGTATTTCATACAAGAAAATAAAATATGGAATAAGGAAAAAGACAATATACATAGAGTCTAAGAATAAGAAAAAGGCTACATTGAAGTGGAAAAATGTAAATAATCACGAGTATAAGGATTTAAGAATATGCACAAGGAATTAAGCATAGGTGATTATGCACAAATTATAAGTAATAGGAAATAAGTAATGAGACATGAAGCAAAACCCTAACCAGCAATTACAAGGAAAAATATAAGGAAGGAAAAAAGAACAATGCATATGTATTCAACAAATTGTATAAGATATATGGAAGATAGTATAGGCAATTTGCAGTAAGTGCTAGAAATGAAACAAAAACACAAGGAAAATGGTATAATACATAAGCATAAAGAATAATGAATTTCATTAGTGTTATTCAAACAATTTAATAAAATTTATTTCCTTCAACGAGTTCAACCATGGAATGAAGTATAGACATTAAGGTTAAGGGCATAAATCATGTTAAAAATCCATATTAATTCAATTTATTAATGTAATGAATTTATTAAGGATACAAAAAACCCTCAACTATGTTCAAGAAACTAAAGGATCATGGGAATTAGGTCTCAAAGGAGGAAGCACGCCCATAGGAGTGGCTAAAATCAATGCGACCAGACTAATTGGTGATTCACAGCTCACTAGAGTCATGCTAGACATGGAAACATATTTAATTTATTTATTTTTTTTGAAAAAATAGGTGTCGCTGGAAGAGTCTAGTGAATGTCACAATGGTGCACTATATAAAACAAAATGATGTTTTGGAAAATAAGCTATACCACTTACCTTATATCAAATATTCTTTACTCATCCAATATCAATGCCTTATAGGATTCGTTCTGAGAGAAATCAGATAAGTGAATGAATTCCCTAAAAAGTAGTTAATTAGGTCTCACCAAGATAACTATATAGAGATGTAACTAACTGAAAAATAAGATCGAACAATTTAGATCTTAATGAGATGAATCCATAGGGACCTAAGTTGCTCGATTCTGAAAATAGATGAAGAAGATAGATAAAAGCCTATATTATGCTTGGGAGGTGCCTCATGTGAGAGGGATAGGTGTTGTACATAGGAGGAGAGAAAAGAGGGATGAGGGGGTTTAAAATTTTAACTCATTAAAGAAAAAAATTTAAATTTACCCAACTTTAAAGGGGTTCTTGGTTTGGCCACACAGTTGGCAAAACCGTGCGCCAACTGTGTGAGAGTCACTACTCAAGGGGTGGGGTTGCATTGTTATTACACATAGTTTGGGAAACATTTGGTGAACCATGTATTTACCCTCTATCCAAAAGTTGTATAAGATAGCATGGTCATGTGCCCTAGAATGTATAGTTTGAAAAAACCATGAAACACCCATAGACCCTCCGGACTAGCTACATAGTTATTTCTAGAGGGCTGCTTGGTTTCAGACAAATCTTGTTCCCCTATCATCTCCTCTAAACTTGAGGTTTCATAGCTTGATGCTCCAAAAACATGAAATAACTCTCGAGGCACCCCTTAATTCTTTAAAGAATTCTACGAATAATACATTGGAGTGTTCTAACTATCTAAATTCTATTATAATGATTGGTTTACAAAATGGACCATCCACCAATTAAAATATTCAAATTCCCTTGAAATTTTTTCCATCCCAAAAACATGGGATGCCAATGGTTACATTAATTGTGGTGAGCGGTCACCCCATTTTCTCTGCCATCAATTTCATCTTCTCATTTATCAATCATCCTTATATTCACTATATAATTCAGGCATATAGTGGAGTATGGATTGGGTAGTTATGGTTAGTGAATTGGTATCTTAGATGAAGTTTGAAAGTTGATTAACCTTTATGAAGAGGTCTTGATATGGTGTAATCACATTTTAACTGAGAGGGTGTAGTGTGACAGTTCTCTCTCACTACATTGAACTGAATATTGAGAACCTTTTGAACAATTATATCAATCAATGTGACCAACCAAGAACATTTTCTTTTTTTCTTTTCTGTATAACTCATATTTTCATTACTTTTATATTTGTATTTATATTTCATGCATCATTTAAAAACCCCCAATCACTATTATTTTAGTAGTTTTATTTTAGTTAGATTATAATAGTGGTAATAGAAACCCAATGTATTATGAGTAACCCACTCAAGAGTTCAACCCTATGTTTTTACACATTATTTCATACTTATGTAAATAAAATATTGACTAAGTTATCATGACAGGACCCTCATCATTAATTTGGAATCATTTCTGGGAGGGAAAGAGCTTACACATATAATTTTTCATAAAAACTCAAAATAAATAAATAAAATAAATAAAACCAAAAAATGATATTTATTGAATTTTTTTTCTTTTAAAGGCTTCAGATGTATTATTTAAGTGATTTATCATATGTTTGGCCTTAGGATGAATTTTTTAGAAAAGATGATTTTTTGATGAAAAAAGTATAGAAAATCTAAGAATAATTGAGGATCTGATACATAAATTGAACAAACATTCCTAATTCATTCAATAATCCAATGTCTAATGGTCAAAAAGAAACACTAAAATAAAATTAATCCAAAACAGATCAAGATGTTTTTTCTTATATTTGAAGCTTAAGAACTCATTGAAGACTTGAAGATGAAACTTGATGATACAATCATCTCTCCTTGTCAATTTCTTGAAGAGGTTTCTAAAATAGATATGCCGGCTGATACAACTATGGGAGAAAAATATGATTCTCAAAAAAAATGTTATGATTTTTTCAAAGAGAAAAAGTTAAGTGATCCTCTATTTTTTTAAAGAATAATTAGTTAATTTATACATCTCTCTTTCTTTGGAATAAGATAAAGATGATTTCTGATATGAGATTGATTCTAGAGTGGTATTTCTTAAATAAATCAACATTCAATATTATTTAAATAGAGAAGAATATTTCTTTATTGATTATACTTGGTTTAATTCTCATAAAAATGAAAATTTCACTAAATTTTCCCTCCCTAAAATTCTCAATATAGTAGATTCAACCATCCATTCCCTAGATAATGTTAATGATGAGTCTAAAGAAGTCATGGACAAAGAAGAGGATGGACCATTCTTTATCTTTCCCCCATCATCTAAGTAATTCCACATTACTAAAGGGTAGGAGCTGTGGTACTCTATCTAGAGGTTCCTCTATGACGATTACTGCCTGAAGATCATGAGAAGAAAAAACATTTTTTGGTTTCTAGGCATGAAACCCCACCCATCTTTGGATTGGGGTTAAACCACTCAAACTGCCTAAGTAGGTGAAGTAGATACTTAACACCCACTTGGTGTTCAAACCCATCATTTCCCATTTTACTTCCCATATCTATTTCTTTATTTTTCTCATTTTTTGATTTATTTATTTTAGGTTTAAATTGTTAGTGGATAGGATATTAACTCAGGGATTTCACTAAAAAATAAATAAAATGGTTTCTTTCCTATTATTTATTTTCTTTTATACCCAACTAAAATTTTGCATTCAAAAATTTATTTAAATTTAACTAAAAATATGGTAGTAAATGGAATAATTGTGGGTGTATAAATATATTTTTAGAAAGTTTTTGTGAGGTTCCATTTTGTTTTTTCATGTTTTTATTTTTCAATGTTTTTTCTTGTTTTTCTTTTTTTTAGGATTATTGAACCACCAAAAACTATTTTTTTATATTTTTAAAAGCCACTTTTTTGGAAAAGTGGGAACAAAAAACCGAGATCCACATGGTGACCACACATACCACATACCCCACATAAAAACCCATGACTTAAAACATTCAAAATTCAAAAATCAAATTCAAATTCAGAAAGAACCGCCATATCAATGGGGAAACAATGCCTCGAGTCATGAAATCCACATGGCCACCTGTGAAAACTGGTAAAAATAAACACAGTTTATCAAATGTCATATTTCGATCGTCCTTGTGCAGCTCCAACCATCCACAATGTCGGCAGCCTCCCGTGACAGAACAACATGTACCCTCCATCACCACCGTGAAACAAACTCCCCTGCCTCAGCATCGGTAGAATCACATTTCCTGCAAAACCAATGAGCCACTCGAAGAACCTGCATCAAGGAAAAGACATGTCCAGGCGACAATTCCATCGTTAAAGCTGTCCAATTTCCTCTACACCATCGCTGATGTTGTCCATGCCTTCACCGAAGCCACTTGTTGATGCCCATCACACTGCCCAAAAATACATAAGCCTCGTCATCGCCGCAGGCCACACCACCTGGAACCCACCTCCGCATCGCACAACACAACCCAAAGACTCTTGGAGACCATTGCACTGGACCGACCTAGAAGGGAGCAGTAGACCCGGAGGCCAGAGAGAAGTGAAAGTGTAAAGGGCCTCCACAGCAAGCCATGACCGAGCAAGAACCGTCAACCACACCATAAAACCCCGATGTCCAACCATAACCAACAAAACAAAGACCATAACACCATATAAATGCCCCAATAGAACCAGATTCACAACCCAAAAACACCATGGAATGAGGAAGAAGAAATCAGGATTGAAACCCTAATAGGAAAACCAAAAGAGGGAGCCAAAAGGGTGAACTAGGGATGAATCCCTAAAGAAAATACACATTGGGGGGATGAAACCCTAGGAAGAAGAAAAAGGAAGCTACAATACCGGGGGGATGAAACCTTATGAAGTAGAAGAAGAAGAGAGAGCTCTGGGAAGCATATATGGGTGATAAGGGAAGAAACCACCGAACAGAGAATCCCACAATGAACCCAATCCCACCACCACAGTCCCAAACCCATCTAAGAACCGACACAGCCGACCAAATGGAGTCGACTGTATCGGGCCAGACCGGCAGAGTGGGGAGGGAAAGTAGAAAGTGAGACAGCTTTAGAAGCAAGAAAGAAGCGAACCCAGAAGGGGAGAATGACCAAGAATAAGGAGAAAACAAAAAGGGAAAAAACCTGAAGTTGAAGGAGGAGGAAGTCCCATCGCCGCCGGGGAGAACTCAAAACCCCTGGGAGGAGAGGACGGAGCCAAGAGCAGAGGCTGAGAGTGAACTCCGGGCGAGTGGGGTGCCATCAAGTATTATTGAACTGAATCAAATACATTCATAATTTCAAACCATCTTGGTATTTTTAGAACATTACTTTATTTGATTATTTGAAGACATAAATGATTTCTAAATGGTTTTTTTCCTGATTTTGAATATTTTCATTTGATGAATTTTGATAGATTGTGAAACTCATGTGATATAAAGCTATCCAAATTGAAAATCCTTCCCAATTAAAGAGGTTTTTAAACATTTTTTACATCCACTTTACATTTATATTTTTATTGAGATTCTTAATATATGTTGTGTGATCCATAACATATTGTTTCTTCTCTTTTTCAATGTTGTTATTATTCATGGAATATGTCAAGTATGATTGAGGTACCCCTTTAAAATCCCTTTTATTATTTAACTCTCATTTCAGCATACCTTTACCAATGACATTTATTAATCCCTTTGAATTCATGAAATACCTTGTTATGTATTCACATTCACATCAGGATAAAATTGATTTCGTAATAGTTTTTTAAAGGTAGTTTTCAAAACTATCACTAAATATTTTTTAGAAAAAAAAATTATCATTGGTTTTTTAATGATGGTTTTTAAAAATGCTGCTAATTTTTTTTATAATATTTTTATTTAAATAATATTTATTTTTCACGATTGATCTTCTAGAAAACTGTGTGAAATAGAGGCAGTTTTAAAAACAGCCACTAAATTAATGGAAAAAATATAAAATATAAAATAATTAAGTATGATTTATGATTTATTATTTAATATCATATATTATTTATTATTAATAATTTAAATTAATTATTATCTATCAATTAATAAATATTTATAATTATTAGTTAATAATAATGTGAAATTTAAAATAATTATTCAATTAATTAAAAATCAAACTCTAGCATCAAATGATCATAACTTTTGGTCAGGGAGTCTGTTTTAGCTCTAAAACCAGTCAAATTGAAGCTTATGAAATGAAATAAAATACCATTAAACACTAATTTTGTAATAAATAAAAGAAAAAATTTAGTATAGTTTTAAGAAAATTTGGAAATAAAACTTCAACTTCAAAGGACTATAAATTTTGATCCAGTTGTCTGTTTATATTATACCACATATCAAATCAAGTCATGTGATGAGGTCTATGTGCTAGTAAACTAAAAAACCCCAGTAACATATTTCAAGGTGAAGAAATTCCCAAAAGGTCTCTAAAACTATGTTTTTAGTCCCAATTTTTTAACATTCGATGGAATTTAATCTTTGTTTAAGGGGTTATTACTATATTTCTCAATGGATACTAAAATTATTCCTGAGGATTATATTCATATTGATATTCGGGTTTTAAAGGTTTATATTTTTTATAATTTATTTTGATTAATAATTAAATGTATAGATATTCCCTTATATTTATTATAAAAATCTAGTGAATAAATACATATCTACATAAAAATTATTTTTAAATATATAAACCATATAGAAATTAATATTTATTATTCATATCATTTAAAATAAACAATTACCAATTTTATTTTCCTATAAAAATAAATTAAAATTTCTATATAAACCTATACAAGTAAATATGTTTATATATAAACGTGTCTGTGTCAATATATATATAATGTTTATATATAAATATGCATGTGTATTAACAAACACACACACACACACACATATATATATATATTTATATATATATTCTAATATATTTTAAGAAATATTAATATATAAGATATTTAAATAAATTTAAGTATATATATATATATATATGAAACACATTCGGTGAGATTTCATCTTCATTTAAGAGTGCCTTCATATGATTTTTATGTTGTTTATGAATTTATTTCATTGATTTACATTCTTATTGATTTGATAGTGTTACAATTATTATGGACTCTCCTCTTTTAATGATTTATTATCAATTATCTATATCGATTTATAAGCATATATGAATATTTCTGTATATTTATATTAATACACAATTATATAGTTGAGTGTGTTTATATATATTTATGTAACTTAAATATGAGTTTTTATATATTTATGTAAATTTTTTTATATGTACATATATTCATAGATATTTATTTAATATATAATATTTATAACTTATTATGTATTATTTATTTTTTATTATTATTTATTTTTTATTTTTTATTTATTCAATAATTCTTTTTGTTTTATTCTTTATTATTTTATTATTTACTTGTTAATGATTTATTATTTATTGATTTATTTTTATTATTAAATTATTATTAAATAAATATTTAATAAACGTTTATTATTTATTATTTATTATTTATAACTTATAACTTATTATTTATTATTTATTATTTATTATTTATTACTTGTTACTTATTACTTATTACTTATTATTTATTATTTAATTTTTTATTATTAATTTGTAATTAACATGTTATTTATTATTTTTTTTATTTTTTTTTATTTTTTTTCTTATTATTGATTATTGATTATTAATTATTTATTAGTTATTATTTATTCATTTATTAGGTCTTATTTATTATTTGTTATTTATTATTACTTAATGGTTTGTTATTTATTGATTAATGTTTATTATTAAATTATTGTTAAATAAATATTTAATATTTATTTATTATTTATAATTTAGTATTTATTTTTTAATTTTTATCTTATATTTTTTATTATTTATTTCTTATAAATTATTATTTATTTATTATTTATTATTTATTATTTATTATTTAGTATTTATTTTTTATTTTTTATTATTAATTAGTAATTTTTAATTAGATTTTTATTTATTTATTTATTATTTATTATTTATCTATTTATGTGTTATTTATTATTTATTATTTATTTTTTATTGTTTATTGTTTATTTATTATTAATTATTAATTATTAATTATTACTTATTACTTATTATTTAATATTTATGTATTATTTATTATTTTGTTATTCTATATACATTAATTATTACTTTATTTTCAATTTATTATATTTTTATTATTTTATTTTTATTATATTTTTATTTTTTATAATCTTATTTATTATTTATTTATTATTCATAATTAGTCAATTATATATTTTTTTATTTAGTTTTTTATTACTTATTTATCATTTTCTTGTTATTTATATATTAATTATCAATTTGGTTTTTTATTTGGTTTGCATTACTTTTTTTTTCAATCCATATACATATATATATATATATAAGTATAATAAATTATATTTATTCATCACATGAAGAGTCTATTGTAGTGGTAAAGTCTTTGTCGAATAACCAAGAGATATGGGGTTTAAATCTCACCTAACCCGGAATTCCTAAAATGTATATATGGCATGTGCATGTGTGTGGTAATAAATAATAACAAATAAATAATGATTAATAATTAATAATTAATAGATTTTAATAAATAGATTTTAATAAATAATAAATAATCAAAATTATTGAATTTTGAAAATTAAATTTTTTAAAATATTAAAATTTAAAAAATTTAAAAAACATGTTGTGAAATGATTTAGGGGATAAAAGATTCTCCCAATTTTAAAAACCTCCACTGAATCATTTCGAAATTTTTTTAAAAACCAATGTGAAATGATTACCGACACACAATTTAGTGGTAGTTTTTCAAAACCATCATGAAAAGATTTAGTGGTTGTTTAAACCGCCACTAAATGTTTATTTTAGAAAAGTGATTACTATCAATTTTTCTCTATCCTACCCACTCTAGAAGTTAAATAGATGATTATTGTTTAACTCAAGTGTGCGGGAGGGTAAAGATGGGTTGTTTATGGCTTTCTTGAAGATTTTTTGAGTTAAGAAAAAAATTCCTTATTTATTACTACTTTGGTGGAATAAATTTTGTGATGCAATGATGAATGGGTAGCGCATATATCGTTACAATGTTGGGTAGGGGGTTCACCTATATTTGAATATAAAAAATTGTCACCCCTTTTCCTCAAAAATCTGATTCTGAATTAAAATTCCATATATGAATTCTTTTTAAAACAATTCTTCAAATGTGTAAAATATGGAAGAAATTTTTTATTGATGCTAATATTCCAAGTGTAAACTTACTAAAGAGATCAATTTATATTTCAAGGTGATTCATTTTTGAGCAGATTGAGAAGCACATCACTTTGGAGAAAAACTTTTTTCATGCATTTAATTTACTTTAGAGCCTAACCCACCCCATTATTCCTCTATTGCTTTTATACATTGAAAATATACCAACCCTTGGCCTCATAACAACCCATGAAACATCTTTCATGATTGGTGCAATATTAACTCTGTGAAGTGGAAATTCTTGGAGGATATCAAGCCTATATATATCATGTGTTGTTGAGAATGTGAAAAATTACACACACACAAAATCCTTGAATGAGGAGAGAAATATTTTTCCAGGGAGGTAGGTAAGAAATTCACATGAGGATTAACATGATATTCAATGGATTTTTTTGTTTTTTTTAGGATTTAGGAAATTTTGATCTATGTAGGACTCATGATATTTTCTTTGATATGATAAATTTTTTGTCTTTTCATTTATACTTGGGAGGTTTGTTTTGACCTTGGTATTCGATGATTGCCCAGGAGTGTAACAGTTAAGTGAGGGGGAGTGATGAAGATTATATTTTCATAAATTTTATACTTTAAGTCAATTTCATTAATCCCATAATACTGTTATTTTATGGAAAATTGTCACATATTTATGTTTTATTGGTAATTTGAGCTTAATTGTTAAAATAGCCTAATTATGGATTTTAAATGTTTAAATTCTCTTTTGTATTTCAACCATAATTTTTTTAATCTAATTGAATTTGTGAAATTCCTCTTTTATGTTGTTATACATGGTAGTATTCATTTGATTCTTCTATAATGAAAGATTAATCCATCATTTGAAGTCTCTAAGCCATCTCACAAGTTGGTCCTCAAATGTTTCTCCAGATCTGAACACTTTTGAAAATGGGACTATATCTCACAATTTTCCATCACAATGAAGCTAAAATTTTACATGGAAATCTTTAAAATATAGGGAAATGAATTAATTAACTATATACATTAATGAATCACCATATTTAAAGGTCATAAATTCATGGTAATTTGGATCTTTGGAGTTCAAAAAATCACCTAGAAAAAATATATTTCTCAATGTAAAACAACTATAAATACTACATTCAGTGGATAATCAAGCGAATATTTTGATTATTCATCCACAAGACAAATACCAAAAACTTTTATGAAGAAAAAATTTCCCAATTATATTATTTAGTGTCTTTAAAACATGAAATCATTAAGATGAAAATTATAGAGGGAAAATGAGAAACTATTTTCCTTTAAATTTGTAACCTACATTTCAAGGGATTGGAAACTTGGGGAAACCTTTTTTGAACATTTTTAGTAGCTTTTAGAATTTTAAATTATTTTATATTAGTATACCTTTAATATATTATTGTTCTTATTCATATATATTTCTTCCAATTCTTTTATTTTATGTGTTCTCATGTTGTATTCTCTTTTCAACTCTACTAAAAACAGAGAAATAACCTTGATGTTTTTTCAAGGTAAAGAGTGTTGATTTGATTGGGATTTATTATTCTTCATTTAAAACAAAATTATTAAATTATAGTAATATTTGTGGTGGTTTAATTTATTATGGTGAGTGGTCACTCAATTTTATTTGACACCAAGTTCCTCTTCTCATTTATCAATCATCCTTCCCTTCTTTATCAAATTTGTGCATATGGTGGAGTATATATTATGTAGTGATATTCATTGAGGTGTTATCCTAGATGATGTTTGGAAAAGGATTGAACCTTCTACATAGGTCATGTTATGGGGTAATCACATTTCAAATCATTGGGTCTTGTGTGATAGTTATCGATCAATATATTGAATTCAATATTGAGAACCTTTTGAATAATGATATAAATCGTTGTGAACTCCTAAGAACATTTCCCATATTTATTTATTGTATAACTCATTTTTTGTGCATTATATATAAATTTAAATTTATATTTTTATGAATCATTTCAAAAAAACCAATCTATATTAGTTTAGCAGTTTTATATTAGTTAGAATATAATTGTAATAATAAGAATCTAGTGTATTGTGAGAGACCTCCTAGAGAGATATACCTTATGTGTATACTATATTTCATACTTAGGTAAATAAAATATTGATTGAGGTAACATGAATAAATCCACATCATCAATTTTACGCCTTTTTCAGGGTTTCGAAGAGCTTATGCATTTTGTTTTTCTTAAAAAACCAAAAAATCAAAAAAAATTAAAAAAAAACTAACAAAAAGAGATATATTACCTATCTTTTCATTCATAGGATTAAAATGTGTTATTTAATTGATTTATCATATTCTTGGCCTAGTTATTTTTTGTGTAGTTGGGATAAAATTTTGGTAAAACAAAGTACATAAACTTTTATAAGAATGGATGACCTAAGAAATAAAATGAGCAACCTTTTTGCCTTCATTCAAGAATCTAATGTCCAATGGTTAGAAGAATAACACAAAAATAAAATTTAGCCTAATGATATCAATATTTATCCACCAAAATTTTAAGTTAAAAATACCAAGGACTAATTGAATATAAAAATTGATGATCCAGTCGTCTCTAATTATCTATGGATCGAAGATGTTTCTGAAGTAGACATTCTAGATAATAAAACTGTGGGAGAACAACAAGATTTTTAAGAAAGTTGGTTATATTTTGTTTACGAAAAAAATATAAGTGATTCTACCATATTTTTAAAAGACTAATAATCTCCACTATATGTTTATATTTCTTTAGAAATAGATAACCATTATTCCCTTATTGATACTGAGTCTTCTGTGATCTTGCCTAAAGAAATTAACCTTTAATCATCTTTAAACAATAGGGATGATTTATTTTTTTATTATATGTGGTTCAATTCCCATAAAAATAAAAATTTCACTTAATTTTCCTTTACTATAATTTTGGATGTAACATATTAAACCATGATGGTTAGGGATAAATATAATGAAGAGTCGAGAGAATTCATGTCCAAAGAAGTGGAGGACACATTCTTTGTATTCCCCTAATCATTCATGTTGTACCACATTATATAGGGGGAGGAGATTCTTTATTATATATAGGGTTTCCTTTATGACTAGTGTTAGATAAATAGCATTGTAAGAAAAACGTTTTGGTGGTTTCTATGAAGGAAAACTCACACATCATTGGATTGAGGTTAAACCACTACAACTTTCTAACTAATGGCATTAAAAACCTAGCACCTTCTTGGGGGTCAAACAAATAATTATCCATTTTCTTTCCCTTGTTCATTTGTTATTTCATTATTTTCCTCTTTATTTTATATTTCATTATTTTATGTATAAAGTGGTATTATCTTGGAGATTAACGCAAGGCTTCCACAAAAATATAAATATTGTTTTTTCATTCCTTTTATTTATTTTATTTTAAACCCAATTAAAATTTTATAAGGAAATATTTATATAAATTAAACTAAAAAGAGTGTAGAAAAATGAATAATTGTGGGGGGTTTCAAAATATTTTTAGTATCTTTTTCATTACTTTTTTTATGTTTTCTTTTTCTGTATTTTTTCATGTTTTTATTTTTATTTTATGTGTGTTTTTAGGATTATTGAGTTGAATCAAATACTTTAGGAAATTAAAACCATCCCAGTATTTTTAGAACATTGCTTTACCTGAATATATTAGGAACTAAATATTTACTAAATGAATTTAGTTTCATGATTGCTAATATTTACATTTGAGTAGTTTGATTGATTGTGAACCTCATGTGCACTAGTGCTGTCTAAATTGAAACTATTTCCCAACTCAAGAGGTTTATAAATTTTTTTGAGATATTATTTAAATTTTCCTTTTTCTTTTAAGTCTTGAGAGATGTTTTGTGATCTATAAGATGATTTTTTTTCTCTTTTTCAAAAGTTGTTAGAGTTCATGAAATGTGTCATGTATTATTAAGGTGCCACTTTTAAATCCATTTTTAGATTTAATTCTCAATTTGGCCTACCATTATATAGGAACATTATTAAATACTTAGTAACCATGAAATACCTTATTAGGCTACCACATTAAAATCTATTTATCTCTTTCCTCTCTTCTATAAAAATTACATTCAATATTATTGTTGAATTCAAGTGTTGGGATGGAGAAGATGGGTTGTATTTTTCTTTCCTAAAGAATTTTTTTGATCTAAAAAATAGTGTTTCTATATTTATTACTGATTTTGTGGAAGATCTTACATGATGGAATAAGGTATGGGTGGCCTACATATCATTAAAATGACGGTATGGGATTTCACCTATAATTGATGATTAAAAGATGTCTATATTTTTCCTCCAATATTTGATTTGTATGAGAAATTATAGATTTGAATACAATATGAAACATTGATTCAAATGGGGAAAATGGGAAAAAATTTCAAATTTATACTTATATTCAAATTTTGGACTTCCTAATGAGATCAAAAAATGTTTTGAGGTGATTCATTTTCGAGCTGATTGAGGAGAACACCATTTTAGATAAAAATTGTTTTCATGCATTTACTTAAATTTAAATCCCAACTCTCATCATTATTCCTATGATTTGGTTTTAAATATAATATATTCTATCCCTCAGTGGTCTCACCCAAATTTACCCATGATTTTAGGGTTAAGGGGTCACTTGTAGTTTAGCTTGGGTTGACGAATCCTCAGAGACCTAAGAAGTAACCTATAGAAATGTAAATTATATGGATTGTTTCTAGCTATAAATTTTCAAAAATTGGTTTGATTTTATATGGGTTTAAAAGATCAATAATATATCTAAGTCAATTTAAATTAAGATAATGATTTTATCCTAGGTTATCGCTTGGGGTTGATTGGATGAATTCCTTTTTAACGATATCAATTTCATTAACTCGAGAAGGGTTCAATCAATGAATTTAAAATAACTCATCACTTACTGATTAAACACCTTAAAAAACCCATGATAGTAACCTATACACTTGTAGGATCATTTTCATGATCACTCCAAGGTAAAGGATCTTATTAACAAATAAATGTTGGGAGAATAAAATCAATATGGAAGAGGAAGAGATAAAATTATTGAATAAAAGAAACTCAAATAAAAGAAATTAATAAAAATTTAGAGAGTGAGAAATAACATTCAATACATCCCCATTATACTATCTTGTATTAAAACATAAAATAGTTATCCCTCCATTGATGTAATGTTATCAACGGAAGCAGGAAGTAGAGTTATGAATATGGAATTGAAGAAGTAAAAAAAAACAAAATAACAATCACTCCACCATTGTGTGATAAATTTCACAAGGTATGGTGTGAGTAAATTTACACCATGTTGCAATGATATCAACTTGGTATATATAAAAATATAATAAGAGGAAAGTAATAACTTTTATTAAGAAACTAAGGTGAATTAAACAACTTACATGAGAAAACAATGTGATTACAAACACAAAGTGGTAGCATAACACTACAGTGAAACCAAAAAAAAATATGTTGATATCCTTTAACAAAACTACCTTAAATATGATTTTTTTAATCCTTGGTTCGATACTACAATAGTGGAAGTCACATAAATCAATGGTGGTAGGCCTAGGTGGATGGAAAGTCAAGGAAGAGTGGACTTTCCACCCTTGACAGTCAATCCTAGCCAACTTGCATCCACTAAATAGAGGCACCTAAAGGAGCTTATAGATGGATGAATTTCAGTGGATCGTATAAGAAAAAAATTAATATATTTATTTCCCCTGAGTGTTTGTAAAATTTCATCCAAAATTGAAGTTTTTTTTCAAGATATATATAAAATGGTGGGATGTTTTTCTGGGCCACAAAATCTAGACCAGACTTTTATCTTCAAATTAGACCACATGAAAATACCTTTAAAAATTAGAATTATCTTTTTTCACTGATGTATGAAATGTTCCTCTTGATGGAATCTATCTTCAATTCAATTTTCAGAATTATTGGACTTTTATTGTGGCTGATACGATCTCTTTATTGAGTTGTTGTCCAGTTTACTTTGCCCAGAATGTTATTGGTTCAAGGCCAACATTGGTGGTCTTATAATGTGAATCTTTATGTGTTTAAAAGGTATTAATTTTTTATTATATCATGAGATACCTGAAAATAAAATATGAAAATATAATCAATAATATTTTGTATTTTATTAGGTGTTCAAATATATACCAAGTAGTAGTGCACTTTAACAAATAATTACAATCATAATGTGAAATGATGTTCAAAGTGTAAAATACTCTAAAATGGTTTTTATTAATAATAAATCACATGAATATTATATATATTAAAGAGTATTATTACACTCATTCAGTGGCTGATCATACCCCCAATTTGATTTTTTTTAGTCCCGAGAAAAATATATCTCTAAAATGTAAAATTCAAATTCCCATTTTCCAAAACATTTTAATATGCAATGATTACCAAGAACCCTTATACCAAAAAATCATGCAACGCATAAAAATATTTTAATACAAGATAATTTCATAATAATATCTCAATTCTAAACCCATTCCTTTGTACAAATTAATTTCCATATTTCATCCAATATTAATTAAGCCTAATGATTTGTTGTTCATCGCAATAGACATGGGGGGTTCATCTTTATTACAGGGGGAAATGATGGAAGTGCTAAGTGGAATAACATTTCAATATTAAGATGAGTATTCAATTTTTTTTCGATTTTTCCATGGTAATTTAAATTTCACTCAACATAGTCAACCCATGTAGCGAGACTTTGACGATGACTCCCAGGCTCAAAGACCTTAGGGCACCAAGTGAAGCCCACATACTCAAGAATCATCACAAGTTACCTCAGTCAAAAAAAGTCAAATTACAATAATAGAGATAAAATTACTAACTTTTTTCCAAATAACTATGAAGTCGTGATCCCCAATTGTCAAAATCCACATATTATGTCATTTCATTTCTCTACATGCAAATTTATTATTTTATTTTTTTGATTTTTTATTGAATACCCATATTATAAATAAAATGATCGGAAAACCTATGATATTTATTTGGGGGACCCCATGAACTCAAAATAATACCTCACAATCCATAGAACATGCATTGTGTTTTTTTATTAAATAGATGAAAATATAAACGGTGAAAAATCACATCGGATAGTCACTCTTTCTAAAACTTATGCACATGAACTTAAACATGCATTAAAATTAGATTCAAGGCATGAAAAATTATTGGATATGAAATTTAAATGTTTGCAAGGTGTATTATCATGTTCATGGTTAAAGGAAATTTTCCTTCCATTAAGGTAAAAAAAATTCAAATCATTTTTTTTGCACACAAAAGAATTTTTTTAGTTCATCTCTCCCCAATCATAAAATAACATTATTTCTAGTGATTGAAGAAAAGAAAATTTAGAAGGGTTTAGAGGAAGATAAGGGGATCTCAAAAAGGAAATTTAAAATGAGGATCATGTAATGAAGTCACCTGGTGGTTAAAATTGAAGTTTTTGCTTCTCCCTTTTAATACCTTGATCTCCATGTCACTCAGAGAGGCCTCATCAATGATGATAGTTTGTGTTTATATATCCATGATTTTTCTAAAAAAACCATCAACTCCGCATACCTTGAATCTGAAACACCAAAATAATTGGAACACAATGGAAACCCCTTTAAGGTCCCTTTAAAGAAATAAAAACAAAAGGAAAGGAAAAAATGAACCTGTTTATTTAAGCATACCAAACACCGATACTAGGATCAACTAAAAATTAGAATAATATATATATGTATATTTAAATTTCAAAATATAAGTATACATATAAATAAAATATAATAAGGAAACACTATAAGTCGTAGGTTAGTCGTAGGGTCACTACCTTTTCTCCCTTTGGTCCCAGGTTTGAGTCCTCGTTGGTTCAACGGTTGTGATGTGTTTTTCGCCATGACCTATGATGTATCCTTTTAATTTTTTTTAATAATTATTATTTTTTTGTATTTTTATTTTATCCTAAAAACAAATAAAAATAAAATAAAAATATTATGCATCGTCTTCATTTTAAATTTATGGTTATGGTATTACTCAAGGATAACACCACGTGACACAATTGAATATGGTCCTCCCCTTTCATACCCATCCATACTCATAATAGAAGAACATGTCAATAGTACAAGGTACTGTCATATTCAAAGTTTATTGATTAAGTATTTTTTAAAATATCAAAATTATTCATTAATCCTATTTGAAAAATAAAGATGATTCACAATTATTGGAACTTTGAAAACCACAGGTTTCATCCTGTAAAATAATTTTGTTTAACGTCATTAGCCTGACTTAGACCCCTAGTCATTTAAGTATTTTCCTCATATAAGGTTGGTTCACACATGTCTTCATAAACTTCATGTTTTTGGAATGGTTCAATGAATGGTTTGACTCTATGACCATTAGATTTAAAGGTTTGACCAATGGTGGGATCATGAATTTTTATAGCCCCATGGGGGTAAACCTTATGCACTGTGTATGGACCTGACCATCTGGACCTCAACTTTACTAGGGGTAAATGAAGTTTAGAAGTATAAAAAATAATATGTTTACCTAGTACAATGTTTTTGGATTTAATATTTAGATCATGGTAGGCTTGTACTTTAGCTTTATTGAACCTTGAATTTTTATAAGCCTCCATCTTAAGTTCCTAAAGTTCATTGAGATATAATTTCCTTTTGGTTCTGGTCAATGAGAGGTCATAATTCATTTTATTAATTTTCCAAAAGGCCTTATGTTCAATATCCACTAGAAAATGGCATGCTTTACCGTAAACCAACCTATATGGAGACATCCCTAAAATGGTTTTAAATGTGGTTCTATAGGACCAAAGAGAATCTAAGAGTTTTCTCGACCAATCTTTCCTATATAGATTAACAGTTTTCTCACTAATTTGTTTGATTTTTCGATTGGCTAACTCAGATTGACCATTGGTATATTGGTGGTAAGCAGTTGACACTTTTTGATAAATTTCATACTTGTCTATGAGTGCTAAAAATGGATAATTGAAAAATTGAGTTCCACAATCACTAATTATAGCCCTAGAAATTCCAAATCTAGAGAGTATTTTTCCTTGAGAAATCTAATCATAGTTTTATGATCATTGGATTATGTAGGAATGGCCTTAACCCATTTTGAGACATAATCAATAACTAAAATAATGTATAGATATTCCATAGAGTTTGAGATGGGACCCATAAAATCAATTCCGCAATAGTCAAAGATGTTAATCACTAAAATGGGAGTGAGTGGAATTTGATTCCTTTTTATGATGGACCCCACTTTTTGAAACCTAGTATAGCTTTGAAAAAATATGTAGGAGTCCCTTAAGAGGGTGGGATAGAATAGACCACACTAAATAACCTTAGTAGAAGTTTTTTTTGAGGAAAAGTGGCCTCCACACGCCTCACTATGACAGAATTTAAAGATGGACTCTTGTTCAGATTCTGGGAAACACCTCCTTATGACTTGGTCAAGAAAAAACATATAGAGTTATGGATCATCAAATAGATCATTCCTAACATCATAAAGGAATTTATTTCTATCTTGAGTCCCTAATAATTTTCGAAGGACTCCTATAACTAAGAAGTTGGCTATGTCGACATTCAAAGGTAAATCACTCACAAAGTATAGGTGTTCATCCGGGAATGAACTAAACATGTAAAGATGAGATAATTTTTCATTAAATTCTATCCTAGATAGATGATGAGCTGCAACTATTTCAACACCCATATTTCTCTTGATTTTTAGGTCAAATTCTTTTAAGAGAATGACCCACCTTGTTAGTCTAGCCTTAGAATATTTTTTTGGAAGAGGTATTTTAGTGCAGAATGGTCAGTGAACACATTGTCGGGGGATCCTATGAGATAGGACATAAACTTTTATAATGAAAAGACAGCAACAATAAACTCTTTATCAGTTTTGGTGTAGTTGATTTGTGTATCATTTAAATATTTTCTTGCATAATCAATGACATAGGGAGTTTTCTCACACCAATGTCCTAATATTTCTCCTACAGTGAAGTCACTCTTAGCACACATGATCTCAAAAGGAAGTTTCCAATTTTGATATTTGATGATAGGTGGAGAGATAAGAGCTGACTTGAGTATAAATAATTATTATTCATAACTTTCAGTCCATAAAAATGGAGCGTCTTCCACCAAGAGAGAATAAAGTGGTCGAGAAATAGATCTGAAATTCCTAATAAACCATCTATAGAAACAAGCATGTCCTCAGAAGGATGTCACTTCTATAATATTTTTAGGATAGGGAAGGTGACAAATGATTCCGACCTTAGCTTTAACAACTTTAATCCCTCTACCAGAGACTACATGGCCAAGGACTAGTTCCTCATTAACCATGAAATGGAATTTTTCCTAGTTTAGGACCATATTATTTTCTTCACATGTTGAAAAGACTCTCTCCACATTCCTCAGACATCCCTCAAATGTATGCCCAAACACAGAGATGTTATCCATGAATAACTCTAGAAAATCCCCTACCATGTCTGAGAAGATTCCTATCATGCACCTCTAGAAGGTTCCATAGGCATTGCATAACCCTAACGGCAAGCATTTAAAGGAAAAGGTGTCGAATGGATAGGTAAATGTAGTCTTCCCTTGATCCTCTAGGGAGACCTCAATCAGATTGTACCCCGAGTACCCATCTAAGAAATAGTATAAGGCATGACCTGCCACTCCATCAAGGACTTGGTTAATGAATGATAAGGGGAAATGTCCCCTCTTGGTAAATGAGTTTAGCTTCCTATAGTCGATGCATACTCTCCATCCACTACTCACCCTAGTTGGAAGAATCTCTCCATCCTTATTGGTTATCAATGTGATTCTGGCCTTCTTTGTAACCACTTGGATTGGTCTAACCCACTCACTCTTAGCTATAGGATAGATGATACCAGCTTTCAAAATTTTAAGAAGTTCTTTTCTCATTATTTCCATGATATTAGGATTGACTCTCCACTAAGGTTGATGACATGGCTTTGAATTAGATTCTAGAACAATCCTATGAGTCCCAATAATTAGGATAATCCAAATAATATCAGATAGGGTCCATCTAATTTCTTTATTATGCTTTCTTAGGACACCCGGTAGCATCATCTCTTGATCGTCTTGAAGAGAAGAAGAAAGGACAATAAGATGTGTTCTATTTTCTCCTAGGAAGGCATACTTTAGTGAAGTAGAAATTCATTTCAAACCAAGATCTGGTTGGTTCAAAATTTTAGTATAATAATGGTTCCTCGGATCAAGATCAATTTATTTTTTAGAGTTTCAAATAGTATTGATTCCACATGCATAGAAGTTTCAACTACTAGATTGGTTTGATCTATGTTAGGGAAGGGAGTTGGCGTGGTATCCATGAATGTGGTTTCCTGAAATATTTCACTGATTGTTGGTCATAATAGTTCCTCATAGGATCAATCTAAAAGGGATTCTAGCCAAGGAGATAAACTTATTTCATGTGAACAAAGTAAATTAATCTCTTCCTAACTTAAAAATTCATAAAATATTCCTTTATGTTCTATGGATTCATTATAAAAACTTCCTATCATGTTTACTTCATAAATATCCTCATCATCCCCTATTTGTGAGCTAGCATTATAGTTTTTCAAGTCTAGACTCATGCTTCCAAAGGTGATGGTCATGTTCCCATTTCAGACATGGATAATAGAGTTGATTGTTACAAGGAGGGGACAACCGAGGCTAATTGGGATTTGTTCATTATTTCCTAAGTTTGGATTTTTTTTTCAAGTACAATGAAGTTATCAGGGTAGATGAAGTTTTATACTTTTACCAGAACATCCATTAAAATCATCTTTGGAACCCTAATTCTCGGATCATCATGTTGAAGTGTGACATATGTGGGTTGGAGATCTTCCAGGCCTAACTATAAGTAAAAAACATAGGGAATGAGATTCAAACTAGCACCTAAGTCACACAAGGCTTTGAAAACTTTGATCTCTCCTAGTTCAACATTGATGTAAGGGCATCATATGTCTTACATATTTGGTTTAAGGGTTCCTTGGATTTGTGTGCTAACATTTTCTTCCAAAAGGACTTGGTTATTATGGGAGAATTTGCTTTTTAAATTTTCATAGTTACTTTAGGTTTTTTGAGTATATAGGAATGGTATTAACAGTATCGAGGAGTGGAATGTTCATCTTGAATTTTGAGAATATTTCCCTCAACATTTCATTCAATTTAGGCTTGGTTTTTTACTCATGCGTTGAGAAAATGGTGCAGGTTGTGGGATTTTTTCTTGAAGGGTTTTTTATTTCACATTGTTATCAATTTTATTAGTTTTATCATGTGGTTAATTTAAATTTTCATTAGAGTTTGATGCTTCATATGGTTTCTGACTTATTTTTTTGGTTTCTCAATTGGTTTCTCACTTCTTAACACTGTCAGAACATTTATTAGTTCATGGGTTATTTGAGTGCAACTTGAATCTCCCCTTAATGTTGAGGATGGTACCTATTGAGTAGGCATGGGTGCCTCCTCAGTTTTAATGTTTTGTAGTTCATGTTTAAGGGATGATACTTATGAGTTCATTTTCAGCATTTGTGTACACAACTTCTTAAGGATTGGAAGAGGGATAGATTGAGTTGGGGCTTGTGTTGGTTGGTTTATCCCAGGAGGATACATTGGTTGTTGTATGGGTTGTTGGTATTGGATAGGATGATGTTGGTATTAGACTGTATATGGTTGGAATTGGTTATGGTTTTGAAAATTTTGTATAGGATAGGGGTTTGGTCCTTGTGGTTGGATAGGTTGTTGGTTATCTTTCTAGTGGAAGCCTGGGTGGTCATTATACATTGTTTTGAATGCATCACCTGTAACACAAGATAAAATCTTTATTGTGTGTAACAGAAAGGATGTAAAATATTAAATTCATTTGAAACAAATCACTGAATCTCAAGGTGCTGAATCCCCCCCCCCCACAAATGAATTTCTCCCACGAAATTCATCTTAGACATCAATGGTTGAACATTTGAAAATTATTTCATAGAAACCCACATTGGAAATAGTGTTAATAAAACATCCTCTTAAAAAAGATAAAGGGATGTCAAAAATTCATATGGAATAATTAATAAAAGGTTTCCAAATAGTATAACATATTTGGGATGTGAAAACATGGACATATAAGAGAGAAATAACGTCCAAATACTGATGGAATGTGATAGAAGCATGGTTATGATAAAGTTAACGATCAAAAATCCATATACCTAAGAGTCATAAAAAGATCATTGATATCATCAAAATGATGAAAACAAGAGAACATTTTATTTCATGTTATTTTCCAAAATGTTGGGTAATTCCTTTTTCTATATAGGTTGAGAACATATGAAAATGCACAAACTTGATATCTTTTTATTTTAAAGGCACAATATCTTCCTTTGGTTATTCAATGATAAACATTCACTTCATATCTTACTCCTAGAAATAAAGGTGGATTTTTTATTCATGAATCACTAATAGATCATAAGATCCATAAATATATTGGCAATGCATTCTTAATATATTTATTTATCATCAAAAACTATGTCTAAAACAGGTAATTGAATATGCATAAATCTTCATATGGTTAAGTAATACATTAATCCCTAAATCATCATCCAAAGTTTAACATAAACCATTCCATAAATGGTTAACCTTATAACCCTTCTACAGTTCAAAATCTATATATTTTGTCACTATATTTCTCAAAATAAACATAACATTAATCCACCATATATCAAAATTATATCTTGTTTGTCACCTACCAAACATCTAAATACATTCGTCATGTATTATCTAAAAACATGGGGATAAAATTAATTACCATATAACTTTGTTGAAAACATATATTATTATTTATTCCTTTCACAAAACACAGATTATTAACCATATTCCTTAAATCCAAAAATTCTTTGAAATACATCCATGATAGCCTAAACCATTTTTTCAACAATTCATTAATCAGTTCCAAGGTAATAAATACTATCTAATTTACTTTATTCATACCCAACATCTATTTATCATGACATCATTATCTCAAAAACCGAAACATGCTAAGGGTTATATTACCTTAATCAAAATATTACTTTTTTGGTCTATCAGTACCATTTTACTAATTCTTGAAAATCCATAATGAAAACTTCTACAAATAATCCTTATATCTATTATGATTCATATACCACAATTCTAAAATTTCCACACATAAAAACTTCAATTATTCCACCTCTTCCTTATTCCAATAACTTGGTTTCATCATCTTATTCCATAATTATCCAGTCCTTTCATATATGACATGTAGTCTCCTCATCATTAGTAGTATAACCATTACTTGTACCACCTTATTAATTCTATTTATAATATTTTCCCTTAGGGAATCTATTTTTATAATCCTCATACTTTCCATATTTGAAACATTCAACCATCAATGATATGTAATGGAGACCAGTATTCTCATCCTTTGTGTTAACTAGAATTTTCCTTTTTTCATGGAAATTAATTTCTTTGTGTCCCTATTTTCCATACTCAAAATATATTATTGTCCCTCTGAGACTTTACCTTATGTTATTCTTACTACATTCTTTACATATAGAAAACTAAGTCTTCTTTCCTCAATGGTTTTCATTACCCAAACTCTCATTGAACTTTATCCTTTTCTTATTTGGTGTGTCTGGGAGTTTGTTGAGGTGCACATTGTTAATCATGTTATGTGATTACTGATTATAAATAATCACAATATCCTTCACTCTAGTCATCATTCCATTTTGTTTCTCATCAGAAAATTTCCCATCATATTCAATGTTAACCCAGTTCCTTATAGTTTCCACTATTTAACAAAACCAAAAATCATGGTGTGAGAAAAAATAATCATTGTGGGAAACCACATAATCGTGAAAATAACATATTGGATTTATAAATAGTGAAAAAAATATTTTTGATCTATTCCAACTTAGTTTTAACCTATGCCATTAATGGAAATCATATATTTAAATCCTTCATGATGGTTTTTAAAGAGTTATTGTATTTTCAAATCATATCCCATGGGAGTGTCAAACCAGGTGTATTGCAAGGCCCATTG
Organism: Viscum album; assembly: GCA_963277665.1. Classification (NCBI taxonomy): domain Eukaryota; kingdom Viridiplantae; phylum Streptophyta; class Magnoliopsida; order Santalales; family Viscaceae; genus Viscum; species Viscum album. The sequence goes on from OY728143.1 coordinate 1,542,062,242, forward strand.
GAATGCTCTAGTTCTCGATAGATTCTAGCTTAATATAGTGATTTCAGGTTTGTGACCCCTAGGTACATATATTACAGATTCACATCCATTTTTAGTATCCATATAAGGATGTAATTTCTTGAAGAAAACTTTCTTAAACCTTTACCAAAATTCAAGGACATTTTCATAAACTTCGACTCACCCTTAGACTTATACTTAGAGACATGCCTAGAATAACCTTAGAAATATACCTACGTATTTCTCTAACATTGTCTCTTTTTAGTTTTAAAAGGTCAATTAAAACTTTTTATTGATAACAACTATAGATAATATGGCTTCTCATACAAAAATATTACATCTTTTTAGATGAATACTCTTTGTATTACATAAACACATGCCTGAGGACAGCAATGGACTAGTTCAATTGGAAACATAGAACATAAACTTATTATATGGTATAAGACCATCAACGTTTCCCACAAATATCTTCCCATTTTTACTCTTCATATACAAACCCTATATAAAACCTTTATTCATAAACTGAGGAAAGGAAACATAAAAAAGGGTGAGCTCAGATGCTCAGTAATATATAAGAGATATAAATCTATAATAATTTGATAGCATAATATAATCATAAGGGTATGTGATATTGAACATAACATAAGAAGTTCATAACCAACCTATAATAGATCATAAACATGATTCATGTCATAAATATTGGAAGTCCATAAGACGTGAATGAAAAGGGAATCAAATAAAATGAGCCCCGAGAGCATAAAATTGTCATAAAACATAAATTTATTGAATACACATAATCATAGAAAATCTTATACCAAGGGTACCCACCAAGACATTCATAACAAGTTCAGATTGGGATAACCACCCTTGTACTTCAGATGACCTCTTGTGTACCCTATTTCTGGCTTGGGCTAACCACCTGTTTACCCTTATTTTTTATCTTAGTTTATCCACCCAGGTACCCTTCTTTTTGGGATTGGGATAACCACACATGTTCCCACTGAGCTCATAGAACATTAATCATTATAAAATTATTTGAAGGGAGATATAATTCCCACCCATCACATAATGAAAATCATACACCTATTTGAAAGTATATCATACAACATTCATCATATCATAACCCATGAAATAAAGTGGGTTTCATAAAAATTTTATCATATAATAACCTATTCAAAAGAGATAGGTTTCATAATCATTTAAATATTTCATCATATCATAACCTGTGAAATGGAATTGGGTTAGATAATAATTTTATCATGGTATAAACCATGGAAAAGAAACATATTTCATAAACATCTAGTCATCACAATCCATTCAAGGAAAAAATAAGAATGTTATCCTTGGTTTATATCCCTAATAAAGCATAGGTAACATCAATATATTTCATTTGGAATGAAAAATGATTTTGAAATATAATTTATAACTTTTATTTTAAAAAATAACTTCTCTTTGAAGGTGAATTATATAAAAAAATTAAAACTTTTTTATAAAACATGGTTTTGGAAGAAAATAGATTTCTGACTAAAGAGGGAAATAAATTTGTATTTTCTTAAAAAACATTTTCTTAATAATTTTAATTACCAAAGTGTAGAAAATGCTAATATTACTTAAAAATATAATTAATAACCTAAGGATGATAAAATTAAAGATAATTTTTAAGAGATTTATCATATGATTTTATCATCAGAAATATAATTTTGAATAATCCCAATAAAGGATGTGATTGTAACATGAAATATTTACCACTTTAGTAACATTAATTTATAAGCCTTGCGAAGGAATAACATAGAATTAAACTTAAAATATAATGAGGATGAATAAATATATTATTTTAGATATAAAAGGGGATGTATATATACCTCATGAATTAATATAGTTGGATCACATAATGTACATATCAATGAAGGAAATTTGAGAGAATAATATCTTACCACTCAAGTAACCCTTGAACTGTAAACCCCGTGAAAGAGAGATCATCAAATGTATATAAAAATCCTAATAATATTCAAGATAAGAATCATATAATAAATTTAGGGGTAGTATATACACCACATAAAAAAAATATGTGATGAATCTTTTGTGTGTATCATATAGTCAAAAAGTGAGATAGAAATCCCTTACCTTAAGTCCTGACTTCCGCCTTTCACAATCAAACCCCATCTGATTTGGGTATCCTTCTTAGGATTTAATTAAATTATTCCTTGGATACCTTTCTTTCCAAATTTAAGGCTTAATGGGATATATAAGGATATTTAGGAAGTGATTTGGGTGGGGTTTGGTATAGTTAAAGGTCATGAAAGGTGTGAGTAAGTGAAGGGGTGAGTGCCCTTTTATAGTTGAGGAGGTGTGAAATATTTGTAAATACCCAAAAAATATTCACTATTGAGAGGTCTCCCTTACATAATGTACCACAAAACGTGAATAGAAATATAGGTTAGGGTTTATGTGGTCAGGAAACACCTCTAACACACAAAAATAAACAAATTTTTATCATGTTATTCCTTAATCTGTAAGTTTACTCATTTTTACCCTTTTAATTTCTTTACCATAGTAAATTATTATTTTTATTTACCTAGGTAATATATCCATTAATACTATAATTAAAATGGACTTTAAAAAATACTTTAAACCCCAAAACTAAAAATATGAAATCCTATTTATTAAATAATAATTATATTTGTGTGTAAAATTAATGAAAACACATGTAATGCATAAAAATATTATTTTACCCATAACCACATTAACAATTTTTTAACTACTTAGTATTTATTATAGTCATTATAAAGGAAAAATTCGTCCATTAATGTAATATATTTTAAATTTATTTGTATTTATAAATCACTTGGAAGAATATAGGATTTTAATAATTTTAAACCATTTAATAAATTAGCATTTATTATAAAATAACATTAATGCCAATTTTGACATTGTTCAAATCATATGAATTAAAAATATAAATACAATGATGTAATTAAATTATATTATTTTAAAACCTATGTAACATGATATAATCTTTTAAAAATAATAATGGAATTCAATAATTCATTCAATTTACTTCACTTTTATTATTTTTAGTATTATATGGTTTATTTAATTGAAACTGAATATTTCCTTCATTAGCATTTCATAAGCATTTAAAGTAATTATATAATATATAAAAATTAAATATAAATTCTCATGATAAAAAAACTTACTTATCATTCAAAATAACATTTTTAACCCAATATATGATTTTTTTCATATCCCAACGCTTTATGGACATTAAAGGAAAGAAATGATTTTTTTCTTTTTTATTTACATTACATTTTATATAGTATACATTCATGGAACATTATACCAAGAACTTATGAAAATATATCCTAAGGTGTTAAGGATAAATATGGTCATCCAATGGGTTTTGGATAAGTTTTTATGTCATTTTACTTTTTATATATTACGTTTTACCTGTGTTAAACTCGTTTGTTAACCTTAACAACAATAATTAATTTTAAATGTTTTCAATAATAATTATGGTAATAAAATTAATTTTACCATATTGGATAATATATTTTTTTATTAAAAATATAGAATCCAATTTTTCATATTCTCATTAAATAAGTGGAAAATTCAGTTTGGAAATTATCCAAGATATGCAATGATAATTCAGGGTTTTAAAGATAAAAAGATCAAAATTCTAAAAAAGATTTTATATAAAAAATATATATTATAATTATTCAAATATACTTAATTGTATTAATTTATGTATAATTTAAATAATCTTAATTTTAAAATAATTTAAAATAAAATTTAACATTTTAAATTATTTAAATAAAAACATAGTTTTCAATTAAAATTCAATATTTCTCACTATTCATAAAAAATAAAACTTTTCAAAAAAAATCTAAAAAATTTACCATAAGATAATTTTAACATTATAATTTTAAAAATTTCATTCATTTTTTTCAAATAAATTTCCTAAATGTGGTAAAAATTAATTTTAATATAATTCTGCTAAACTCGATATTATGTGTAACACAAGATAAACTTAGTTTTGTGTGTAACACAAACTAAACATAATGTTCTATGTAGTGTAAAGGATTAGAAATATTAAATTAATTTGAAAAAATTATATTTCACAAAATCTTGCGGTGTTATAGAGACCTAGTATTCATTTTTATTTCCTGAAGAAATCGATGTTCAATCTGTTTTAAATAAAGGAGGAGATTTATTTCTTAATTTTATTTGGCTTAATTCTCATAAAAATGAAATTTTCATTGACTTTACCCTTCAAAAAATTAAGGCTATATAATACTCTCCCATGTGGGATTTAGAAGAAGTTCATGAAGAGTTAAAATAATTCATGTACAATAAAGAGTGGGCCCATTCTTTATATTTTCCCCATCATCCAAGTTATACCATATTACAAAGGGGTAGGAGATGTTGTGATCTATCCATGGTCTCCTTCAGGACCAGTGTTAGATGAATATCATGGGAAGATTTGTGTTTTTTTCATTACTAAGAAATAAACCCCATCCACCATCAGATTGGGTTTAAACCACTATAATTTTCTGATTAGGGATGGTAAAAACCTATCACCCTCTTGCGGGTAAAACCAAGAAGTATCCCTTTTCATTACCGTATATACTTTTATTTATTTATTTTTATCATGTTTTTTAATATATTAATTTTTTGTTTGAAGTGATAGAATCTAGGATATTAACTCAAGGATATTAATAAAAAATAAATCATGTTGTGTCTTTATTTTTATTTATTTTATTTTATACCCTGTTATAATTATGCACGAAAATAGTTAGATAAATAAAAATAAAAATAGGGTAGTAAATTGAATAAGTGTGGGATTTATTTCAATATATTTTTAAGACTTTATTTTTTTCTTCCATTTTTTCATGTTTCTTTCTGAATTTGTTCATGTCTTTCCTTTCATTTTTGTATGTTTTTAAGATTCTTGGTCTGGATCAAATACCTTGGTAAATTTAAATGATTTTGGTATTTTTTAAAAATTTATTAATTTAAATATTTGAGTACTTTAATTATTGCAGAATATATTTTGTTTCTTGATATAATTTTTTTTAATTTAATGATGTTTGATTGATTGTGAAACTCATGTTCACTAGTTCATTACAAATTGAAAATATTTCCCAACCCGAGAGGTTTCTAAAACTTTTTTACATATTATTTATATTTTTATTTTTATTCAGTCAAAATACATTTCATGTGATCTAAAACATTCCATTTTTACCTTTTTCAAATATGTTATAGATCATAAAATATTCCAAGTAGGATTGAGGCACGACATTGAAATCCCTTTTTACATTTAACTCTCAGTTTAGCCTATATTTATATCTGACCTATATTAATACCTTAGAATACATAAAATACCTTTTTATTAATCCAAATTACAAAACATTTATCCCTTTACTACCTGATATATAAGTTAAACACTTGATTATTATAAAACTCAAGTGTGGGGGAGGGTGAATATGGGTTGTATTTTTCATTCCTGAAAACATTTTTTTAGTTAAAAAAAGTGTTTCCAAATGTATTACCACTTTAGTGGAAAAACTTTTATGATGTAATGATGGATGGGTGGCTCAAGTATAAATACCATGTATTTTAGGGAGTTCACCAATATTTTAATATCAAAATATTCCATTATTTTTTGTCAAAAATATGATTCTAAAGAGAAATTAAAAATCTACATTAAAGCTAAAACAATTCTATAAATGGGGAAAATATGGAATATATTTATCATTAATGCTAATATTAAAATTATTAAATTATGAAGGAGATCATTAAGTGTTTGGAGGTGATAAATTTTCCATCTGATTGAGGAGCACACCATTCTTAAGATAAACTGTTTTCATACATTTAATTTATTTTAAAGACTAACCCTCCTCATTCTGCCTCAGATGTGTTTTTACATTTAAAATATAATAACCATAATTCTCATAATAACCCATGAAAAAACCACTAATTACTGGAAATTTGTGACCCTATGAGGTGGATATAATATCAGGATATCAAGCCTATGGAGATCACACATGTTCTTGAGAATGAGAAAAACTTCACACACAAAAATCCTTGAGTGGAGACAAAATTATTTTTTTCTGAAGGTAGGTATGATATGCACTTGATTATTAACATGAATTTGAATGAATTTTTAATATTTTTTAGGATTTAGGGAATTTTTATCCATATAGGAGTCATAATATTTTCATTGATATGACAATTGAGTTTTTTGTTCTTTTATATGTGGGGAAGTTTGTTTTGACCTTGGTATTAGCATATTTCCTATGAGTGTAATGGTTATGTGTGGGGTTGTGATAAAGATAATATTTTCATAAATTTTATATAGTAATTAAATGTTATTAATACCATTATAATTTTATTTTATGGGTGATCGTAAAATTTTTATGTTTAAGAAGTAATTTGAGATTAATTACTAAAATGGCCTCATTTTGGATTTTAACTTTTTTAATTTTATTTTATATTTTGTACTTAACTCTTTCTACATTAATTGAAGTGACACTCATTTTTTATGCTTCTATACATGTTGGTATACATTTTATTCTTCTAAATCCAATGATCAGTCCATGATTTAATGGCACAAATCTAGACCATATGATGGGCCTCAAAAGCTGTGTAAAGATCTGAACAATTTTGAAGATGAACCTATATATCAAAATTTTCAGGACTAAAAAATCTGAAATTCAACCTGGGGGCAATGAAAATAATGAGGAAAAAATTAATTAACTATAGTCATGATTTATTATACCTATTTCAATGTCATAAAATCATCAGAATTTAGAGGCTTGAATTCGAATAGTCACATATCCAAGAAACATTTCTTGGAGTAAGACAACCTTAACTACGACATCATGTGTACAATTAAGGTTAAATTTTTAAGATACATGTGATAAAAAAATATGAACAAATTTTATTAATACCTTGTTTCAAAATACTATCATCGGATTGGTCAAACTCGTTAAAATATTAGGATGAAAATTCTTGAGTGAAAATGAGCCATCATCTCTATTTAAATTTTTACTTCACCTCCTTTTCTAGTGGTTGGAAATTTTGGGGTCACCTTTTTTGGAATTTTTTAGTAGATTTGTATTATTTTACATTATTTCATATTATTATACTCTTAATATATTATTATTCTTATTCATATCTATTTCTTCCATTTCTTTTATTTTTTGGGTTCTCCCACTGTATTCTCTTCTCAAATCCACAAAAAATGAAAATCTAGCCATGGTGTTTGTTTGAGGGAGGGAGTGGTGGTTTTATTGGATTCTATTGGACTTTTTTAAATTTCATTATTTAATTTTTGGAATTTTTTTTGTGGTTAAATCGATTATGGTGATTGGTCACCCCATTTTCTCTACCATTGAGTTCCTCTTCTTGATTATTAATAATCTTTACCTTGAATATCTAAGTCGTGAATATGGTTGAGTTTTTCATGGGTAGAGATTGTCAGTAAATAATTATCTTATTTGATGTTTGGAAGAGTATTTAAAAATATAAAGAGGTCTTGGTATGGGTTATTCACATTTAAAATGAGAGGGTTTGTTGTGGAAATTCATGATCATGAATTTAGTAGTTTTATATTTTTTCGAATATGATTGGGAAAATAGGAATTCAGTGTGTTGTGAAAGACCTTCTCAAGAGAACAGCCCTATTTGTGCACACTATATTGCATAATTAGGTAAGAAAATATTGAATGAGGTAACATGAATAAACCCTCATTGTCATGGGTTGATGTACATAAAGTGAAGGATGATTTCATGAGTGGAAAAAGTGCATGATGAAGTCTAGGAATGGATCCTAGACATTGGGAGAACACAATAGGGTTTTGTTGTATACCAGTAGAGTGTCAGTGAAGTCTAAGGAAGCTTGGTGTTTGACTCTTTGAGTTATTATGGATTAGACTATTTCCTAATGTGGTGTAGTTATTTAGTTCATGCTAAGGTCGCTAGTGAGTCATGCTCATGGATAGATTTTTGATTAATAGAATGGGATATTCATTATTATTTCCTAGATATTTGTTGTATTAATAATGTGAGGTATATATAGTGTGCATTAATGGTACTTTAATCGTGGCTGATATAATTGAAATTTCTTTTGGGTTATTGTTGAGATATAGATTATGTTGGCGTAAATGAATATAATGTGATAGGTCAGTATGGGATTTTTTGTGGTTCTGGTTGGTATTATACTCTACTAGTGGGATGGGTAAGGATTTGTGGTTAGTTGAGATCTTGGATGTGAGTGATGTCTGTCATGTATTTATTGTTATATTTACCATGTTTGTATAGTGGTAGGTGAGGTGATATCATGTAAACCTGGGGATAATTTTTTATAGTAACACTACCTAAGTTCCCATTCTCATTGAGTTATTGGAAGATTATTGGAAGAGTGAGATAATCAAGAGTTTCATTATTGCATGGGTTTCGATGGTCTTGTCTTTACTATAATTCATTTCATGCATGTTGTTCAGGTGATGAGGAATTATTTTCGAGGTGAATATTGGCTTGGGTCCCTCAAGATCAGATTGTGGAGAATATAACACCTAGTTTCTCACCACTTCTTAGTGACCAATAGATCACTATAAGAGGATCCCCAGTCACTATATACACACAAGGATCATCTTGTAAAGATATAAAATCTCTTTATATGTCTTAGGATCATTTTTAGGGGATATTTAGATTCTCTATACACCTAGGGTCTGGCAAAGTATTGTCCATTTACCCTAATAAGTTTACTATTATCAGTGTCTATAATAGATCCATTCCTGGCATTGGATAAAGCTTGTAGGGTCAGGTGTCAGGGAGGCCTAGTTAGCACATAATGACCTAGAATGTTCCTATACATATTGATTATTATTATTTAATGTATTTTACATGAATATTTTATAACTAAAATTTATTAATAGTTTTCTACATTGTTTTATTCCAATTTTTTTGAATTTAGTGTCAAAAGACCATGTATTATATCGATTTCATCATTTCGGGGCTTTATATTTATATTTTTGGGAAACTAATGCTCTAATGTCAAATTTTGGTCATATTTATAACACATTTTAAAATCCATATTTTAATATATTTAATCCATGATCTAATATATAAAAGTGATGATTTTTTTCTTCTAATATGTGTAATTTAGAATAATTCATTCATTAATTCATTTAATTATTCATTATTCAAAACATATTTTATTTTGACTAACACTATTATTTATATATTTATAAGAGGACAACATAAAAAACATAGTGTTTAGATTGTTTTCATCATTAATTGAGGATAAATAATTGAGGGATAATAATATGTCATTACCATAAGATATTTTATTAAAAACCAACATAACCTCATAGAGAAACCTAAGAGTGAATTTCTCACAAATTTTATACTGAAAATCCAATATAGAATATGTTTCCACCAAAAATAACATGGGTATCCAACACATATTATGAATTTAAGTAAATAATATATGAATTATTGTTCTATTTTTATGAGAATTCAGACTGTCACAAGTGATATAGTATGAGTGGTTTAAAAATAACCCCAAGATCCAACATATAAATCATCAAATAAACAACATAATTTAAAGTCCAAAGCGACATAAATCCAATTCCAATGATTTATAAATTACAGTACGAACATTATATTAGAAACTCAACATAACATGAATCACATCTTAAAACTATAGAATCCATATAATGCTTATAATTTTTCTATATGACTGAATTACAACTTTTATAATCCACAAACATCATTCAATTATAAGGTCATCATTATTTTAATGGGTAAATCATGGAAGTTACTAGATAACAAAATATGGATCATTAACTCAATATCAAATCAATATAGATAATATGAAATCCTGGGGTGAACATCTAGGATTTTACATAATAAACATCCAAACTAAACTGATCAAACATTAAAACATTTTTATATATGTAGGAAGATCATATAAAGATATTTTCTTACTAAAAATAATTATTAATAACGATGGACTAAAGATACCACATGGAGGTGGTTTATGATTCTGTTTGCACATGTCTTGATCACAACAATTAGCACCAAATTAATTTCAATATGTGAATAAAAGGATTATAAGAACAACTAGATACGGGTTATTCACTTGGATAAGTGTAAAATAATGAGGGTTGTCTATACCAGTAGAGGATGAAATAGTAAAGAAGAAGATAAAGCTAAAGGATTGTTCTTGTCATCCAGAGGAGTTGTCCATAAATCATCATAAGGATTCACTGATCAATTCTCCTCCTTGTTTTATATTCCATATGTTTTATTTTTTTATATCTCTATTTGTACATATATATATAAATGGAGGGATATATTTTTAGATTATTTTCTCTTGTTATATTTATTGTTAATTATTGGTTCTATATTTGTTACCTTTACACTTAATTATTCTTCCATACACCATGTTGGTAAATGGATATAAGGGGATGAGTGAAGTAGTGAGAGTGTTGGTGAACTATAGGAACTAAGTTTTATGATAATACAATAAGGGGAATGGTAGTATAAAGAACAGATACTCTACATTCATGTTAATGAAACCCACATTTATGGGATTGAAAAACCCTATAAGAACACCCAAAAACTTGGAAAGGTGGAAGTACACACATCATAAAGAGTGATCTTAATAGACTGTTTAAATTAAGATGGAATTATTATTTTTCTAATGATGGTTTATCATAGAATTTTCATAAATAATAGGTATGATCAGTGTGAGTTAGTTGGATTCACTTCTCCTACAGGTGAATAGAACATCATTGAATATCAATTATCTAGTAATTAATTTTATATATTGGTCCCAATTTATAGTTTTCCCATATATACTAGTGTAGAATTTACACATCCCAAACTTTTATTTATTTCCTTTCAGTTAAATCCAATCATTTACCCTTATGACACCACTTCATTCCCTATGGAGATGAACCAGTAAGTCACTGATATTAAACTATGATAACCTAGTTACATACTAGGGGAAGATTTTTGTAAATTAAAAATTTCCATAAATCACCTTTTCCAACAATTTAAGAAATATGTTTCTGTTTTTTTATTTTTAGGGAAAAATAAAACAAAAAATCTAAAAATATAAAAACTATAAAAAAATATTAAACCCAAAAAAACCAAGAATTCATAAGATCCTTACTATTATATCATTAGAGATTGATCCTGTTAACAGTATTAATTTCTTATATCCTATTTCATTTAACTTCACCTAACATTAATTCAGTATTTTAATTTTTTTTCAAATTATATAGATAGAATTTGGTGGAGTGATCAATTTGATGTTTATTATGACATTTGTGGAGGCCCATAACATCTATTTTATTTTTTCACTACTCCTAGGTAAAGGAAACAATAAATTAAAGAATATGATCCTAATAAAAGTTTTTCCAAAATTAAATAGATGATCATGGATAGTATAATAAAATCAAGGAGGATAAATCTAGTAGTTAATCCCACTTTATATAACTTTCCCCATAATTATAGCTAACACAATTAATAGATTTCTATTTTAATGGATCAAGTTGTCCACATCAAGGAGTTTCAAGAGAAATTTTCTCTTGAGGCACAAAAATTGAATGGGATAAGGAAAAATAAATGGCTAAGACCATATTATATGACATATTTAAGAAATAGGATCTATATAGATAATAAGTGAAAGAAAAGGACAAGAGACCACACTGGAAGTAGCCAAAGGGTATGAAGAATAAGAATAACCTAAGGAATAAATCACTACCATTTTACTACCATCCCTTAACTCATCTTTAATATATTGTATAATAGATGAAAAGTGTTTTCTACTAAATATTTTTGAAAAAGGGGTAATCCAAGGGCCATTAATAGTATTCAAAGTGGAGATTTCTCCCATGGATCTTCTAAAGCATACTATTGTAGTTTTCATATAATGGAGTAAAGGAGAGATTGGTATTTTTTAGTCTTAGTTAAGGAAACCAAATCCCCAAAATAACTTGGTATAACTTAAAAAAATATATATGATTAAGCACATAAAATTAAAGTTCCTTTGGGAGGACACCTATGGAAAATTAAGGAGTTTTCTTTTCCTTTATTTACCTTTTTAATATTTTAGTTTATTTTCTATAAAAATACCACTTGGTTTAATCCCCTATGATTTATATTCATATGCTCTAGAATATCTATAAAAACATATGAAGTAGAGACAAATCCACTACAAGAATAAATACACACACACACATTAGGGGAGTATTTAAATTTCCCTTAACTCATGCCTTTTATTTAAATTATTTTATTTTAATTCATTAAAATTGGATTCACCCCTAAATACATTAATTTTTCATATATAATAGGATATGTAGGGGTGGGTTTGGAATATTGTGTACCCACTTGAACTATATATAATTTATTGACATAATAGAAATATTTCTTCGAATAAACATGATTCCATAAATTAAGTGTCATGTTTTATTGATACTAAAAGATGATTTAAAAATATTGTGAGAAATAAAATTGTTTATATCAAAGATGTGTTTTTTGAGTTATTTGTTTTTAAAGAGTATTTTTTATGATTTTTCTATTGAAGAAAGGCTATTAAAATAATAATTTAGATATGACTATTTTGTTAAATTTTTTTGTCAATACAAAAATCATTTTCAACCTCATATAGTATAATGTTTTTATGTGAGGTAAAGGTTATAAAGTTTTTCAGAGGTTTTTGGAGTTTATTGGGATAAATCTATAGGTTTTTTGTCTTTATGTAGATTCAAGTCTCATATTTGGTAAATTCATCCAATATAAGTATTTTTTAATGTGACATGTAAATTATTTATTCATAAGAGATATAAATTGACATAATCAAGAACCTACTTTGAGGTTTAAGTTTTTTGTATGATGTGGAGAAAAAAATTGTGAAAAAGGAAACAAATTACTATAATATATATGTTTTTATAGTTGATATATTGAAACTATTATTTATTACAAAAAGGATAGTATGAAGATGCATAAAATTTTAACCTAATACCTAAATTATATAAATATAATGTAAGATATTTGACATAGTCAATAGTTGAAATTTTTTAAGGTTAAAGTGAATTTATGAAATATTTTTTTGGAAGAATAATGAATATGATAGAGATAAATTTAATTAGATTAAATATTACAAAAAGGATTTGTGATACAATATGTTTAATAAGAGTCAAAAAATGAAGCTCATTATAATGTTTTGAAGTAATGATTGGAAGTCAAATCTCTAAAAGGAGAAAAAGGGTCACATCATGATAATTCTACTCTCACTATTAAAGGGATTAATGATTTGTAAAAATACTCATATAATTCTTTTTAAATAATTTTATTATCTTTGGTATGTGAGGTTTCTTACTTTTTCAAAAATAGTTCACGGAGTCCCATGTCGTTATGCATGTTTTCACTCTATGACATGAATACCTGGAGAAACGAAAGAGAGAAGGGTTGTGTCATGAAGGATTTGTTAAATCATGATGTAAATCCATATTTATTATTATTCATTTTCTATTTTTATATAGTTAGTTATATCATGTTGGGATGCATGGTTTCATGACACAGTAGGAATACGTTGAGAAAATTAAATATATGGTCTTTGATATGAAAAAGTTTATCCTAAATCAATAGAAATATGTTTTTAGAAATAGTTTAGGGAAACTAATTCTCCATGTCATGGTTCATTTTTCTAATCCATGAATTATACTAGTGTACACCTGGATAATTCCTAAAATTTAAGTATTAACATAAAAATAAGTAGGATAATTTAAAGTATTTAAAGAAAATTGTTATTATGATAATGAATTTTATATTCAAATTTAAACATAATGTATAGGTTATTGTTGTGAAATATAAATATTTAGGGGGGCTTTTTTGGATGGTATATGAATAAGATATGATTAATAAAGAGTATTATTCTAGATAGTGAGTGAGGAAGAGTTTATTTCTTTTGCACATAGAATTAGAATAATACTTCCAATAGTGAGAGTAAAAGAAGAAGAAGTTATAGGGGAATAAGTGTACAATTTGGTTTGTGTGTAATCATCATAACTGTATTAGGTGGTGAGGAAAGAAAAGACTACCAGATTATCTATAATGAATAATTATGGGAGAACTATTATATTTTCAATATACAATCATTATAGGAAGAAGGATAATCCATTCCTCGGTAAAGTAAAAGATGGAACTGAAACTTTTTTGGATACATATCAGGAGACATAAATATTGATTATATTATAAAATGAGTTCAAAACTATTTCCTGCTTATTGTTTCCAGTATAGTAATTCTAGTGAATCATATGGTCTTAGATGAGTCTAGATCATTCCAAGTATTATTTACTCATTTTGAGTAGTGTAATTTGTACATTGAGTGTCTTTTTTTGTTTTAGTTCCATTGTGTGTGAGAATTATGTAGGGTGATCTCCCACTAATAAGTTATATAGGTTGATTTTGTAAGAAATTATAAAAGTGAAGGATGGAATATTTTTCACTAACCCCCCCCCCCTAGAAAACCTAACATTCCAAGGACCACTATATTTGGTATCATATCATCTAGGTTTTCTTCAATGATTAATAATTTTTATTTTTACTACTATGAGGGTTTTTAAACTCAGTTGTTATTTTTTTCTCTCTCATTTTAGAATTGGTAATGTTCCTCTATGTGGTTAAATATTTGTTCTCTATTTTTTTAAAATATGGAAAACCTTAATTTAGTAAATTGTAAGGGTATTCCCAACTTTTATGGGAAGAATTTTTATATGTGTAAAGATCAGATGTTATTTTATTTATTATCAATTAATATAGACGTTTTATATGTTTTTACAAAGGGATTTATTTCAAATACTAAAGGTTTTACTATAATAAAAATTGATAGAAAGAATTTATATAATGATTTTCAGGCTCTAAATACAATTTTTTCAAATCTTTTAGATAATTATTTCTTCAAGGTAATGGGGATCAAAATAAAAAATGGCATTTAAGATAAATTAGAAAAAAAATATAAATGTAATGAAAAGGTAAATCATGATAATATGGAAGTTTGAATATTGAAATATGAATATTCCAAGATTCTTAAATATGAAATAATTGATGACATATTTAATATAGTTAATTAAGTTGTGATCACTATCATAGTTTTTTTATGAGAATTTGGAGGATTTAATGGTTATTGAAAAGAAACAATGTAACATTCCAGATAGGTTTGATGCAAAGGTTTCGGTGCTTGAAGACGTGATCGAGGTTCACTTATGTTGAATGATCTATATAGTATTATTATTACTTATGAAATGTATAATGTATATTTATTTAAGAATAATATGAAGGATACTATAGAAATATCTATAAATAAATTAAAAAATAGAAATAAAGAAGTTTTTATTATTGAAAAAGATTAAAAGTTTTATGGAGATGTTCATGTAAAGTTTAGAAAACTCATAACACTCATCTAAATAGGTTACTAAAGAGGAAAAGTTAAATTTATTAGCATGTTTCCTTTGAAATGTGTCTATTGTGGGGTATTGTAAATTTAACTACCAATTGTAAAAATCTAGGAGAAGATGAATTTAGTGATGGCGAGGGTGAGAGTCAAAGAAATTTCTAGAATATGGAAGCATCAAAACGTTATTCAAAAGGGACATGTTAGAATTTTTCTGAATTCAATAATATAATATTATTATCTAATATTGAATATAATGACTGTAGTAAAGATGATGAAAATATAGATACATCCTATGAATATAGTGATATATTGAATTTTACAAATGTGAATGAAGAATAATACACAAGTAATGAAATAAACAATGATGAAATAGATTAAAATATATAATTTTAGTTTATAATAGAGTGGGAACTCAGAGAGCGTATCTTGAATATTTTCCAACTTAAAAATTAGAATAAAGGTTTAAAAAATTATTATCATCTATCTATTATTAATGACAGATCATGTTCTATGAAAGAATCAAGGATGAAAAATGAGATTGAAATGTTGAAGATGTTTCTTTATAAGTATAAGAAGATAAATAATGACATAGAAATAAAGATTGATTAAAGTTTTAAGGATATTGATATTTTTTAATAGAAATTTATTATTTCATGAAAGGAATTATACAATCACAAATCCAATATTTATAATTCTTTTAATGGAGTTAGATAAATCTCAAATAATAATATTGTAAAAACAATTAATGTTTCAAAGAATGATGAGATTCTTGTTGGCCAATAAATAACATAAGGATGAAAAAAAAATATTTTTTGGTAAAAATCTAGATTCAATGTCATCTTTAAATAAAATCATATTTATATCAAAATAATATGGTTTTAAAATATATATATATTCTTGAAATGCTAATTTGAATATAAAAAATACTAAAATTATGATTATAAAAGGGATGGAAATATGTCTATAGTAAAGTGGAAGGTTTTTAGAGTCTATCACAATTTTGTTTTGTAAAAATTATCCAAATATTATATCCAAAATTTAAAGGAATAAATGGTGTAAAAATATAGAGAACAATCTATTTTTAAAGGTATATATGAATTTGATTAACTATAATGGAAATGTAGAAGATTTACGATAATGGAAATGAGAGTTTGGATTAATTCTATATATTTATATGATGCTATAAGATTTTGTAGACAAATCATGATGGTGATTCGATACACTCCAGAGAGAAAATTTCAGAAGAAATATAAACACTTTAACTATAAGTTTTTAAAAAGATTCAGCCATTGTAAGAGTCTTGTGGAAGATGTGACCAGTTGGTTCACCTTTATAATGAATGTCTTGACATTTTACCAATACATTTGATTATGAATTATAATAATCAAAAATTTTAGAAGAATAAAATGAAATGAAATAAGAAGTATTTTATTATTTAAGTTTAACATAAAACCACAAAAATTAAACATCAATAGATCTTTGATTGTGGACACTCATATTATTTAAAATAATATTTGAAGCATTTATAAGAACTTAAAAAAGTGAAAATACATTTCTGAACTTTGAAAATGGTGGGTCGCTCATAATTAGAAGAATTTGTTCAAAAATAATTAGTGAAGATAATATATAATTTAATAACATGCTATTTTTTGATGAAATATATAATTATTTAATAAGTGTGTATCAACTTTGTAAAGAAGAGCATGAAGTGGTTTTTTATAATAATGAATTTTTTATGAAGACTTTGAAAAATAGATGTTTTTATGAGAATATATTTCACTCAAGGAAAATTATTTCATATTAGTGAAGCAATGAATAATAATATGGATTGTAATATGAATATTAAAAAAATTAGAATAAAGTTTAGATTTTTTACACAAAAATTGATAGACATAAAATTCATCAAAATAAGACTATTGGAATAGGGATCTAAATAGGAATGGAACCAAGAAAGTTTTATGAATATAGTGTCTCCATTTACGGACCGTGGTGTTAATGTTTTCATAATAAATAAGTGAAGATAAATAAGAATAAAAATAATTTTAATATTATACTACTCAAGTAAATATGAATATTATTTCTTCAAATAAAAAATTTTATTTAAAGAATAATTTGGTCAATAAATTTAGTTGCCTATCAAATGGGGTTTGAATACCAATCCATTGATGTTGAAGAATAATTTTTGTATTACACACATTAAAGGTTAATGTATGATGATTATATCCCCTCAATAACTAGTTCATTATATTATTGTTTTCAAAGGGAGATAAAGTTTGTATAAATTTATTTATGTTTAATCCATTAATATATTTACATAGGGTGAGAAAATAATATAATATAAATAATCCAAAGATATTTGTTTATATATATCTTATTGATAGGGAGTATATATTTATAAATAGTTTTTAAAAAGTGGTAAGTTGTGAAGTCAGTATGTGTGTGTGTGAGTTTATATGATTTTTGGACAATCCTAACATGTTTAGTGGTCATTTTTTTAAATCCTTTTATACATGGGTTTAAGGAAAACATTGATCAGTATAAAAAATTGTATTTTATTACCAATTCAAGTCAATAATTTTAAGTGTTTTGAAGTGGTGGATATAAGTCAACGTTTCTAGATATTATAACATTATTAGTGAATATTCTAGTTTCCTACACCAATTTAACTCAAGTATAATTAGAATTATAAAATTTTGATTCATTTATAAGTTTTATCAGTTTGACTATGATTTATGTCACTATTTTACTAACAAAATCCAAAGGGGATATTATTGAAATAATTAGCTGATTTAAAAATATTATGAGATATGATATTTCTAATATTCAATAAGTGTTTGGTAAGATTTTAATATTAATAAGGATCCCATTCATGACTATAGAAAAAATGTATGTGAAATGGATAAGTTGTATATGGTTATTGTGTTGGATTTTGTTTTCAATACATAAATCATAATCAAACTCACATTGTAAAACTCTTATTGTGTGAGGTGAAATTCATTAAAATGTTTATAGGTGTAAAGGTCCATATTTCCCCCAGTATATCCTTTATCATTTTGGGGTATATGGTGGTTTGGTAGAAAAAATTAAATTTTAGGATTTATTTTTAAATGGTTTTACAAATTTTGAAAGTAATTTAAAATTTATAAAATTTATTTTGGAAATTATAGAATTAATCAAGGCGATTTAAAGTGCTTTAAATATTTTCAAAGTATATTTATGAATTTTGGAATTTATAATAAATCCTATTATTTATTATTTATAGGTTTATATATTGAAAATTTAATTTTTTTTAGAATAATTTTTACCTTACACTAGAACTTATCCTTGTATATGGGAAAAACCTGTTACCTGTACATAACATTGATTTTAAGAAGCTATATAAAGGTAAATGAAATTTTACGAAGGTTGTGTAAATGTTAAATGGTTTTATTTTATGTACATAAGGGTGGTTTTATACTATGTAAATGTGGATGGTATTTTCAATAATATTTTAAAAGGTAAGAGGGGTTTTCTATATATTACATAATTGTAAAATCCATCATACCCATATGAAAAAGCTACTATATAAAGGAAAGAGGAATTTTATTATGTTTGGGTAAGGGTTAATTCATTTTTACAGATTTTTTAAAGTTAAGGTTATCCATAAAAAAATTATCCTTTCATTAGGTATTACTCTATCATTTCATAAGTCTAAATAAGTTTACCTTTACACAGATCCCTTATTTTGTATAGGGGTATCATTTTTCCCATCTTTTATTATTCTCCCTCCTTATAATGATTGTAACACAATTTCAAGGGACAGATATTTATATGTGTTTGAATATAAATAGTAGTTTTAGTGGAATTAAAAGATTATATTAATATATTATAATTATTGTGATTCTTAAATTCTTGGTCATCCATAACATAAAATGGGAGTTAAGTAATTTTAATATAGATAAACATTGTTTTTAGATTTATCTGAAAATATATTTTAAAATATTTTAATTCCATATATTATATCTCCTAGTCATCCTATCTTATTCTCCTAAATGTGTTTTGTGACTAGATAAATCACATTATATTTTGCGGTATTATTTAATGATGTTGTTTTTCTAACATCAAATAAAACATCCAATATGAAAATAATTGTAATTCTCTTTTAAATAAATTATTACATGAACCATTTACTTTTCCTTCCAATGTAGAATGAATTAGTAATAGGTAGAGGATCTAAATACTTATCCAAATTTATATGAAAGTGTGTGAAAATCATGAATTTGTTTCCTATGATTAAATAGATGTAATCAATCATAAAAGGGAAAAAATTTATAAATGTAATATGGTTGATAAAATCGGATGTTGATTATGATTATGATTATTTTTATTTCATGATATTCTAAGAAATTAGATGAATAATAATAGTATAATAAACATATATTGTGAATATATTATTCCATATTTAGGAAAATTAAATGTAGTGGGATATTAATATTATGGCCATTAATAATTTCAAATGATGGAAATTGAAAGGATTCACATTCTATAGTATAATTTATTAGATTTGATATATTATAAAGTGAAGAAGATTATTATTATTATTATTATTTGATGTATTGTGGATTACATGGTGTAATTAATAATTATTATTTTATTATAAGAATGATTGAAAATAAATAGGTTTTTATCGCATGTTGTGGTTTCCTTATTTATAGATGAAAATATTATCACATATTATAGATGATAATATTTGATAATTTTGGAGCATAAGAGATGAAGGAAGAATGAAAATATTACATGCAATAGATAATAATATTTCACTATTTATAAATTGATGAGATACTAAGGTAAATTATTATCATATATGGTATAAATTTTGTTTGATTATATAGAAATCAACAAAATAAATATGTTTTATTATCTCCTATTGTGGTTTTATATTACACCAATGTTTAGAAAATTATTGAAGAGAGAGATAGAGAACAATCACACGTATTAGATTTTATAATTATTGTTTTATAGAATTATTATATTTATTGTGTGTTATATTTTATTAGTATTATTTTATGGATATAAATATAATAATTTTATAGAATGAATATGATTTTTGGGGTTTTTAATTTTATTTTATGTAATTGAATAATATAATTTAAATGGAATAATGAAATGTTTAGTTATTTTAATTTATTAAAACTGTTGGTAAGTGTGGGTTGTTCATGCTCATTATCAAATGTTTTTTGATTGGGATATTGGGATTGAATGTTTTTAATGTTTTTTTATTGGATCAATATTAATAATATACAGTGTTATCTATTTGATTTTTTGTTATTATTTTTTAGCATAATTGTTATGCGTGGGAAAATTACTAAATAATAAAATCCATAATGATAAAATTATTTAATGAAAAGAGGAAACTATAAGTTATTACTATTTTCCCATAAATACTTGTGAAATATTGAAATAATATAGAAAGAATATTTATAGATGATTTTAAGTCTCCAATATTAGTTTTTCATTTCATTAGAACCTATGCATAATGATTTGGCTAATTATAGAAGGTAATGGGACATGTTATTTAATAAAGATATTTTTTTGACACTGTGTGATTCTATCTTTGCATGATACATGCTTGAAATACCTAATATGAAGGCCTTATTTACCACCTGAACTTGTGTGTGGTAAATTCATGTTTTTATTTCCATTTTTTATGCTAAAAAACGTCAGGGCCCTGATGTGATATATTAATAACCTAGTAGGGTTGGAATCTTTGGAGGGTAATATGTCTAATTGGATAAGGTTGTATTGATGGTTGAAACTAGTATTGGTGTGATAATTTGTGTTTTATACAATGGAATCAAGGATTAAATTGTGGTATATGGGATGAGTTGAGAGCTAGGATTTATCATCAATAAAATTCTCGATGTTAGCTTATGATGGATGAGGTGTCGAATAATTCATTATTATTTTTCATAACTTTATTTTATAGTTTTTTTCAGCATGAAATGTGTATATTTATTCACAGTAGATTAGGATGAGTCCCATAGTACCTAGGAAAATAGTAAATGAGAAATTAATTAATGGTGAATAGGGATGGTTCATTGTTTTTGTAGACGATAATGATATACTAGAGTAGTAATAGATATAAACAAGAAATAGTAGTGTTGATGGAACTTTTCATAGAATATTAATATCTAAATTCATTTAAATTTATACAAAGTAATGTGAATTATTTTATTAATATATTCATTTTTGGATTATATTGTCCTTAATAGTTTAAGATGAGTGTCATGAGTGGCGATTATTATAGATGAGTCGAACTATAGGTAATTTCACCTAGTGTGGTAATGTGATACCTATATCATTATGTTTTTTTATTAATTTTCCTCCAACACACGAGTTGGTTGGGATGGACAACACTCATACTAGCTTTTGGTTTCAATTGTTTACCAACATCTAGTTTATCAAGGGAAATATTGGTTAACTACTCTTCCTAACCAACTCTCTCCTATGGGAAGACTATGTATATAGCTACCAGGGCTATGATGGATTTCTGTTTTAGGGTGCATGATCATA
This sequence comes from Viscum album, assembly GCA_963277665.1. NCBI lineage: Eukaryota > Viridiplantae > Streptophyta > Magnoliopsida > Santalales > Viscaceae > Viscum > Viscum album. The sequence continues at coordinate 1,542,084,262 of OY728143.1, forward strand.
CAGGTTTTGATGGGTCTCAATTACAATATTATTTTATATTTGGTATGTTTTATCTTATGTTTATAGAATATATATATATATAAATATATACTCTGAGTATTTTAATTTTTTTTATTTATGTTCCTTGCATGTGTTTTAATGGCTTGAGGTATAGTGCATGATGTATAGGCTTTGGTGGCTTTCGAATTTAAATTTTTATAAAAAAAATGTGATGATAAGATTCATAGTTAATATGGATATGATTATAATGTATATATTATTTGATACATGGGATACAGTATGTGAAGATGATATAGATACTCAGGATTTGGGCAGGATGCTTAGGATAAGATGGGAGTGTAAGAAAGTGTGCCATTGGGGTTAGGGTGACTAGTTCTCTAGGAATGTAGTATAGGGGTACCTTTCACAAATATATATATATATATATATATATATATATCTTCTTCTTAATTATATTACCTACTTTTGTTCACTATTTGATGACTGAACCATGGTGAGGTTAGGAATTACGATTACAGAATTGGGAGACTAGTTGGCTTCATTTGTTTACTCATTAGTCTTTAGTATTCATATTTATCATTTTTATGAGAGGTATCAGATGGGATCATAATATGTATACATTCTATGATCAACCTATATATATAATATTTTTCATGCCTATAAGAGATTATTATAGATTGATCTAGCTGATACAAGTTTGAGTATTGTTTCTAAAACTGTTGGGGCTTTAGTCATTATCACAGATTAATTTTGTTTTTTTATTCATTGTAGTTGTATTAGTATTGTATGTTATTTTTTCATATATTTATCTTATCATGTTTTATACCAAAATGTTTTATTTATGATATGGAGGTGTTTGATGGAATTTCATATTATCCCTTATCATTAAACTTATATTGAAGGAATTTTCACCCATCCGTATGTGCTAATACCCTTGGTTCTAGTCACTAACCTATCGCTTATTAAAGGAAGGCTTTATGAGATTAATTCCTATCAACACCACCATCTTAAGAGGGATTCTGGTGGGGTTGGAACATTTCAAAAGGTGTTTTAAGCTGATTGGATGTAATCTAGAGGTTCATAGTCATTATGATAATTTGGGTCAGGAATTTGGTAAAGTCCTCCGATGTAAGATTTATTTTAATGTGATATGTAAAGTCTTTATTCAAAAGAGATGAAAATTTAACAAAGGTAATAAATCACTTTTATATATATGGTTTTTCAATATATAGGAGTTAATTAATTTATAAATAAATATGTTAATATAATATAATATTTTTTATATTTTATATGAAATATTTAATATCTCATACACATAGGTCTATATAAAGATGAGTAACAATTTTATCTAATATGAGAATATTTTTCTATGGAATATAAGATAATTGAATTATTCAATATGTGATATTATTCAAATTTGAGAAGAATTTCCATAAGTATATTTTATAATAATAATGAATTTAAAAATTCTAAAATGATCTTCTCTGTGTTAAATATAACAAATGGATATTCTGATACAATTTGTTCAGTAAGAGTCACACTATAAAGATGATAGTCACTCTATGAAGCAATGTTTTAAAGTTAAATTTATAAAATGTAAATAATGGTCATGCCATGATAATTCTAATCCAACATAATACAAAGAATAGAAAATTTGAAAAAACATCATACAAGGGTTCATATGTAAGTTTATTTTCTTTGAATGTGAGGTTCCATACTTTTCCAAAAAATAGAGTGTCAAGTCACACTCTATTATGTATGTTTTCATACTGTGATATTAAAACCGTAATAAAAAGGAATAGAAGGGTTATATCATATAATATTGTGTCACACCATGATGTAAATCCCTGATTCTTATGATTTATGCAATTTTTATGTGGTTAAATATATCATTTTGGGATGTATGGTGTCTTTTCATGATATGAATTGCAAAATAAAAGGTAAGGTAACAGTTTTACAATAATGGGTTCTTTCACATAGAAATAGGAACAATTTTTCAGAATCAATTTTGGGAAAGTGGTTTTTCATGTCATGATGAATTTTATCATGCTATGAATTAATCTAGTGTACACCTAGATTGTTCCTATGACTAAAGTAAAATATTGAGAATATGATGATGATGTTTAAGGTAGTTAAATTAAGTTATTAGTTTGAATTTTAATTTGAAATTAAAATCCAAACATAAAGAATAGGTTTCTATTTTGAAAGATAAATATTGAATATGGATATTTTATAGATGGTATATGGTGGACTTGATAATTATTTTGAGGATTATTTTATATTGAAGGATTGGAAGAGTGGGTATAGTATTTTATGCATATAAGAATAAGAATACTTGTATTAGTGTAAGTAAAATAATGAAAAGAGGATTTATAATAATTCCACACACTACTTTGTGTATAATCTCATGGCCTCACTTAGTGGTGAGGAAAGAGGAATATGCACCTATTATTTACATTCAAGAAGTATGATATTACTATAATATTGTTGGGAGATAATAATCAGAAGAACAAGGAAAATCCATTCCTCAAAAAGTTGTAAGATAAAAGTGTAACTGGTCTTGCGACTTATCAGGATATTGTAATATTGATTATCTTATAAAATAATTTCATGGACATTATAAATTCATTATACCCACTTTGGTCACTCTAGTGGGTTGTATGGTCTCAGGTGAATCTGGATCATGACAAGGATTAGAAACTCATTTTTAGTAGTGAACCATGAACCTTAAGTTTCCTTGTTTTTTTATTTTCCCTATGTGTGTGTGTTAAGTAGTGAAAACGTTCACCCTAACAAGTGATAGAGGTTAATTTCATCACCAATGAATCTACCATGCCTAGGGCCACCATATATTCTGAAGAAATTCAATGAAAAGAGTATAGGTGTATTATTATGATTATAATTAGTTCTTTTGATTATAATTCCTTGATAAAGGTAAGTTGATGAGTTTCTGGACAGGTAAAATTTTATAGGACCATTAAAAATATTGAATAGATATGAATATCACATGAATTAGTTTATATTTGTCACAAAAAATTTATAAATTTTCATTCATGGATATGTAATGTGTGTATACATATTTTCTTAAAGATAAAAATCTATAAATAAGAGTTTAAATCAGTCTCAGACCTAACCTTATGTCATATCTTCTGCACATTGACTATAAAAATTAGTCTCAGGGGGTGCCTACTATTATAATTTCATAGTTCTAGATTAGCTAGACACATTTTAAATAAGATGTTCTTGAGAATTGGTTGTTCAATGTTGCATCCATACCCTGATTTTTTCAATTAAAATCAATGGAATTTAGATGAATGGAATGGTTTTGTTCCAAAAATGCTTAATTCATAGTCAAATAAGTGTTACACATAAAGGCATTTAAAATTTAAAAAAAATTAAAAAAAATGTGTTGTGTGTGTTCCCAACCATAGGATATAATAGAGATGAGTGCATTTCATTTCTAAAATAAGAATTATATTTCTATATATTAGTCCAACATTTAATTTCGGACTTTTGGAGTAAACTATATTATAATTAATTAATTGAATTTATTTTATATGGGGTGGATGGAAATAATGTTATTAAATTTTATTTGAAAATCCACTCAAATTTTATTTATTGAACATCAAATTAATTATGATATTTAATCTTATTATCATGTGATTTATTTTTTGTTAAGTTTGAGGTTGATGATTGAGGAAAATAATTGTTTGAGTGATTAATTCGATCTTTTAACATATGTATTTTAGACTATTTTTTTACTAATTCAATTCATTTATTTATTCTTTAAATTATATTTTATTTTTATAAGCACTTTTATTTATTTATTTATAGGAAAATTAAAACAATATTATAATAATAACATGTCAACACTTGAGAATTTGTCAATAAGATAACAAAATCACACTTCACCACCTGCTATTATATTAGAAACAAACATTAAATTCCAAAGAATCCTGAGAGTGTGTCTTCTTCCAATGTTGTACTAAAAATACAGCATATATTTGTTTATAACATAAATTAAACTAATAATCCAATGATTATTAAAAACTCAAGGAAATGGAAAATATTTTTTTGTAAGGATTATTTGGATCATCATAAGTGAAATAGATTGGGGGTCCAATATAACCTCATGATCTAACATAGCCAAGATCAACTACTCAATTTAATCTCAAGTACCAATGTTTCCTAAAGGCAATTCCATTTTTTTCTAATGTTCTTACATGACATGACAATATCTACTAAATGTAGGAAGCATCTACCCTTAATAATGTTCCATCACGAGAATTTATTTTTCATTTCATTGAATATTAAATTAATATTTCCATCACCCATAAACTACATTCAAGTATAGCTTCATCAAAATATTCATGGGTCATTCAAGGAAGGGTATATAATATCATATGTTGGCTATTTATTACATCTTACATCTATATGTATAATGTGAAATCCATGGGGGATTGTATTTTGAATGGGGGATTTTATTTGAATTTTTTAATATAAATTTTATTGGGAACTAAATTCACACCCCCCTGTTGGGTTACTCACTCCAACCAACAGATCCTAATAATTCTTGGTCATAAATTAAATAAATATTAATGTAAATTATATGGGAAATATAGTTAGAAATATAGGAGGGAAGCCCAATTGATTTAACATTCCACTATCATCAAATACAAAATTGAAATTGGATCACAGATTTGATGGAACAATAAATCCACATCAAGTTCGTTCAAGGGAAAATTGGGTTTGTGGAAAAAACAGAAGATGAGAAAGAACAGGAAATGGATGAGACCACAATAAATGATTTCTTTAGGAAATTTGATGTCTTTGGGGAATAAGATGAATAAGAAGGATAAGAGACCACAATAGATGTCGCCAAATGATAGCAACAATATGGGTAACCTAAAGAGGATTTCAAAACTATTATACCAACCTCCTCAAACTCATATAAAATTTTATATATAATGGATAAAGTATACTATTTGTTAAATTTTTCTAGAAATGGGTTAATTATATATTCAATTACAATATCTTCATTGAATGTTTATTCCATGTATCCTTTAAGGCATACCACTAAATTATCATATAGAGAATCATATGATAAACTTTCATGTTGTGGTTACATCTAAGTAATCTTTATCCCCCAAAAAACTAGGGATAGATTAACAAGATATCATAGGTAAAGGGCATAAAATTAAAAAACTCTTGGGAGGAAACCTCGGGAAAATTAAGGAGTTTATTTTCCCTTTCATTACCTTTTATTGTTTGTTTTAGTTTCATTCCAATACAAACCTCAGTTGGTTTTAACCACTCATATTTATCATTATAGTCCTAATATTACCTTTAGAAGCTAAATTAGAAAATCAAAACCTACTAATAGTGGAAAATTTTACTCATTTTAGGGAAGTATCTGACCTTATATTCAGTTACACTTTTTTCTCACATGCTTTTGAGTTCATTCTATAAATTTGGTTTCCCTACCCTAATACATTAATTTTGAATTCATAATAATTCATATGGAGTGGATTTGTAGATTGGGTACCCACTTAAAAAATATATCATTTACTGAAGTAGAATACAAATTTCTTTGGATTGACATGATTCCCTAAATTAAGTTCTATATTCTATGTTAATTAAATGAAATTATTATGGGTGTTTTAGTTTGATTATAGTTTTTTACTTGATTATGAAGCCATGAAATGGGTAATTTGATGAGATTTTTAAATTGAAACATATCATAACATCATTTTAAATGTTATAAAATTATGTGTATTAATAGGTGTTGTTTAGACTAATTTCAAAATCTTTATAAATTTAAAAATATAGATGGGATGTGTGTGTTTAATTTTTTTTCAAGAATAAATAAAATATTTCAATGAAATCTTAGAGTTTTCTTTTTGACATATATTCTACTTCTAGACTATCACAAATAGTCCCATGGGATGGATTATGGTTCTATATTGTCTATGATAAATTTAAATAAGATTATTTTTAGAGTTTTCTATCCAACATCACATCTATTACCTATTTATTAAACATAACCTCTAATGTTTCTTACTAAATAGAATGGTTTAGTTTTATACTTTCTTAATTCATTCTAAAATAATTTCTAATCACAAAGTGGTTTGAAAAAAAATACAAAATTAGTTAATTATATATACCCTAACATAAGAGAGAATTGAGGATGAGCGAGTTTCATTTCTAAAAGAATAATTGGAATCTATCATAGTAGTATAACATTTAATTATGTACATTTTAAGTGGGATAACATACAATTAATTTATTGAAATTATTTGAGAAGGGGTGGATTGAAATAATATTATTAAATAATATTAAAAATATCAACTCAAATTCTATTTTTTAGATGTATAATGAATTATGATATTTCATCTTTTGATTATGTGACAACATTTGGAAAAAATTTGAGGTTGATTATTATGAAAAAAGTATGGTCTCTGTTTTTGTGTATGATTATATAAAAACATTCACTAATTTTTTCCATTATATTTTAATAATTTGAGTATATTTGATGTGAAAGGCCTATGTTTTATAGTGTTTTCAAGATTTGTGGATTTTTCATTTATATTTTTGGGACAGTTATACCCTAATCCTGTTATGGTTCATTTTTATAACATATTTGAAATACCATTATTGAAAATTATTTTTTTATAATTGAATACATTCATGTTATGATTTTTATCTTTTAATATATGTATCTTAGACTGATATATTAATTAATTCAACTCATATGTTCAATATTTTAATTACATTCCATTTAAATAACACTATTATTGATGTATTTATTGGATTCCAACAAAGATATTGATATGTTAAAAATTTTTTCAATGAAAACACTCGATAATACATCAGTAAGAGAATTTAATCCCATGTTACCACCTATTATTATATTAGAAACCAATGTAGCCTCATATAGAAACTTTTGAATATTACTACCACAAATGTTATACAACAAATACAATACATAATACATTTCAACCTTATATGGAATCTTCCTCTTCATTCAAATCTTGAATGATATCGATCAGAAAATACACATAGCAGAAAAAATACATCTTCTAGAACACTTATAATACTCAATATTTTAGAGGATAGGAAAATAACTCACCCCACTCTCCACACCATATATCCTCACACACACTTAAGACAACTCTTGACTCACAAAACATTCAATATAAAAAGAAATTAAACAATCAAGGAAAGTGAACACATTGGTTTTATGTGGCTCACAAATTTGTCCCTACATCCATGGGAGAAACTCTATATTATTCTCTTTCAATAAAAATATACATTAATTATAATAACTTATTAAATGTTAGAAAATAAAATCACTAATTAAAATTAATCTTCAATCGTGTTGTCATAAAACGTGTGTTGGTGTTCCCATTTCTTATATAAATAATAAATTGATCAAAAAAATTAAACCTCTATCCAATATTTAAATATGGCCCACCATTAATCCATGGTGACTACCAATATCTTGTAGAAATTGAAACAGACCTTCGAAGAAGGTGAACAAAGAAATTTAAACAGTTCTTCTCCATAAACCATGAGGACTTCATATTAATTTTTGCTAATCATAATTCATCTCACTAACACGAACCACTACACATGAAAATTAAAACAAATCCTCATTAGATCAACTCATCATTCACTAAACAGAACATGTTCCTTCTGTTTTCAAACCATGGCTGAGATATAATCAATTTTATTCCATTTTTATGACTTACTCAGAATACAAGAAGGATTCATAATCAAATATTATTCTACAGGAATCCTACTTTAGAGAAACTATGGAAACTCTCAAACACTTCACCAGAAACAACTCATTTTTCTTCTATGGAAATAAAAAAACAATGTTATCTTTAATTTTATGTTCACCCATATACCACTAGGAATAGTGTTGCCTCAAACTTTCTTAGATTAACACTTTTTTGAACATGACTACTGTATTTTTTCCCTAAATATCTTTTGAAAATCACATACCTTTCCCTTTATAAATGTTTAGATGAAATTGTATTTTAGATTTATGTGTTTAATTTTTACATTAAACAGTAGATTTTGATCCAAGTGAATTTCACTTTGACTATAAAAAAATAACACTACAACATTTGGGAATCTTCTAAGTTCCTCATACAATTGCACTAACCATACTAGTCATTTTTTTACTTCTATTGTTACTATATAATCAACATCCATTGTGTACAAAGTAATAATATATTATAGATGCTACATATAACTAATTTTTTTCCTCCATAGGTGAACACAAACCCTATGGTTCTATTTTGGTTTTCTGAATCCCTAGTAAATAGAGTATTAACATAAACTCACAATGGACCATCAATCCCAAATGAAAAGAATGTACCTTTTGATCCCATCAAGTACCAAATGATATATTTAATATCCACCCAATTTTTTCTTTCCATATTTGACATGAATCATCTAACAATTACCACTGAAAATCTAATGTCCAATCTAGAACATTTCATAGGGCACAAAAAACTTCTCACTACTGATGAAAATTAAACTTTTTACATGTATGTGGCCACATATTCTAATTAATATTCTTTATACTTGGACAAGGTAATGTTTTTCTATAATGTATTTGAGGCTAGATTTAATCCATTCATCCCAACATTTTTATGACCTTTTGGATAGAGTCCCTTTGAGATAGCACAGAAGTCTTGGAGTTTTTATCTCTCAATCTCCTTTACCAATATCTTATTGAAAGATCAGAATTTTTCATTTTTAAGCTTCTTGAAAAAATATATTAACCCATAATTTTTATATATAAATATTAAATCATTTTATATGAATATTAAATACATTTCTCAATTAATAAAATCCTAAGGATCGTAATGATTTAGTGTTATTGAAAACTTGGATACTTAAACAAATGGTATATATAATATATACATAATTTTCCATTTATTCTTCCATAACTATAATCCTTATTAGACATAGAATACATAAAACATTTCTCTATAACCTTGGTAAGGGAAACATAAGAAAGGGAGAGATAATATTCTCAGTAAGGTTAAATATAATAGATATTAATAAATGATCATAAGTGAGAATAAGATAAGAATAAGGGTATAAGAACCTAATCTAAACATTATAAAATCATACCCATCAATTCATATATCATGATCATAAAATATAGAATAAAGTTATATCAATAAATACACATGATCCATAAGTGAGTGGAATAATCTATATTAAATCATAATCTAATAAAAACATATCTCAAGAATAAGACATAAGTTTTTATCATGACAATAATTATTGAAAATTATTTCCTTAGTAAAGTGTCACTTCTAAGGATGTTATAGGGAATTGGGTTTACTCATCATCCCATCATTTCCTTATTCAAGGTTCACTCCCAAGACTGCCATATTGGAAATATACCATATTGAACCAAGTAACTCTACATTTCAGCTCTCATTATCTTATGATATATCCTTATTTACCTAATGTATTATAGGGATATATAATTACAGACACATCCATCACATAATAAATACCATACATATGTATTCCATTATAACATAAAACATTCATCATATCATCAAATCATAACCCATACAAAGGATTTGGGTTTCATAAACATTTAATCATCATAATCATAAATAGTCTAAAGAAAAATATAATGATGGTTACATTGGGTCATATCACCAGTAAATTATAATAAGCATCAAAGGATGTTGTTATGGATAATAATACCTTTAAAAGATATCGTGAACATTTCTTGGGACAAATACTCTTTTTTTAACCACATATTTTAAATTGATAAATTTTTAAAAATATTATGGAAAATATTTTATTTTCAAATAAAAAACAAAAATTATTAAAGAGGTATTAAATAAAATAGTATGCATGATTTTGGGGATTCCATTCATACAGTGCATATTAAAAAACTCTTTTCACATTTTCAGTAAAAAGCACCACATTTGGTAAAATATAATATAGTTTATTTTAAAACTTGATAAGGAAAGTAAAATTTATTAAAAATGACCCTAAATAATTCTTGTAAAAATATAAAAACATTATTGAAAACATTTTAAAGATATATATGGACATGAAATAAAATATTCCCGACTGAAGGTAAATACAAGGTCAGTTTTCCTTAAAAACATTCTTTCATTATATTTAGTACTTAAAGAGAGGAAAGTTAAAGGAAAACATCTAATATAAAAAATAACATGTTTTTAATAACATAAATAATATTTTGGATAGATATATCATAAAATATCATCATCATAAAATTTAAGCGTAAACAATTCTGGAAAAAATGAGATTGTAACATAAAACCCTTACCAAAAGTCTGTCTAGATTCATAAGAACTCTAAAACACAATATAATAAATTTAAATTTATAATTATTTTATACTAGAACCATAATCATACCTATAATTAAATACAGTTTTTTCTTATAACATCTTATCTACTTCTCACTAACAATATTTCATTATCATCATCATTTTGGGTGTTAACTACTTAATTTTTCATCTATGTTTTAGTTTGGAAGTTATGGTCCTTGCACTTTGACCGTGGTTAATTTATCAATAAAATTCTAATAATGATATAAATATAATATATATTCATTATACATAAATTTATATCCATTCATATATTGTGGTGATGAAAAATTAATTACATCACTATATAGAGCTAGCATTTCGTATGTACGCAAGAGTGATGTTTCTATTTTTTATGGATGGAATGAAAAAAAGTTAAATATTAATACATATTTAGAGAATAATTTTTATAATATAAATATCATATATAAACTTGAAATATATCATAATAACCATACATGAATAATGGTGGTTTAAAATGATTCATATCGCTGCGTTAAGGTGGTAGTCCACACTTATAAATGAGTGATTCATTCATCTACCATTAGATTGATAAGAGGTGGTAAATAGATGTTAAATAATCATAATAACATAATGGTATATTTATAATATTTTTTAATCATTTTTATGGATAAAACAAGCTTAGATAAAGTAAAATAATGAATAAAATTGAAAAATCTTAGTTAAGATCTACACAACTTCGTTGAGAGTTCTCATTTGGAATACTCCTTAAGCCTTGAAGGATTTTTCTTAAGAGAAGAAAAAAGATATAAGATTAATGTATGGATATTGGTAATGGTTTTTAGTATATATTATTCGATCTATAAGGCTAAAATTACGTGAATATATAAGGAGAATATATGCCCATTTATAAGTGAGGGGAGGGCTACACATGGAATTTCTAAAAATCATTCAATGATTTAAGGTTATTTTCATGGGAAACTAGATCCAAATGGATAAGTATTAAAAATGGGATAATATAATATTTAAATATGTTCAAAAAAATAATTTTAAAGGTTTTGTTGGAAATCATACCCTTATCACATGGTTTAACCCCCCTACGGTAAACTCATTTTAACCTTAATCGTGGTAACAAAATTTTATTGTTTTTACTATTCACTATAATCGAAAATAAAGTTAGACATATTAAATTATATTAATTATTGTGATTAAAAATATGGAATAAATTTTAATAGATTCAATTTCAATAATTGGTAGAATTTAATTTACATCAATCACTCAAACAACAATAAAAACCCATTTCTGAAACTTTTATTTTTAAGCATAAAACAAAACTTATTTCCATTAATTATTTATAAAAACCATAAAATTAATGTTAAAATATTATATTAAATATTAAATCAATATATTTCATTAAATCCATTAATCCTTCGATATTAAATTAATTTGTTATGATAAAAACACATTGTTCAAATAAAATAGTTTTTTAGAAAAATGTGTTTTAAGACCATAAATTAACTAATTAAAAAATAAAGTATAATAATTATTACTAGGCAATTAATTATATTTTTTATAATTAAAGTATAATAAGGTTACTTTATTATAAATTTCAAAACATTGTGGGACATTTAATTGAAACTAAATGATAATTTTTATAAAAAATGGTATTTTTCACTATCCACTAAAAATAAATTTTAAATGTAAAATCCTAAAACATTACCTTAAAATAATAATGAAATTTTTATTTTAAAAGTTATATATATATACATAAATGGAATTTATAAAAATATTATAAAATAATTTTAAATGTTTCTTGTAATAAATTGATAAAAACCATTTTTGAAAAAAATATATTTTTGTAGAGTGATACGAATTGACTATTTATTTATTTTGAATTAATAAATACAAGTGAATTAATTGAAATAATTATTGATATTTTTTATAAGTTATTTATTATTATTAACTCATTTCAATTTAATTAATATGTTATAATAATTTAATATATCATTGTTTATATAGACTCGAGTTGCTTTCAAAGAAAGATATCAAATACTTCATGTTTTATTTCAAAGTAAATACGTATAAAATCTTGGGGTTTTCATTATAACCCCATTAAAATGAAAATTTTCATAAAAAATCCATCTCTATGGTATAAAAAATGAGGATGTCTACTTGTTCACGTCCTCAGGTTCCCATATAGTGCCCTCAAATTGAGGATTCCTCCAAAGAAATTTAATCAAATTAGAAATATTAATCCTTAAAACTATATCTATACAATAAAATATTTATAATAGTTTATCTTAAAAGGAAATATCAAGATCTATCAATATAACCTATGATTTTAGTACATGTGAAGGATCAGGTATTTACTTATTTCAGATCGATACATGGAACACTTTATGAACCTGAGATTTATTTTATGGGGATGAAAAGTGATAAGATATAGTCCTTAATTGATCAATAATATCAAAGGGTCCAATATAACTTGGGATTATACTTACATTATTTTAAAATCTCATTACCATCTTCCACAGATAAATTAACAAGAAAAATTTCACACTAATTTTCAATTCCAGATATCACTGATGATTGTCAGGATAACTATTTTGTCAACTCTAAGTTTCCTTGATGTGCTACAGAATAGATATAACTTTATTTAACATTTACTCATCTGTATCTGATCCCAATATTTTAATTTCTCCAATTTCATCCTAGTATGTCTTATTTCTACACTACTTTCCATTGATGGATTCATAAGAATCCATTTGAATTGTCAAGTGAAATGTATTTTTGTAAGAAACATTAACTAGAAGAAGTGTTGATCCAAATAATATTTTAAATATAGAGAATAGGATCTCAAAATATACTCTAGGGTTTTAATATTCCTCTCATACTAAACATCATTATAAGGATGATAAGTAGTACTAAAACACAAATCTATATCTAAATATTTCTAAATATTTCTATAGAATTTTTTAGGTATTCCTAGGATCCCTATTAGATACAATATAATGTGGTGCCCCATGTAACTTTACCAATTCATCAATTTATATCCTAGTATGATGATAAATAGAGAAATCAAATCTGATATCAATGAAGTGCGCTGACTTTGTAAGGTGGTTTAATGTAACCCAAATACTATTATATCCTTTATATGTTTTTGGGAGTCCAATGATGAAATATATGGTTATGTTATCCCATTTCCATTTTGGTATGGGTAATAGTTGTAACATACACTTATATTTCATCATATAGTCCTTAACTTGATGAAATAACAACCACCCAGATACATATTCCACAATATCCCTCTTCATGTTGTCCTATTAAAAATACTATTTCATATATATATAAATCTTTATAATTATAGAATTAATAGATAATTTTGATATATAAAATTCTTCAACTAGTTTCTTAATCAAATACAGAATTAGTAGGACACATAATTGGTTCTTGAAAATTATCATTCCATTACAATCAAGGTTGAATTCAAGAATATTTATCACATTATTTTGCAAATCCACATCCTCCTTTTTCACTTATTTAATCTTTACAAGGATTTATGATTGAACACTCATTTTATAATTATCAAAATTCCCCCATTCCTTTAAGATTTCAATTTCTATACTTTATAAATCCATAAATATTTTATATTTTATGATCCTCATTATAGATAAGCTAGTATGATCCATATGACTCCAAGTATCATCCAACTTATTCACTTTTCCAAGGGGGTAGTGTATTGAGCAGTCATAATATTTAATCAAATTAATCCATATTATTTGGCACATATTCAGCTATTTATAGGTTAATATATACTTTAAACTTTTATGATATGTATATATAAATCACATCCTTCTCTATAAGGATAATCCCTCGATATATTTAACTCCAATATTACTACCGCTAACTTCAAATCATGATTTTGGTACTTTTCTCATGAATCTTCAATTTTCATTAGGAATAAGTTCTCACCATATCGTTATACATGAGAACACATCCCAACCCTTTATTTAAGGCATCACTATAAATCAAAACCCCTTATCCACTTCAAGGTAGTGTGATCATAGGTACATTGACTGAACTTCTCTTTAGTTAGTCGAAATTTTATTCACCCTCATCATCCCAAAGGAACATAACTCCATTAATACATAACATAGTGATTAGATTAGATATTCATGATAAATCCTTCTCAAATCATCAATAATATCTATCCAATCCATGAAAAATATGGATTTCTGTCATAGTGGTTATTCTAGACCAATGTGTTGAGTGGAAAGTTTAATTTCTACCCATTGTATCTTTAGTTTTGAAAATCACAACATGATCTTAAAAATATATTTTACTAACATTATATTTCCCAAGGTTTTAGAATATTTTGGAATAAACATTATATTCTACCAAATTTACAAATAATTATTAACTAACGAATATAAATTTTTTATACTAGTATGATCTATCGAACTAATCTAATTCATATCCATCAGACTGACCTAATTCATTTCCATCAAATTGACCTAAGTCCAGTTTATCAGTGTGATTATATCTAATATAATAGTATGACCATATTAAGTTTATATATATGATAATATCTAATCTATCAGTATGATGATATTCTGTCTTTCAATTTGATGATATATAATATACTGGTGTGACAATATTTACTATATTGGAGTGATGATATCTAATCTATCAGGGATATAATATTTATTTTAATAATTTGATGGAGTTTTCATCTATCAGAATAACAATTTATTCCAGTAGAATAACAAAGGTTATAATCAGAATTTTAGAATAATTTCTATTAGAAAACATTTTCTAGCTTTGTTATAGTGCTACTGAAACAACATCAGATGAAAATATTTTTTTGAACATTCAAGTGAAGAACATCCAAAGTCATTGAAGCCAACTCAGAGAATAAATAAAATATGATCATTAGAGGTATGCATATAAATAGGACTATATTCAAGGAGTTGGGAGCTGATTCTCTTTGATAGATCAATCTATATACCCTTTCTTGATATTATATAATCCAAAAATGAAACTTTCTATAGCTAAAATACACACTTGGTAAAAAATCTATTCAAATTATTTTTTTATATGTTCTTCATTACAATCCTCAAGTGATCTTCATGCTCTCCCATTCTCTTTAGATGTATAATAATTTCATCTATAAAGACATCCACAAACCAATCAAGGTGATCTATAAAAATATATTTATTCAATCCATGAAGATAGTGGGAGCATTAGTAAGACCAAATTGAATCACTATAAATTCATAATGTCCATACATTGAATGGAATTTTGGTTTGGGTAAGTCTCCACTTTTGACCATCAACTGACAATATATATATCAAAGATCAATCTTTGTAAAATAATGAGCTCCTCATAATTGATCAAATGAATCATAAATATGGGGTAGAGAATACTTATTTTTTTCTTGATCAAGTTAAGATCTTGTTAATAAAGGTAGAGTTTAATTGATCCATATTTTTTTAACAAAAAGTATTGGTTTTCCCCATGGTGATGCACTTGGATGAATTAATATCTTATCGAGATTATTCTGGAGTTACTTTTTCAATTAATGTAACTCAATTAAGTCCATTCTTTATAGATACTTTAAAATATATCTAGAACCTAGTTTTGAGTTCTATTAAAAACTCATATTCACAGTTGAGATGAATAATAGTAAAATATTCTGGAAAGGCATAAAAAACTCTTGTACTATAGGCATATATTTGATGTTTAGTTTCTCCCAAACCATATGAGATAATTATTCCCTTTTAATAGTAATTAGGAACCATGAAATGGATCTAATTTCCATTGTATGTTCTTGTTTATTCTCACAGTGATATATAATCGTAGGTTGGTTCGAAATATCAAATGTTACTTCTCTTCCTCAGTAATTGATATGGTATTTATATAAATAAATTTAATCCATGCCCAAAATCACATCAAATTATACTAAAGGAAGAATAAAAATATTTGAATGGATCACATTCCCAAAAGCATAAATTGGGAAATATTAATAGACTTAATATTTGATAATCATGCCATTAAGAGTTTTTACTAGTACTTCAAAATATACTCATTTAGGATATGATTTAACTTTTCCTGATACTTTTCCATGAATATAGAAATTCATATAACTAATATAAAATAGTGTACTTCAATATTTTATCTTACCTATAACCACCTCAACATTTTCATTTTGTATCAATCCCTTACTAAAACGAAAATGGTTATCATGACCATTAGATGTCTTTAAACATAGTGATCAATCATGAAAAGGCATTCATATGATGTCTAATTATTAACTCCTTATTTCCAATATATTACAACTTAGGTTTAACCTATGTCATTCATGGTCATTATCTATTCAAATACTTCATAAATACTCTGAAATAAAATGTGAATTAACCTAAGAATATACTCTATGAGTTTTAAACTAGGTGTGAAATAAGGGTGCATTCCCCATACATCAAAATGATGGTTGATATATACTTGATAAACTCTTTTCAAAGTTATCAACCATTGATGCATATATTACAAAATAAATTCCACATGTAGTATCCAAAAAATGATGTATTATCATAGGAAATCCACACACTTTATTTATCATAACTTAGGATGTTCTCCTTTACTTTGGATTATCCAAAGGGTTCTCTAAAAAGTTTTCTTATCCTAGTTTCTAAAAGTTAATAAACCATTCCTTTCATACCAACTATAGATATCTATACCTTTCATACATAAATATTACATCATTATAGATTAATATAAATTACATTTCACAATAATACATGCCTAAGGAACATATAAGTTAGTGTGTTTGGAAACTTAGATACATAAGAAACTGGTATATAAAATATCTACCTCATTTACCCTTTGGTTCTTCACAAATATAACCCTTTTTAGGGATAATATAAATAAAAAAATTATTCATAACCTAGAAGGGAAACATAAGAAATAATGTGCTCATATTCCCAATGAGTTTAAACATAAGATATATCAATAAATGATCATAAGTGAGCACAAGATAATAATAAGGACATGAGAACATGAGATAAATATTACAAAATTATATCATTCAACTCATATATCATAATCATGAAACATGAAATATTGTTTTATCAATATAAATACATAATACATAATATTTTTGAATCATCAATTGTTAATCATGATCCATGAAAATATATCATAAGAATAATGAAAATGTTTTTCCCACAGAAAGATATTTGGGTCATGAATAAAATAATCTAATGAGGACTAGTTAATACATCATTTTTATTTTGTGATGGAGATGTCATGGTTAAGTATTTCACGTCAGGTTCACCATTTTATGTTTCTAACAGAGAACACATGGCATGATGATTGATTATAGGGGGTTGAGTTTCATTCGCATCAAGTTCACTATTTTCGACAAATTTCCAAGAGGTTTTTTCATGGAACTTGATACACCCAACGGTTTTATATCCTGAGATTCCTTATTTACATAGTAAGGTTATCATTGGGATGTTTAACCAACAATTCTTAAGAACACACATTGGTTGAGAGGATGGGAGGTTAGGCTTTTCACACCCTTTTGGGTGGAGTTGTTTCCTACTCTAGGACTCTCTTGTAGATTTAGGATTTTTTTCATCAATCTTTCATTGATTCCCAATTATTATGTGGTCGCCATTGAATTACCAATCAATTATTATCATATATGTAAATTATAATCATCTATATGAATCTAATTTTCTCCATCAATTGTATCACCTCTTGTTCTAATTATAGATTCTTTGGTCGTTATTATGATGATGCTGGTTTTCTAGCCACACAGTGGAGTGTTCTGGAGTGTGTCGTCACTCAAGGAGATAAGAGTTGTTTTGATGTCGGGATTGGACCCAAGAAATGGGATTCCTAAATATCATTAGGAGAGTAATAAGAAACAAATTAGTTTGGTTCAAATTAATATGACATGCCATAACTTTTAAGGTCACGTGGTAAGGACCAAATCATATAGTTTAGTGTCAGGAAACTAAGATTCCTAGGCGGAAGGTGCTATGTAAAAAATTTGCGTGGGACTTATTTTGAATTATCTAAGTGAACATAGAAGGGGTATGGACTTCTAGGTTGAATAATTACCTACTGGGAATGTGGCCTATATAGAATGGGGTATATTTTGGTTTATTGGTTTTGCAACTCATGGAGGATTTCTACATATCTGATATGGATGGGAATCAAATCCCATATAGTCTGGTTTTATGGATCTATGCCTATGGAGGCCCTTAGAAGATTCTTCTTGTATGTTAGTATGTCCATTTGAGTTAAATATGTTAGGTTGTATTCCTAAAAAGGACTTCCTATGAAAATGGGTCAAGAGTGATGAATCGACTCATGGTGATTTGAATGATTGTTTAGGGATTACACCTAAAGAGGAGTCCCATTAAGCTTTAGCCTCAGGTGGGAATCGTACATGTTCTAATTTTATAATAAAAAAAGATATCATAGTTCAATGGTTTTAGGGATTACACACTTAGGTTTCTTTAGATAAGTTCGATTGGAACTTAATCCTATGTAGGATTTTCAAAAGGTTTTGGATCATGTATATGTCATGACCACCATCAAACTCTAAGTCCACATGAGTCATCCTCGATGTGGGAAAAAATAAGAAATGAAATATTTAGGAAACCAAATGATCAAATTTTCCCTGATAAAAGATACATGGCCTTGAGGAATCACTCTTATGGGGGTACTCTGGAGGAAGGTGAGAGGAAGATTCAGAGGAAAAACCCTTTCTAAAACATAAATTTGTGTGTATGGGGTGTCTGCCATGTTCATAGATATACTCTAAGTCCACAAGTCATGATTATTCATGCATTAATATGATAAAAAAGTGAAATTAAAAGACCTGACATGCCCCACACCTCTCCTCCTCCACTGTTGGAAAAATGCCAAGTGTATGGGAGAGAGAGGATAGTACTTTGGTGCACATCCCTTTAAAGACCCAGTAGCTGAGGGGTTGAAGATGATCTTGAGTGGAACCTCTTATAAGAAAGACTAGGGGATTACTCTAGGAGGGATGCCCTAAAATTGTTTCTGTAATAAGGAAGGAGGATCTAATACCATATTAAAAGGAAATGAAAGCATTATCCTCTCCCTCACTTATTGGAACTAGAGGATATGGGTCTTATAGATGATAAGGGTAGGACATGGTCTTATCCATTATATATGAGACAAGGAACCCTCAAACACCATCCTTGGTGTTGGGTGCCTTGTGACTGAATGAATGGATAACCACATGCACCCCAAGGACCCTAACCATTTTTTAGGACAAGTGCGGGTAACCTATGACCAAAGGAATGAAAATCCAAATCAGATACTTTATTATGTTTCTCTTCCCAGAGACTTGAAAGTTCAGAGGCTTTGGTGGAGGTTTCAACATGGTCCCTTTCAGACAACGGAACCAAAGGAATATGATACCTTTAATAGGTGAATTTAGAGATGACTCAAAGAGGGGCTCACACAGGTCATGGATCAGATGGAAAAGGTGCCTCATACATGGCCTGGGAGGAACTGGAAGTGCTTCACACAGGGGGTATAGGCCTACGCGAGCTTGGTATGCCTTGGAAAATGGAAAACCATGGAAATAAAACTTGGGTGAATCTTTAGCTTAGGCACCCTGAGTTTCCTTTCGTGTCCTTATAGGGGTCTCACACAGGTCCCTTGTTAAGGAAAGGGGACTCATGTAGGTGGTTTCTCACTAAGGGACAATGGGTCCTTATCTAGGTGTCATGTGTTTCATACCCTGAAGGTATTTTTATTCCATTTATCCCCCTTATTTACCTCTTATATTAGGTTTTGGATATTTAATTAGAAACTATTTGGAGACCGAGACAAAGGGGAATCTAGCCTGAGCTTGGGGATTTATCTGATTTTTTCAGTTGTGAAAATGAGGATCCCAAGGGTCTTATTTATAAGTAACTAAAAGACCTTGGTAAGAGGTTGTTTTCCACATAGGTCCTTGTAATGGGTTTCTAGTGTAGGTTCCTCGTGAGGGGGTGGCCTTGCTTTTAGTGTCATGAAAGTAATGTTCATAGTTTCCTCGTGCATGAGTGTATGAGCCTTCTTAGTTGTGATGTTCCTCTGCATAGGTTCATGACCGAACACGATACTCCATACCATGGAGGATCTTCCCCCACACCCTTTCTTGGGGTCAATGTCAGTATTTGGCCTCAAAACTTCAGGCTCATCCCTTCGTTATGATCACTGACCCCCATGAAAAATTCATAGTCTCATCATGAACCTTTTGGGCCATGTTGAGACTATTTTGGTTCACCACACATGGATATCCAATATTCTCTTTCTTTTGGCATAAAGATTAATTTCTACTAAAACTCAGAATTTGGTGTCTATGTAAGGTTCACATATTGAATTTTATGGAAAAGTGAAAGGAAAAAATTTCACAGTGTCAATAACCCCCCTATAATTAGATTCCCTCAAAATAAAAATAATCTAGTTCTAAGGTAACTTAGGGAACCTTGATGCATTCCAACACCATTTGATGGTTTAGTATCGTTCTCAACTATGGTAGGATTCTCTAATTATTTCCTAATCCATGGGGCCTACTGAGTGTAGTTCAAATGATTCTATTGTAATATAAGTAACCCTAAAAACATTGTGACTTTTATGTCACCACCCTAATTTTTTCCTTTGTCTAATATAAGGAAGACTTGGTAGGTTAGACTTGGATTTTTCTCTGACTACCCTTTTTGAGTTTTTGGCCTAACAACTTTCAGATCTATTTCATTTCATTTCTCAATTTTCTACCTAAAAATGGAGTGTAGGTATAGTGATCTAATACATTATTTTTTTCCAGAGTTACCTTTGTTGGTTTTCAATCTGGAGAGTACATTGTCTCTTTTTGTGGGAAATTTAATGCCATGCAAGATGTACTAGTGAGACTAGTGTTTTAGGTTGAACAACTATGACTATAATTTTTAGAATGATGACTAAAAAGAGGCTTGTCAGACAAGAATGTTTTAACATTATTTAGATGTCCTATAGGGAATTTCGAGCAATGATTTTTTGGTTCCCAGATTTAAAACATGATATTAGGGGATATAGGAGGTATCTCCTATGGAAGAAGTTTCCACTAGTTAAAAAATCTGTTTGTGGGATATTTTATGAAAATCTAACTAGGTAATTTCATAGCATAGTAAATAGTGGAATCCTTTTACTGCTAAACCCTTATATTTGTGAGAAAATTATGTAAATACAACAAGAGAGTGTTACAACAATGTCAAGAAAAGGATTTATTAGGAACTATGACATTAAATCACTAATGACCGATAATTAAAATTCATATTTCTAAAGACCATAATGGATGTTTTTTACCAAGGAAGGTGTCTGGTAATTAAGGGGATATTTTTATTAGCATTATACATGAATGGGAAACCGCCCCTGTATGAATTTGGTTTGGGGGAAGGGGGATACATATTTTTAGACAGTCAAGGCTAAGAGGAATTCCCCTTTTTGACAATGGATCTAATGTAGTTTAATTTCATGTGCCCAAAACATTAAATGTGTAGTTTAATGTTTAATGGAAAGGAAGTTGTTTTATAGTTTAACAACTTGTGACTAAGATGTTGACATTATAGTTTAATGTCTTATTATAAGGATGTTGTGATATTTAGTTTAACTTCATACAATAAGAACCTTAATCAATATGGTTTAAATTCACACCAAAACAACATTATTATATTCAATTTAAAGTCACACAACAATTAAATTATTCGATGAAATTTTAATTTGTACATTAAGGACATTATACTATGATGTTTAAAGTTGTACAACAATGAAATTATCCTATTCAGTTTAAATTCATACAGTAAGGACATTATATTATGTAGTTTAAATTCAAACCATAATAACATTTTGATTTTCAATTCAAATTCGTACCATAAGGACATTATGATATATTGTTTAAATTCATACAGTAAGGATATTATTCCTTATAGTTTAAATTCATGTAGAAAAGACAATATGTTATGTAGTTTAAATTAGTATAATAAGGACATTATTTTATGCAGTTTAATTCTATACAATAAGGGAATTATGTTATGTAGTTTAAATTCATACATCAATAACACTAGGGGGGATATAATGTAAGGTCAGTAGATTTGACCAGAATATTAATGATTCTTCTATTCTTGGTAATATTCTTGAGAATGTTCCACCATATTCAAGTGCGATAGAATAAATTTATAAGCTATGATTTGTGGATTTCCTAATCTAGAAAGTGGTATGGGGAAAGAGGGATTATAGAGATATATGAGGTATCTCCTGAGGATGAAATTTCCATTGGGTGAAAAACATGTTTTACGGGATGTTTTATGAAAATCCAAATGGGGCGTGTTACAGAATAGTCAATAGTGGCATCCTTTGGCAGAAAAACCCATTTTCTAGGATACTTTATGCAAAGACAACTGATTTTTATTACAACATAGTGAGTTAAAGGAGTCCTTAAAAATTATGACATTATATTTATTATGGAAGAATGAAGTTTATAGAGATTTGTATTTCCTTGGAAATAGAGTCTAGTTTGTATATGGATGTACCTAAATAAGGGAGGAGCATCTTAAGAAAGAATTACTCAAAAATTGGAGGGGAAATTCCCCCATGTAGTTATATATTGGATTCATGGAATACATTTCTTGTAGCTTTAGTTTATATGCCTAGGACCATAAAATCATGGAAACAATAGGTGATTGGGGGCTTATCGGACCATGTTAATTATTTTATATTTTTAACATGAAGGGAAAAGTTATAAACCATAGTCTTGGTTATTTTTCATATCTAGAGAAAGGATACTGGAAAAAAATTGAGGAATGACTATAGACTGCTTAGATTCATGGGTCCAAACATAATGTCTTCAATGCTTATGAGGAAAAAGATGCTTCTCTCAAGGGAGAAGTTGCTATTGGTCGACAAACCCAGTTTTTGGGCTGTTTTATACAAAGACAACTAGATCGTATTACAATATAGAAAAATAGTGGAATTCTTCTTCTGAAAGAGCCATTATTTGGGAAACTTATGAAAATCCAATTGGGGAGTTTTATATAATATTTAGGAAATTGATTCCTCATGTAGCATACATTCTATCACTGGACCATGTTAGTCCTAACATAAATTGATATGTCTTACCTATGTAGGGATCTCCCTTACAAAAAATATTAAGCCCATGTGAGCTGAGCTCAGTGTGAGAAACAAATAGTAGAAAAATATTTTTATACCACAAAAAGTTTATACAAGTGAAGGATATGTGAATTTATATTTTTTTGGTGGCTAGGCCAAGAATCATAACCTAAGTGTCGGTACATATCTCAATAGAATAAAAATCAATCCATAAGTAGTTCTTGAAATCTCATGCAGTTTAACATCATGTGGTGATGATGAAGATGAAGTGATGTGAATGAATGGGAATGTTGTGGCTGGGACGGATGATGGAAATCTAGGCATCACTATATATCTCATGGGAATAAAAATCAATACACATGTAGTTCTTGAAAAAAATTTCCCATATCAATCAGGATTTGATGTGGGTAAAGGGGATTTAATGTTTTCTAGAATAGTGTTTGGTCCCAAGACATGAGGATTAGATTTCATTACACATCTCTTTGTAATGAGAATAAATCCATATGTTCTAGAAAAGTTCTATGTGTATATCAAATACATACATATGTAATAGGGGATTTTTTGTGGTCACAACTAGAACTGAGATTGGAGATATGGGAGTCACTACATATCTCATTGGTATAATAATCAAGCCACATGTATTTATTAAATAACCTTATTATTTAATGTCTTGATGTAAGGAAATGGGTCACCTAATGTGAAAGTAATATTGCAGATGAACCATGGAGTAGTACCTGGGTGTCACTATATATCTTTCTGGAGAAAGAATCAAGCCACACCTTGTTCTTAAAAATTTTCCCTATGCCAGTATGATTCAAACATATGGAGTAAGGGTTATATATTTTCTTTTGTAGCTAGACACTATATTAGAGATCCGGGTTTCACTATGTATCCTATTGTAATGAGAATCGAGCCACACATAGTTCTTTGGATAGATCATGCAGTTTAGCATCATGTGAGGAGGATGTTGGCTATGAAATTACTGTCTTGTTGTAAGAATGTGAAAATGTTGGTTCTTATGCCTATAATGGGGGCCTGAGTTTCACTATTTCAAAGAAATGATGTTAGTAGAGATCATGCATGGGATTGTCTATATTTTCTTCCACAAGTATGACTAAGTGGGAATCTCGACCCACTATGGGGTTAGAGGGTTGTGATTAGGACTTACACATGAAATGGTGGCCTATTTTTATGTAGCCACAATGAGTATCTCAAATCATGGTATTTTGGGGGTTTATTAAAGTCGAATGAGAAGGATGTTAACCACATCTTTTAATTTCATGTGTTGAGGAAAAATGGTGTCTTTTAGTTTTAAGTCATATGACTATGACATTATGTTGTGCAGTTTATAATTTTTCAATAAGGACAATGATGCCACATAGTTTAACATTGTGAATATGGGATTTTATTTCATTCCTTTTAAGGTATTATAACAAATAACATCTATGCAGTTTCACATATTTCAGTTGGGATGTATTATATGGGATTAAATGAAATATTTCTTTAAGAACCTTGCATTGTTCAGTATCATAATGATATATCCATTCATTGAGATCATGGAATAAGATCAGTTAGAATGGACCTTGTGTATGGAGTAAGTTCCCTTTGACATTGGTTCATGTTTTGGAGGCTTCTTTCCAGCTATCATTGGAGTTCTGAGGACCAATATCAGTTCTCCTTAGAGGAATGAGCAGAGGTGGGCCTTCTTGTTAAAAGACCACACTATTCAATTTTGGTATACTTCAAGGTGATGCAAGGTGTACAATATTTTTTTCATCCAATCACTCCAATTCATCCAATCGTTTCTAGGATTTCTCATGTATGGATATATGACCATATATGGTAACATATAGTGATGTCAACTAGAATTAAATGGGTAGGAATTCTTCTCTTACATATACCAATGAATACATGGTCACCTATGTAGTAGTATTATTTGTGGTCTGATAATCCCATAAGGAATGTAGTACCCCCATTTTCTGGTATGTAACCCTTTCTTGATACTTTTAGTGGTTTTAAAGTTAAGGGTGAAAGATGGGAGAGTCGAGAGAACTTGGAATGAGGTTTGGGCCCAAAAGGGAAGCTGCATCGGTGGCACATGGTTTGTCTAAACCGTGCGGCCAAACTGTGCACAGTGGGTCTTGGAGGTAGTGGCTTCTGCATGGTTGGCACACAGTTTGTCTAACCATGTGGCCAAACCGTGCGAGAAAGGTGGTCAAGGTAGTAGCTAACGCACGGTTAGCGCGCTGTTTGTCAAACCATGCTAACTAATCGTGCGGGCACTTAAATGAGATCCTTAAATTGTGGATCTCACGTGTTTTCACCTCTAAATTCCTCGTTTAAGCTCTTAAGTGGCCCTAACTCTGGATTTTGGTTCTCCCAAGGTAAAGGAAGGTTCTCCCATCATTCCGGAGGTGATTCGAAGGCTTCCCTTGGCAAATCAAAGCCGGATTCTTGAGGTATGTGATCATTCTTGATCGGTTTCTTAGATCTACAGAGATCTACTTCTCCTCTTCTCTCGGTTTCTTAGATCTATGCCTGTTATGGGTATATCTAAGTGTGTGGATGCCAAATATGATGAGTTTTGGTCTTGGTTGTGTAAGTTAAAAACTCAATGATGGGGAGACCATTGATGGCTGGAAACTTGATGGGGGGTCCGTTTTGTGTTTCATAGATCAGATGGTTCTACCTATGGTTTTTCAGAAATAACTAATTCATGATTACCACCATTCAATATGGGTCGTACACCATGGTACACAAAAGATGTATAAGGTGCTGAAGGGGTAGTTTTGGTGGAGCGGCATGAAAAGGAAGGTGGTCGAGTTCATCTCACGGTGTTTGACTTGTCAGCAGGTTAAAGCAGAGCGTCAGAGAACAGCTAGTATGTTATAATCACAACCTATCCCAGGGTGGAAATGAGATCAGATAGCAATGGATTTTGTTATAGGTCTCCCAGGAATGGTCCGGAAACACGATGACATTTGGGTGATAGTGGATCATCTAACCAAGTTGGCCCATTTCATCCCTATTCGTGAAACTCATACGGTGGAAGATATTTTAAAAATCTATATCTGAGAAGTGGTAAAGAGGCATGGTGTACCAATTTCTATAGTCTCAAATAGATATCCGAGGTTCACATCTCGTTTCTGGAAATCATTACAGTAGGCCCTTATAACTCAGTTGACAATGAGCATGGTGTATCATCCTCAGACGGATGGGAAATCCGAGCAGATGATACAAACTTTGGAAGATATGTTGCAGGCTTGGGTAATGAATTTTGGTGGCTCATGGGAGGAACATATACCCTTAGTGGAGTTCTCATACAATAATAGCTATCACGCCTCGATACACATGGCTCCGTTTGAAGCATTGTATGGGCGTCGTTGTCGTTCTCCACTATGCTGGGTGGGAACTGGTGAAACTTCACTAGTTAGGCTGAGCCTTGTCCATGAAACAATAGAGAAGATCCATTTGATTAGAAAGAGGATGGAGATGGCTCAGAGTCGTTAGAAATCTTTGCAGATCACCGTCGAAGACCATCAACGTTCGTTGTGGGTGATCATGTCTTCTTGAGGATCTCTCCAAGACTTGGACATCGTCGTTTCGGGAAGTAGGGCAAGTCGTCTCTAAGATACATTGGCCCTTTTGAGATACTATAATGGGTTGGAGAAATGGAATATCGGTTGGCATTACCACCACAGTTTAGTTCAGTGCATAATGTGTTCCATGTATCTCAATTGAAAAAGTATCAGCCTGATCCGGACCATGTGGTCAGATGAGATCACGTTGACCTAGAGCCGGATGCTTCATTGATACATATCCCAGTACAGATTTTGGATAGGCAAGATAAAGTCTTACATGTAAAAAATCATCGGTCTAGTGCGGTTTTTATGGCAGCATGGTCAAATTCAGGAAGAGACCTGGAAATGTGAAAAGGAAATGAAGGAGCAGTGGTCGGAACTCTTTCGGTTGGTTGAAGGTTTTCAACATTCCGAGGATGGAAAGACCAATGGTGGGGAGAATTTAGTACCCCTGGTTTCTAGTATGTAACCCTTTTATGATGCTTTTAGTGGTTTTAAAGTTAAGGGTGACGAATGGGATATTCGAGAAAACATGGAATGAGTTTTGGGGCAAAAAGGGAAGCCGCACGGGCGGTGCACAGTTTGTCTAAACCGTGCGGCCAAACCGTGCGCAGTGGGTGTTGGAGGTAGTGGATTCTGCATGGTTGGCGCACTGTTTGTCTAACCGTGTAGCCAAACCATGCGATAATGGCGGTCAAGGCAGTAGCTAACGCACGATTAGCACATGGTTTATCAAACCGTGCGAACTAACCGTGTAGGCACATAAATGAGATCCTTAAATCGTGGATCTCACACGTTTTCACCTCTAAATGCCTCATTTAAGCTCTTAAGAGGCCCTAACTCGGGATTTTGGTTCTCCCAAGGTCAAGGAATGTTTTCCCATCATTCCAGTGGTGATCCGAAGGCTTCCCTTGGTGAATAGAAGCAGAATTCTTGAGGTATGTTATCATTCTTGATCAGTTTCTTAGATCTACTTAGATCTACTTCTCCTCTTCTCTCGGTTTCTTAGATCTACGCCCGTTATGGGTAGATCTAAGTTTTTGGATTGAAAATATGATGAGTTTTGGTCTTGGTTGTGTTAGGAGAAGATATCTAAGGAGGATTCTTGGAGAATCGACCTGGTTTTCTTGAGCGTTCTCCGTTTGTTAGGCCTTTCATCAAAACCTTTGAGGTAGGAGGCTTCAATCTCAAATCCTCCTATTAGAATTGATTGGATTAGTTTCAAATTGGTGTATTTGAATGGTTTTGATTGTGAAAATAATGGAATAAATCTTCTTTAGTTATGGTTTGTTGTATTGATGTAATTGTAAAATCTTGGTGATTTTTCGTGCAAAGTGTTTTGGCTTCTTGAATTAAAAATGACGATTTTAAATTATTGATTTGCTGGAATGGAAGTTGGTTTGATAAAAGATGGGTTTTCAATAAAAATGGTGTTTTATTGAAATGATTTGGTATTGAAATGTCTTTGATGAAATTGGTTTAATCTTTGGTTTTCAATAAATGTACAGTTTTATTGAAATGGTTTGAATTGGTTGAACACACTTGGTTTTGATGGAAATGGTTTTCAATAAAAGGTGTTTTATTGAAAGGGTGGTTTTGGAATGATTGTTGGGAATGTGTGGTGTGTGTTCATATTGTATTCGACACAGATAAGGGTTAGGGGTATCCCCCATAATTCTGGGATGGATAAGGGTTAGGGCTCTCCCCCGTCAAACTTTCAAATTGCATTTGGGACGAATAAGGGTTAGGGGTCTCCCCCATCATTATAGGATGGATAAGGGTTAGGGCTCTCCCCCTTCAAACATTCATGTGCATTTGGGGTCGGATAAGGGTAATAAGTCCCCCCTCCATCATTCTGGGATGGATAAGGGTTAGGGATTCCCCCTCTTCCAGGTAGCATGCATGGTTGGTTGCATGGGTTTGTGGAATGGTTGGGTGTGACAAAAAAGAAATGTTTGTGAGATGTTTTTTAAAGCTTATTTAGTTATTTTTCAAAAAAATAAAAAAATAAGTTGCTGGAAAATAGGTTTCAATTTCACTTGTATGTTTTTGGTTATAATTGGTTTTGTGAAACTTGTTTATATTTAGTTATAAATAGTTTTTGAGAAATTGTTTTATATAAATTGTTTTATATAATTCTTGTTAACTCTTCTATCCTAGTGGCGTGAGTAGGGAAGTCATTAGGAGAGACCTACTGAGTTTTATACTCACCCCTGCTTTGGCAGTTTGGTGATTTTGTAGATGTCATGTTCCAGGACATAGGTAAAGGTAAAGCATCATATTGCTAGTGGATCATGGTGATTCTTGGGAGATGTTGTGGAACATGGAGCTTGTGGAGCATGGAGTTATATTGTCTTTTGAGAGTCTTGAGTTGTTCATCCACTGTGTACTTTGATTCTTAGTTTGGTCTTCCGCTGTTGTGTACATTGAAGTAGTTAGACCTAAATGAAGTTGTTTAAGTTGGTCTTTCATTTGTTCATGCATCATATAGTGAATGTTTGGTTATGGTTGGTTTATGGGTTTATTTCTTAAAGGTTAAATCGTCCCCCACTTGTACTTGAAACCCTTCGGTATTTATTGCCAGCCTTTGGCGCCTTGGGGATGTCGCTTAAGGCCTAGTAATGACTTGTTGTACTCTCAATCCAATGAGAATTGGTGGGTCATTACAAGTAATGACAAAGATTGTGAGGCCAATAATATTTATATTTATCCACTATCTTCTAGAGTATGTTCAATTGGGTATTTTGAAACCCTCTATATGTTTGTTAGCCACTACATAATAGCAGGATGAATGGTTTGACTTGATATTGTATTCCTAAGATAGATTTTCCATCTTAGTAGATCATAAATTGATTTATTTCCTCCAATATTATATAAAGGACACTAAATATGGTAATGATATTAGCTTTCACGAAGATTAAAATCAATTTGGCCCCAACTTATTTGATGGGTATTGCCTCATCCCATTTGGAGAATGAATCGGTAATATTTAAGATTATTTGAAATGCTTAGCCATATCTAGAGGGTAGGGCCCCAGAACTTAAATTCCCTATATAGAAAATGTCTATGATTATATATATATATATATATAAACTCTAGGGGTTTATGGATGATGTTTTCATACAATTGGTAGGAATTACATTTCATTGTGAATTCTATGAAATTGTGTTTATTAAAAGGCCAAAAGTATCCAAGACTTCGCATTTGATCATAAAGCATGAACCCTAACTTGTCGTAACCACAAGAGCCCACATGTACTTATTCCATAATTTCCATAGTCTCTTACCTGTTAATACATCGGAGAAGGACTCCATGAAAGCCTCATTTGTAGAGTACTTTCTGGTGATTTGGGCCATCATAAATGGTGTGGTTATCTATTCACTGTTAAATTTTCTCTTTCCCAGCTATATCCTATAGGAAAAAATAGTTATAAATATATTCCATGATGGCCATCATCTATCCTGTGGTAGTTCCACATGCATCAGGTATAGGTCTGAATCTGTTGATCTATTCTATTCTAACTTGAACAAATAGTGATACCATTTAGTAATGAGCATTGTCGATGACTATTTCATCTTGTTTCAGATCTTCCAGAGCTATAGCTACATTTTCAAATATATCTTCTTGAGAATTATATGATAGTGGGTTGTAATTAAATGTTGTATCTAAGGGTAACACTACTATTAACCCTAGGACATAGTCAAAAAGGGGTATTATCTCATCTTTTATGATGGCATAATCCTCATTGATCTGTTTCTTTACCAAGTTTGAATCAGTTCTCACCTCCAAGTGGTCCACTAGTACTTGGGGTGCCAGTTCTAGGCCTGTAATGAGGGCCTGATATTCTACCAAATTATTAGTAAACCATTATAATATTAGGAAGTAGTATGGTAAGACTGTCTTCAGTGGGGAGATAAGCATAATCTTGAACCCAGCTTTTTTGATCTTAGGTTATTACATTCTCCTTCCTATTGGGATCCTGGATGTGCCATCAAAATAAATTTCCCACATTTTAAGGCAGTAATAAAATATCTCTTCATAAATAATCTCTTTATTTAGTGATGAAGTTTCTACAGAATGTCATTCTATAAGAAAATCTATTAAGGCCAAGAATTTTACTGCTTTCTAAGGCACAAATTGTATATCGAACTATTGCATGATAAATTCCCACCATTCCAAAAGTCATATCATCAAAGGGTGGATGAGGATATACATGATCTGGTTATTATGAGAGACCAGTTTGAATTCATGGTGCTATAGGTAGTTTCTTAGTTTATGGACAACAAATATTAATTTCAAGAATATCTTCTCGATATATGAATAATGAGTCTCAGTGTCATGCATAGTTTGACTGAGATAAGAAAGGTTCTCTTCATTCCCAACATCATTATTTTATGAAAAAAGGAACCTAGTGATTGGTACAGGGATATTACTTAGAGTATTAGTGGCTTTACCTCAACATGTACCATTAATACTAGTGGACTCAATTGGTATTTCTTGAGTTTGTAAAATTCTTCCTAACAATCATTGGTCCACTGATACATTACCCCTTTCTTCATTAGTTTAGTGAAGTGAAAACACTTTCTTACAAATTTGACTATAAAGCACCAGATGTAGTCCAAGTTTCCTTGGGGTCCTCTCAAATCCTTATGATTTTGAGGAGGTGACATGTTAAGAATGGATTATTTTTCTCAAAGCTGACAATGATGTCACGATGGCGTACTACGAAGCCAACAAACTACCCTGAGGTTACCCCGAATGCACATTTTAAGGGGTTTATCTTCAAAATATGTTGTAGAATCCTATCGAAGATGGTATCTAGGTCATCCAGTTAGTCATAATGTTTTCAGGAGTTTACCATTATATAATTAATGTAGATTTAAACAAAATTCCCCAAAAAAAGATGGAATATGTGATATATGGCAGGTTGGTATGTGGAACCAACATTCTTCAAGAAAAAATTCATAACTCAATAGTTGAATAATATTTGAGGGGTTCTAAAAGCTATGTATTATTCATATTTTGGGGCCATACAAATTTGGTTATACCCCGAATATTCATCCATTAAGGAGAGGTCTTGGTAACCATCCATCATATGAATTATGAGTTCTGTGATTGGAACTGCGAAGTCATCTATCATAAAATTCTAGTTGATAGCTCTAAATTCGATGAAAACTATTATTTTTCCATTTTTATTCTTTATCAGGACTATATTGGCTATCCATTTCATAAAAAATCCTCCCAAAATGGATTTTTTTGATGATTTTGTCATCTTTAGCTTCAATTTTGGAGGTGTGAGTTAGATGTTTCCTCCTAGATTCCTATTTATACCCCCCTGATGGTCTTCTGTAAAACCTAATTAGTGGGTGGCCTCCCCAAGGTCAATGCCTAGAATCTTTTTGTAGTTATAGGAATACACATCCTAATTTTTTTAGGAAGTAAGTATATATATCCTTTTCTTTGGAAGTCATGGCTGCGTTGATCAGAGTGGGTCATGGTTCTTCTTTCATACCCATATTTATTTCACTAAGTTCATCAATAGTGGTGGAGACACCTTCCTCGAATTCAATAGGTGAATACCTGAGGTCTTCTTCTTCTTCTTCCCCATGATTTTCCTTTTCTTCCTCTACATAGGAAGCAAGTGATGAGTAAGCTCCTTGGAAGGAGTAGGGGAGTCACTATTTGGACATCCAGAAGATGAGGACACCATTATGGGATTGCTTGATAGTATGAGGACTTTGGGGGTTCTAAAGGGGAAATGAGGAACTAATAATTATCCTCTTCATTTTCTCATGTTGTTATGGGAATATTTCCTATCCCATATGATGGAATTTGGATTTTTTTCAAGCTCAGGAGATGAAATAAAGACATTTTCATATATAATTTCAGAATTTCTTTGAGATTTGAAAACTTCTTCAGCACCCTAAGGCTTTGATATTTCAATTTACATCACTTAATTTACAGAATATGAGGTTGAATTTGAATCCACCTCTTTGATTTGGTTTATGGGGTTTACATACTCTGCATTTATCTATCTGAAAGGGTTGGCTAAAATAATCTCCAAACCATTTTAGGCATTTATCCAAGCAAAATTATCATCCATAGACTATTTACCTTCCTTATGGTAGAATCCTAAATCAATGTATTTTGACTCATAGTATTTTAATGGTCCCTTATCACTATGAAATGTTAAAATAAATTCATTGATACAATATCTAATGCATTGGTGGTATAATGAGGGAATATTCGCATGTTGATGTAGCCAAGTTCTTCCCAGTAGAACATTGAAGGATGTATCATACCTAACGACCATGATTTCTGAGTTAGAAATAAGAATCCTGAATTGAGTTATATTTTTGTTCTCGTCAATAGGTTTTTGTTCATTCTTTTCATAACCCTGTAACATTATATTAGAGGGGGACAAGTGAGATTCATTAAAACACAGTAGAAAAGGTGTTCATATTGGATTGAGGTTGACTTCTAATCTATTGTTATTGAAGGATCTTTGGATATCAGTTTCATTTATCCTTCCCTATATATTCAAGGGTTTGGGATTATTTTGTAGGAAATATTCCCCAACCTAGTCTATAAAAGAGATGATATTGTAGATTTCTGTAGGATCATTATCTGTATGATAAAATTTAGTAGTGGAAACCTCAACTGCAAACTCTTGGGGGATTTATAAGGCCTCTATGAGTTCTTCCTAATGATATTTTGATAGAATCAGAGTGTCAAGGATTGAAAAATTTATCATCACCTTGGTTAGTTTCTATAAAACATCATACTTCTAGTCCAAAGTTGTGTGCTTCCAAAATGGGAGTGTTATTTTTTAGGTTCCTTTGGAGCTGTTTTTCGAGATGTATATGAATCGTCCATCAGAATAGAAGAATAAGGTGCTTATTCTCTTAGTGGATTAGGTTGGTTGGGTATTCCTACAAGTCGAGGTTTATTAGGAGGTGGTATATCCTGTAATTGATCTTCCAAAATTATCATCTTAGGGAAGACCCTATCATGTGTGGGGGGACTTCTTTTCTCTTTATAGGATCTCTAGAGAGCTCTCCCATGAGTTTTGGTTGTGAAAACACCTCAAGAAGGGGCGTGGTTAATGTAGTGACTCCGGGTATGACCACATCCTCCATTGTATCCTCGACTCACCGAAATATTCCCCATTCATTGATCAATTGTTGGGAATTTGGGTTTATAATCACATTCATCATTTGTGATGGGATCTATTTAGTGAATAAAATTATTATAACCAAATATAAACTCCTCATCTAATGAAGAGTCTGTCTGGTGGGTGGTTCCATGTTATACAATTTGGCGGGGCAGTTCCCATGCTTTCATGACCATTGGCATTAAGTCTACTGAGGTCATTGCTAAATTTGGATTTGACATGAGATCATTTTATTGAATTTTATTCTTACCATTTTTTCCAGGTCTCTTTTTAGAGGACTAGATTTCCAAGGACTGAGTTGTCAATGAATTTGGTTGTGTTATAGAGGAAGTGACCAGAGGAACAGTCTGCTAGTACAACTATGTTCAAAGGATTTCATGAGTCTGATCTATTGATTTTTGAACCATATAGTCATTTAAATTATGTATACTCTTTCTCTAAATTTATTTATATTAATTTCCCACTACTGTATTAGTGGTAGAAACATACACAATTTGAGAAAATGAATTTTTTAGATTCCTATTCCTAGAGACCACCATCTTTTGGAGGAGTTCATTGAAAATAAAAAAAAATCCTAGATTTGGTGCCCTAATACTTGATGGAAGGTGATATAATTTGGGAGCCATTAATCACTTTCTTTGTTGGGCTTCTTAGGATTTGGAAACTTGACCAAGTTTTTTTCTAATGCCGAGATGAAGTATCCAGAGACTTGGTCATTTTGAAATGAATAGACCTTGTTTTACATCTTCTCAAATTTTTTCCATATTTTCTATCTCTAATCATCTTGATGAGATGGGAAATTTTTTTGATCCTCAAATGGTGGAGCCGCACAATATGGTGTGGGATTTGAAGTGAGAGTAGGTAAAATGGCATGCTAAAGTTTAACTATAGTGGCATATACTTTTCCTACTCTATTTCCATGAGGTGATAGAATTAATCAGTCCTTGGATTTAGTCATTATAATGGATTAATCCACCTTTTGAATGATGAAGATGAGGTTATGAAACCCTATTATGTATTTTATAGGGATAAGAAGCTTGTAAAACTCATCGTAAATATTCTCTACACAAATATAAAACATCTTTACTTTAGTGGATGATAGGTTTAATGAGTATGTCAAGCCTTTCCACCTAGCAATGAAATCTAATACCCTTTCATTCTCCCACTTCTTATAGTTTGAATGGTTGAAAATTTTTGTCTTATCTACCATCCAGTTGAACTAGAAGGGAAACTTCTGATGAAGTTCTTCCCACCCCATGATTGACTGAGCCTGTAATCTTGTGTACCACACAAAGGCTTTCCCTTGTAGTGATTGCATGGATCACATGATTTTTACCACTTATGGTTGTTCATGGGTCCCCATCATGGGATCAAAAAGACTGAAGAAATGTTCCAAGTGTAGTTTCAGGTCTCCCGAGCCATTGAATATTGGAAATATAGGATTCCCAATGTTTGGAAAGGGAAGTTTCAGGTCTACCCATTCAGGATAAGGATTATTTTTTAGCTGAATTGGTGCACATTGTTCCTCCATGCCTTCAAATCAAGTTGTTAGTAAATCAATAGTGTTCATAAGCATTAAACTAATGTTTATCTAGGACAGATCCTAAGAAGGTGCAATGTCTTGATCCCGAACAGGTTCGGTGGCTGGTACATCTATTGGCGGAGGCACTACTAGTATTTTTCATCAGTAGACTCCAGGGGCGGGACTATAAGAACATTCCTAGCCCTATTCTGGCTATGATCCTAACAAAGAGAACTATATATCTTCTGATACAAGATCCATGTATATTGGTGGTTTGAATCTAATGTCCAACAAATGTTCGAGGTCTATTTCATCTACTATGGAAAACCCTATTTGTTGAGGTGCGCCAAATGGAAGTGAGATTTAATGAGCTTATTTTAAAACATATCCAGACAAAAGGTCGCCTTCATGTAGTTCTTCATTGAGCCTTATCAATTCTTTCATCTCTTCATCCTACTGAAAAATTATTTCTTAATGTGAAAGGGGATTAACCTCTCAATAGGGAAGGTGAGGTACAATTTTACCTTTATATTTTTCCTTATTTGATTCCTTTTGAGGGAGTAAATATGGATTTTTCAAGGGGAGTAATTGATTAAGGTCAAGCCTCTAGTTCTTGGTATGAACACCTCATTCATTTGTTTCAGTTTGGACCACATTATGAACATTAACTTTCTCTTTGGAATACTCCTTTGAATTGGCCTCATGTTCCATAGAATATACAAGGGAAGTTTTGATGACATTCACTAAGGAGAAATGAGTTATATGAACTCTATTAGTGTCTTTATGATACTATCTTCTTTTTCACCATCTATGAGGCCGTGTAATCTCCTTTTATGATTCTATAAGAGTTACTTAGATGATATTAATCTGAAGGGAATCAGTAGATATTTCTTTAATGTGTGTCCCTATTAAAGGTACTGGATCACAGAATGGGATAAATTGGGAGGATCCATTCTTCACCATCTTCTCTCATCGGAAGAAGAATTATTCTCACTGAGGAGGGGTTTGTTGAGGTTAAAAAGCTCTCAACCTTGAGGGTTGGGGCTATTCAATTTCTAAATTCACAACCCTTTGGGTCTAATTTTTTGACCTTGAGGATTAAGTTAAAAAATCCCCCATCTCAACATGTTGTATTTTCTCTTTAACCTCCATAGATACTACTTCCATATCTACCCTTAAAATTTTATAGAGTTTTCTCTAAACATGGTCTGGGTGAATCATCTGGTGGGAACATAGATCAAACATTTACAAGGATCATCATGTTATCTCAGAAATATGGTATATCTAATGGAAAACTTCCTCTAAGTGGGGGATTGATTGATATTTTCATATTCTTTTTGAAAATTTATCTCAACATACTTCCCCCTTCTGGACTGACATTTTTGGCAGTTGTTCGGGGCCTATTTTTTTGATGATGTCTTTGTTTATGAACATATTTCATTTTTAGAGTCATCCTGAAGCTATGATATTGCAAGGAAAAAAGTTATGAGGTATTTACTAGTTAGGTATAATTTTGAAATGTAATTATCCATGTGCACCTCATCCTATGATAGGAACATTAGATGGGGTGGCAGTGATCTATTATGGAAATATCACTAATGTGCTGAGGCATGCACATTAAAGGGATCCTTCCTATTTCTTGATCTTTGTATGTCATGAATCCAGGAGTTCTTCCAAGTCAATTTGGAATTGCAAACCTTTTATTACCTAACTGTGACATTGATACTCATTGTATGGTAATACATTTTCTTTCAAGTGATGACGGGTTTTCCATATATTGAGGCGGATGTTGTGTCCACAATCGCTTGAAACTAGCATTGGAATGTTGTATTAAGGGGTGCTCAAAGGCCAGAACAAGACTGGTATGTCATCTTTGGCCAATTTTCCCTCATTTTAGCATGTCCTATTTGTCTTTTACTTGATTCTCCACTACTTGGTTCAACTAGAGTGGACACTTTATTGCATCTTTATCATAAGAAACGAAATTGGCAGGGAATTCCATTTATATGTTGGAAGATAGGTGGCCCAATGGTGGATCGATGAATGACTGTCACCTTGTGTTATCTTCTTGTTGAGAAAGTATTTCACTTATAAAAGATGAGGAATCAGACATGAATGGACTTTATTTCTCAAGTGCCTCATGGTAGGAGGACTTTCTCATCACTAAATTGCCAATGGGAGGAATCTTTTTATGACATAAGACCCTACTACAGAGAGAACATTCACAGAAAACACCATAATGGGTAGGACCAACATAGTGGATTACAGTAATGGGAATACATTCTTACTCATTGATCTTCTATCCACATGGAGGTTTGTTGTGGCTCTCATTTGGAGATAGGATCTCAAGATAGATCAGATTATATACATGAAGAAATAATTCATGGTGATGTTTCCAATGAGGACATTCATAATTACTACTACCTACCCATGAATTTTTGATGAGAGAGTAGGGTCCTAAGCTGTCATAGATAAACATATGTGGGATTAAAGAACTGAATTATCAAGTAAATCCATATTTTAGATCTACTTCTGATTTTCCAATCATGTTCGATAAGGCTTCTTTATTGATTCCTTTTTATAATCAAATGGGACCACTTTCTAGGGGAAGTGGTCTTCTTGGGTAGGTGTTTGTACCTTCCTTGGAGTGTCCATTAGGATAGACTAATTAACTCCATTTGGAGAGATTTTATATTCCAGATCTATTTGGTCATATAGTATTGGGTAGTTTAACCCATGACCCTCTTGGATGAGAGAAGAGGTGTGTATATGATCCAAAGTGACATGATGAAGAGCCACCACACTTATGGGGATAGAGTTGTGTGTCTGTCCCCTGTAAACTATTTTCATTTCCATTTTGATGTCTTGAAAATTCTGTGGGATGTGGGAAGGTATTTCTATCTTCCCTTTCACTATTTTCAAGATATGGTTGGTGACTTTAGCGAATGAAATGAAAAAATATGACCATTCTGTATCTAGAGTAGTTGTATGTGCCTTGTTCTATCCTCCATTTCCTAATATTGGATACTTAAAGTACTCATTTGTGGGGGAATATAGTTGAGTCTATCCTCTATTCATCACCAAGACATTCTGATATACTTCTATGGATGCTACCAGATGAAACTAATAGTAGGCTTAATGAATGAAGGAATGTGTGTGAACCTTGTCACAGCTTTCCACCAAACTTGGTTGGAGGGAATCTGGGAGGACCAGTTATGGATACACCTAACACTGAGAGGGGGGTGAATCAGTTTTGGGGACATTTTAAACCAATTCCAACTTTTATCCTTCTGCCTCTTGAGCTATTAGGATCTTGATTCTCTTTTTTTCCCAGTCTCATGCAATAATAGAAAACAGTAAAAATATTCCCATGATATTTTTACAAGGCTCACCACTCAATAAGATAAGTTACTCCCTTTCCATGCATGTGAATGACCAGTGCATAGATTCTCCACTATAATGTGATATTCTGTTATAGTGGTTGACTATGAAAACAATCTTTTATTCAGTGTGGGTCCCTACACATTGGAGGGGGAAGGGAGATAATCCTCTTCCAACTTGCAACAAGTAGGATATTACCTTACACTTTTTGGTTCATTCTATTGCCTCTAAGGATAGTATTATTCTTTCTTGAAAAAGGTATGTTCTGCTCTTAGTCTTCATTAGTGCTCTTCAGTTGATTACTTGGAAAGTAGTAGGCAAGCAATTCTCCTTTATTTCATTCTCTTCTTCTCTAGTCCAACACTAACTACACTAGAATTATTCTTTCATCTTCTTAGTTAAACAACCAACTACACTAAAACTTCTTCTCTCTTATTGGCTAGAATCACATACCCTAATGTGATTATTTAGGCAATGAAGATTAGTTCACTTGGCATCATATGAATTAATTTTTTTCTTCTTGTTCATGTATGCATGTGATCATGCATATGACATTAGGGTTGAACTCTACCATTTCCTTCTTCACATATGTGAACAAACAATTTTGGTTCTTTCTTTTCAGTGTCATCACATATGCATGTGCATGAATGAATGAATGAAATCATGCATTCAACTATTCTTATAAATTTGTGATAACCCTTAACTGGTTTGGGTTTTTAAGTACACACATGCACTCAACCTCTTCTAATATTCTTCTTCTTTCTTCTCTGTATTCCTCTTACACTAGGTTAGGGTGTTTTTTTAGGTTTATATATGTATGTTTCATCATACCTGAATGGGTGAAACCCTTTCCATGTGCGATCTCCTTCTTCACACAAGTGTACATGGCCTCGGGATCCTTCAACTAGAGCAGATGAATACATGCATATATTCTTCCTCTTCACTTGAAAACACTCGAGCCCTCAGGTTTCTTCAAATAAAACACTCATTTTCATGAAAGTCACCACTTGCGATCTCTTTATTTTTCAATAATGAAACCCTTCACACAGTATAATACAAACATACAAACAAGAAGAGTGTTCTCACCTTTCTTCATAAAGCCAGGGTGGCCACAAGTTACTTTATTTAGGAAAGGATGCATAGATCTTCTTTTTGCATGAGTTGCATAGTTTTTCCTTTTTGAAAATCTTAGTGAGAGAGTATCTCAAGAACTAGCTCATGATGGAACGACTTTAGTGAAGTACAGTGAGGGTTTTAAATAACCTATCATGTGTTTGGGTGCCGCTTCTTTGTGAATCAATTTAAGGGTGTGTAGCACATATCGAAGGCTTATGGGATCTCTTCTTCACGAATCCTTGAAGACTCACAGTGCTCTGCTTGCTCTTCACGAAGTGATGTGTAGAGATGGTCTGTTTTTCGAGAACACAAGATCTCTAGAAGGAGGGAGAAACAATGTTCTTCAAATCAGGCTCCTCCTTTTCATGGTGGGGTAAGTTCCTCTTGCACATTCAAAAACTGTGTGATAAGTCATGAGGATCACAGTTTGAATGCTCGAGATTTCCAGGGTTTTGAAAATATTCAAACCTGTTGGTGGAGATATACCGAGATCCTTGGTTTCTTTCCTCTTCAAATGCGGGATTCTATCTTCATGCATGGATTTAATATCGCATGCATAATTATCATGCATGAATTTCACTCTACCCCACATGGCCTCAACAACTTTTTTTTCCTCGGCCAAACCTTCATTGTCGAGATATCACATGCATGAAAGACGTAGACTGCATGCATGGTCATGGTTATATCTGACAATCACCATGCATGATTTTTCATCATCAACACAGACCGGGAGCACAATCATGGTGGATCGGTAGTGGTGACGGTGAGAAATGGCGTCGGGTGACTCTCCATGTGGTCTAAGGTTGAAGAAGATTCCATGTTCATTGGATCACCCTAGATTGATCTCGGACATCCACGATTATAACATAGGACATGAGATGGAGTGTGCGGTCGAGATCTCACGCAAGATCAGATGAGCAGTGCGGATTTCCCCTATGTTTTTAAACCCATCCCAGACCGAAATAGAGAAACAGATTAGGATCATTTATAATATAAGAAAAGCAGGAATCGGTCAAAATTATCCTCTCTCCCACCACATTACCACCTCATACCATGTTCACCATGCGGGCGTGCTCTTAGCGCCCACTCTTCTCCTCAAGTGTGCGCTTATTGCCCACTATACACCCACTGGGGCTTATACATTTCCCCCATGCACCTCTTGCAGGGTGGATTTTCCTTGGCTCCCCTATGGGCATGGTCGACCCATGTGGTCCTGCAAGAGCCTCGGGTTGAGGCTGGGTTTCTAGATCGTGGGATAACCCCAATTTTTTAGTAACCCACATAATAAATACTTGTTAGAAAATTGAGTATGCAAAAAAAATGCATGGCCATCATTAAACACAAACGAAACTCATGCATGGAAACCTCAAAACATAATTCACATGCATGGCTACCACCTTTAGATTCCAAGTTCATGCCACTCTCTTCTTTTCTCTTTCTTCCTTTCCTTTTTGGATTATCAAATCCAACTTCTACTTCAATGTTGTAAACATTGCATCACACATGATAAGAGTTCTTTTAACTTTTCAAGATCAGTGCCTCAATCATCTGATTTTCCATTCTACATTTATCTTAGGAGACTGTATTGAACCATCATTGACATTCGTTAACCTCATTGACAACAAATAAAACTCAATTTCTAGAGTGGTCCCAACAATTTCCCCCTTTACATTTGTTTACAATTCCCAATGTTTCTGTACTAAATGAATGTGTCAATGTGTCTTCACTTATTTCTCTCTCTTAAACATTCATTTCACTTATCTCACCATTATTGACAAGAAACACAAGTTTTATGGTAGAGAGGGTATCATTTCATACTTAAGCAATGTGCCATCATTCATTTCACACTAATTCTACTTGAGTAATGCTCGATGTAGAAAAAAAGGATTTGATTTAGATAATAGATATTTCCATTACCCACTGAATATAATACCTCATGAGATGAGAACTTGTGCACTTGTATTCAAGGTTTTTCCACTTGCATTCTAGAAACATAAGTGTTATATGAAATAATAAATCTGAAACTCTTGAACTCTCTTCAATAAAAGTATAAAAAATATTCAAGTGCAATTGGTAGGATAAGTGGCCTTGGGAAACATTCACTCTTCTTATGTCAATGATTAACTTTTCTACTCCCCATTTGTATAATGATCTTTAATTTGAGTAACCAAGGATGAGAGACTTATAAATAACATACATTTTCTAATGAAATGATCTTCAAACAATATTCAAAGTAATTGAATTGTACACCAACTATTATTGATACTGATTGAGATAATGACTCTTGTAGCTTCATCGTTTGTGTCCCCATCAAGGGAACACTTATCATCACTGAATCTCAGGTTCTCCCCCTGAGATCTTGCTTCACCTTCAATTCCCTGTATGATAAGAACAAATAAAATACATAAAGATTTAAAGGAATAAGGTGGATCCTCCATTCTTCATCAATGTGAACAACAAGGTTGATATGATTATCTCAACCTACATGCTCCATTCTTCACACATTCACAACTGATCTTCAATTCTATCTATGAATGTATGGACTTTACGATTTCTTCCATCTCTTTATGTGTGAATCTTTTTTATTTAAGGGCTTTCAAATCACTAGAATCTCCTAGTACGACATTCATCTTTTTTAGGAATTCTTAATGGGATGGAGTAAATTCATAGAATCTTCTAATAGTATGACCATCCTTGTTGCACCTCACACACAGAACTTCATTGTTGTCAGGTATAATCTTCTTTCTGCTTTTATCACAAGTCTTAGCCTATGAATCTTCCATTTTTCTCATTCTTTCCAAATCTTCTTTCCAAACCACCAATATATCATTAGTTACTAAGGTATCAAGATTGGATCTTCTACATGGATTATTCTATGTATAATCCTTCTTAGTAGTTCTTTTGGATGCACCACACTTTACCTTATTAGATTTAGAATCCAAGGACTTCTCAACTTTACTCCTTAGAGTCTTCTTGGGAGTGTTTTATTTTCCAACATTCTTCTGGCTGCTTCCCAAGGATGACTTTTCATTCTTAGCCAGCTTATGTGATCTTTTTTTATTAGCTTTGGGTAACTGTTTAAAGGAACATGCACCATTCATGTGACCACTCCTATTGAATACATCATAGCTGTTATCTAACATTCCAAATCAGTTTCTAGTATACCGATGCTTCTAAATTTGTGTATGTTGCGTCTTTTTCTCTAACTTTCTCCCCCTTGAGATGGGATTTCTTTGTGCATTTACATTTGAGGGATTGTACCAACAATCTAGTGCACAATGCCCAAATCTATTACATCACCATCATTGACCAACAAACCTTGGCTTCTGGTCATCTTTTTTATATGGTTGTTGAATATTCTTCTTGATATGTTCTGCTTTATGTGGGGAATCATCTTCCAAATTCTTCTTCCTATCCACCATAGTCATGGTGGTAGTTTTCTTCATCCATACTCGTTTATAATTTTTCTTCCAACCTGCACTTTTTGTATAATTTTTTTTTAAAAACATGAGTAAAAGTTGGTATGAATGGTATCTTTACTTTCTCAGTTGGTTTTGATAGATAAATTACTGAATCTGTGATCTTCTTATCACATGATGGAGGTCTTTTGATAGTAGAATCCTCTAGTGAACCTTGAGTTCCAGCAGCCATTTTTTCCTTCTTCTGTGGAGACTCAATATGTATATTCTCATGATTGGTCAACTAAGCTTCCAATTCTAGACATCTCATACTGAGGATGAATTCTTGGTCTTCAATCATAGTCATCTTATCTTCACAAGCCTTATTTAATCTTTCAACTTCATCTTCATGCATTCTTACTTAGTTTTGTAACAAAGATTCAAGTTCTTTAATCTTCATGGTGTCTTCTTCCAAATATACCTCCTTGAATTCATTTCTCTTCTTCAGCTCATCATCAAGTTCATGGATCTTCTTTTCAAGAGTCTTGTTGACTCCATCTTTTTCTTCAACATCTATGAGCCACTTTGAAGAACTTACTTCAAATCCCCTCTTTGTTGCTTAAAAGGCTCCAATCGATCTGAAGAGCTTTAAGCATTCAACAATTTTTTCTTGTAAGCCTTTCTCTAAAACATCAATTTCTTCTTCTAGTTGAGTGATACTTTCCTACATTCATTGAAATACTTTACAAACCAGGGATGTATGTTTTTCATAAATACCATGCAGAATCATTCTTAATCTATCAACTGATATTTTTTGAGATTTTGTAGATTGATCATCACCACTTGTACTATAATTTTCATCATGAGAATAATTTACAAATGTACTAACACATACCTCTTGATCAGTTGAGGTAGGAAGGTTTTACATCTTCTTGGTGGGAA
This sequence comes from Viscum album, assembly GCA_963277665.1. Taxonomy (NCBI): domain Eukaryota; kingdom Viridiplantae; phylum Streptophyta; class Magnoliopsida; order Santalales; family Viscaceae; genus Viscum; species Viscum album. The sequence goes on from OY728143.1 coordinate 1,542,128,894, forward strand.
CTTGAGACACTTTCTCATTACTTTACAAGTCTTGTGTGTCTTCAATGTTATCTAGATATGGAGAACCAGATGCTTCCTCTTCTTTTGATAAGAGGGACTTCTTATTCAACTTTCTCTTCTCATTCTTTTTCTTGTTCATCATTATCTTAGTAGATATAGCCTTATGCTCAGAGATAACTGAATCTTAACTGAAATTTCACTTCACTGATAACTTATGAAAGAAACACAAGTCTTCAAACGAGAATAAATTCACCTAAGAGAATCTAACAGAGGTGAACATGTCCCTATGATACCAATTGAGAGGACCAGTTTGGGATATACCTAACACTGAGATGGGGGTGAATTGGTGTTGGGGACATTTTAAACCAATTCCAACTTTTATCGCTATACCTCCTGACCAGTTACGATCTTCATTCCTTTATTCTCTTTTCCCTATCGCATGCAATAATAGAAAGCAGTAAAAATATGCACACAATATTTTTATAGGGTTCACCACTCAATAAGATCTGCTACGTCCTTGCATGCATGGGAATGACCAGTTTAAGGATTCTATACTATAATGTGATATGATATTACAGTGTTTGACAAGGAAAACAATCCTCTAGTCAGTGTGGGTCCCTATACTTTGGAGGGGGAAGGAAGATAATACTCTTCCAACATGAAACTAGTAGGATATTCCCTTACACCTGTTGGTTCTTTATACTAACTCTGAGGACAGTCTTCTTCCTTCTTGAATAAGGTAGGTTCTCCACTTGGTCTTCTTTAGTGCTCTTCACTTGATGACTTGCAAATTAGTTGGCAAGAAATTCTTCCTTCCTTCTTTATCTTCTTCTCTAATGAAACACCAAATACACTAAAATTATTTTTTCTTATTCTTAGTGCAATAACCAATTCCACTAAAATTTATTCTCTCCTCTTGGATAGAATCACATAAATCAATGTGATTATTCAGGTAATGAATATCAGTTCACTTGGCATCATCTGAATTAATTCTTTTCTTCTTGTTCATGTATGCATGTGATCATGCATATGAAATTAGGGTTGAACTCTTACTACTCCTTCTTCACATATGTGCACACACAATTTTGGTTGTTTATTTTGAGTTTATTCACATATTCATGTTCATGCTTTAATTCACGAATTCTTATATTATTTTTCTTATGTGAGAACCACTAATGGGTATGGTTCTTTAATCGCACACACACACACTCGGCCTCTTCTACTCTTACTCTTATTTCTTATCCTTATTCATCTTGCACTAGGTTAGGGTGTTTTTTTAGGTTTATATGTTTATGTTTATTCAAACTCGAATGGGTGAAACCCTTTCCATGTGTTAGATCCTTCTTCACACAAGTGTATATGGCCTCGGGATCCTTCAACTAAAGCACATGCATACATGCATGTGTTCTTTCTCTTCACATGAAAACACCTGATCCCTTGGGTTTCTTCAAATAAAACACTCACATTCATGCAAGTCACCACTTTATATCTCCTTCGTATTAAACAATATACCCATGCACACAATAGAATACAAACATACTAATGGAAGGGTGTTCTCACCTTTCTTCATGAATCCAGGGTGGCCACAGGTCACTTTCTTCATTCAAGGATTACAAGATCTTATTTGTTCATGAGGTGTATAGTTTTTCCTCTTTTCAAAGCTCATTGATAGAGTATCTCAAGAACTGGCTCACGATGAAATGGCTTTCGATATGAAAAGTGAGGGTTTTACAAAACCTATCATGTAACATCCCAGGTAAATAAAGAACATAACAATTTTCATATTTATTAATATTTGCGAACTAAATATTAATTCTACTTTAATGGGGGCACTATGTTTAATGGTATACCTGATACGCAACAACTAGTTTCTTTGAAATCTTACGTTGCACACTAATAATATAATATTATTATTTTAAATGGTAGTTAACACCTAGCCATTGTAATGGAGAGAATGAATAAAACTAACTAAAAAATGATTATATATGTTTGTTAAAATTTTTTACATTTATTTAATAAAATTTAGAGGCTTAAAATGTGAATGAATCTAATTTTAAACATAATTTACTTTAAAGGGTTGATTTACCGCCTTTTAATGGAAAATCCTCTTTAAATCTAGTTTTGGATACTTTTATATGTTCCATTTGAAAAAATATAATTCTTCTTTAGAATATGGACATAAAAATTTACTTTGGGTAAATTTTTTGTATTTTTCTAATAATATTCATTATTTTATGAATAGTGAGAAATAATGTATTTTAATTCAAAACTACCTTTTAATATAATTTATTTATATGGTTAGATTGTTTTTTAAATTGGTTTTGAAGTATAATTAGATTAAATTTTTACACTTTAATCCAATGTTGGTCATTGTAATTAATTTCACTTTGAAATTATGCATAAACAAGTGTTAATCTTTTGAGAGTTATTGTTTCTTAAAAACAAGCTATTTATTTTGACAATAAGAATTAACTTTAAATTAATTAATTAAACTTATACATTTTAAATTTGGTAAATTAGACATCATTTTTAAATTTGGAATATCAAATATAGCTTAGGCTATATTTTTGGTATATTTCTGAAAAACTTCAATATTTGATGAATAGTGAAACCACTAAGTAGTAGTAAAAAATCCGACTTTTTCATTTAAATGAAATTTTACTGCTTCTGTGAATTGAATTTCAAAATCCAAGTTATATGGTTGTTATTAGTAATTAAAATTTGGTTCAATAAGATGAAAATAATTTTTGGTGAATAGTAACATTTGACTCGTATTTACCGTGGTTAAAGATAAATAGGGTAAATAAGGTAAAAAGAATATTATAATAATACAAAATTACCTTAACACTTGTCATAACCTTGTTTGATGAGTCATGACCGACCATTGGTATCCTTGGGTAAATTTTGGGACCCCATGGATCCAATTAACAATGATAATGACACTTTATTTTAATTAACTTAATGTAAAGACAAAAATGACATTAACAAATATCTTTTAGTATATCGATTTTTACATGGGGTTATATAAGTAATAATTTCGACTATAAGAAGTAATTGGAAAGATAAAACGATTTCCTACATTATGGTAATTTGTTTATAATTTTTAGACATCCAATAAATTAAATTATTTACGACACAATAATGATGTAGTATTTACCTAATTAATAAATGATTTAAATAAATATGATTATTAATATTAAAATAATATCCAAACCCTTTCCAATTATTATTGGATGATTTTATTTTTACCACAAGTCATATTATATTTTACTTTATTTAGTTTTGGACCTTTATAATCCAAACATCACTATATAATAAAAGAATATGTTCACACTTTCATAAAGCGCCCCTCCTCCCCCTTATAAAAGGACATCACTTCTAACCCATTCCACACACGTCTCTAGCCCCTTGGATCATCCAAACCGTAAATAAATAATCTCTCAAGATCCCCCTATTCCTACTATTAGCCTCACCTTAGGTATAAAGAACTTCAAGATGTAATTTTGGTTCAAACCAAAGGAAGTTTCCCAAATTAAAGGAAATGCTTTCTCTTAAATTCTTTTGTTTTTTTTGTTTAATTTTACTTCTACAACCCCATAAAAACTTTTTATTAATTTATTTTATAACAACACTAGTATCATAAATATACTAGGATGTTTTTGTGAGAATTATTCAAACTACACTTACACACACCTCCATCTAATGGGTGACGAACATACGGTTTCTATGGATGGAAATCTAACACCTCACGAAACGATGATTGTTTGATTATCTCCTACCACCTATCATGGTGTAAATTAATATGGAACTATATTTATATATGATATATATATTATTTTTATGTTTCTTTAGTATTTTCCATTTATCTCATTATTTTTTGGTTTCTATTATGGGTAAAACACGATAATTTCATTTGAGGAAGTGCGGACTAACGCTCCCTCAAAATGATATCACTCCTTAATGACATATGTGGAATGTATAAAGGATGGAATTAATGATATTATATATGATATTATATTTTAATTATAATATAACTATGTATAATTATGTTTTAATTCCATTAAAATACAAAATTGACATGAAAGTAGTGTTCATGCGTACGTACGACTTACCGTCTCCATGAACGGTAAATTTCATTTCTTATCTTCAAATGTTATATACTGTTATAAATAGATATATATACTGGATATATAACATACATATGATATCTAAATCATTTATATCATTATGGATATAATGTAATTTTGACCACATGAAAAAATAGTAATTATAACAAGTTCATTTTTTACTCAAGTTCCGAACATTGATAAAATATCCATTATGAACTCAAATAAATAACTAATTATTATAAGAAGATAATAAGTGATATAAAAATAATAATAAACTTGAAAAATGTTCTTAATAAACTATAAATTAACTTAGGATTATTATTCAGGAAGAACAAGGAACATACAAGACAAGTTAGACTTGAGTTAAGTGGTTTCTTATCTCACTTTTAATTCCGTGAGATTTCCATTGTTCGCCACTTATTTATTGAATGTGGGGTATTGTGTACTTACATTTGATATATATTATCATGATTATATTTATATTCATGGTATTATGTGATTAATTTTTTGGTTATTAAATTTTTTTCATATGACTCGAATGATTACAACAAAGTAAGGGTTTTTCATCTCACTTTTATTCTCGTGAGATTCATGCTATATTGGCCACTATTTCCTTTTGTGTGGAGTATGTACTACCCATGACTGTATTCTTTTTGTAATATAATTTAATGTATTGTTATTTATATCTTCATTTTATGATACTTATTTCATGGGGTTTATGTTTCATAAGTTACCAAATTGGTAAGAGAATTTCAAATTTCAATTTCCACTCATTGGGATTTACACATACTTCATTGATTATTTTACTCCATGATTTTTTGTGGAATCAATATTTATTGTTTGTGTAGTAATTTACACTCCCATTTATGTGGATATAATTTTTATACACATAATCACTCTATTGATAAATTCTCAAGTCATAGATATGAACTTGATAAGAGTAATTTTAACTCAATCTTTATTTACTGAGTTGAAAATCCAATTCATTAGTGTTGTTTTTACAAGAATAAGTATAAATGGCCTCTGATTTATTTACACTAAATATCCAATCATATTGAGTGTATTCATATTTGTCACACATAATTATGTCCTTGATTTATCCTTAACCTAAGGATACAGTCTTTATATGAGATTTCATCTCAATTTACATTCCATTGAGACTTCTTTGTTGTTATACACCAATTCACTTTTATATGGTGTATATAATATACTTTGACATAGTATATCATGAATCACTTTATTCTAATGATATTATAATGTTTTTATTACCTAAATTATTTTTATTCAAGTGTCTCTATTTTGGTTAGTAACTCTAACTAAAATATCATTTTAAATGTTTTAATTATTTATTATTCTAAATCTTTCTCATTAATGTCCATGTTTTAAAAATGGTTTTAAGGATTTATTTATATGGACATTAATGTTTTAAAATTAAAATTTCTTTTAAATTTTTCAAAGTGGTATGGGACACTTTGATTCAAAAATCTATTTTTAAATGGCTTCTTGAGAAATAGTGTGACTTTTAAATGTTTTCAAGAAAACTGGGGATATTTCTATCAAATAGTTTTAATGATTATTTTCATCTATGTCAAAATCCTTAATTATTTTCGATTGAGGTTAATATATTAAAATAAAATCTTCCATATTGTATTTAATGAGTTATGTTTGACTGTGGATGTGTTATTTTTTATACCATTCATGGTTTGTGGATAAATTATTGACATTTCGTATGCTAGTTTTAATAAGAATGTTTATGTTATGTTTCAAAATTTTCATATGAGGAATGCATTGGACTTAGTAAGTGCAGGTGGAGCCCACTATAGCTCCGCAATGCATCTGTAGATCTCATGAGACAAACTAGTGTCTTGGCATAAGGAATTGAGAAAATCTTATTTGTAGTCTTGGCATAAGTCCTGGAATATGTGGTTATGATGACCAACATTATGCATTCCATCATTATGATATTATCAATTGATATTTCATGTGGTTATTCAACTAGTAGAATACCCATGACTATTTATTATTATGGAATTATTTACTCATCTCATATTCCTGCCATAAAGTGTTCATGTTAATTATTTGTAAAGGCATGTGTTCTCAATTATTCACCATGACTTATGTTTATGTTATCTTTCGCTGTATTGTTTACTCTTACTGACCGTTTTAGCTCACCCCTTTTTCATGTTTTATTTTCCCCGAATATGAAGAAGTTAGTTATGAGTGACTTGCAGGAATAATCATAGAAGCATGGATGTTTCTAATGGAATAAATTAGTGTTGTTTTTCTTTTAAAGTTGTAGTTTTGAACTTATTTCTGTATCTTGTTTCCAAGACTACTAAACTAATTGATCCTTCGGGACATAATTTCTTGTAATCATAAAAATGTATTAAAATAATGTACCGGCTCCTGGATTCTGGGGTTAGGGAATTACAGTTGGTATCAGAAGAAGTTTAGTACAAAGCATGGAAACTAGATTTAGATAAACTATGATTAGAGCACATTAACCTAAGATTGAAATTGATGATTAGTATAGATGAACTTCTTAGAATTTTGGTAATGTAGATATTTTGTGTATTTTCCAAGAAATACGTCCCTGTCTGGATACGAGCAGGAAGAGACGGCTCTGGCACAAATGCACCTAGAAGTGAAAACTCTGACAAGGAGTTTCGGGCTTGATCCGGGGTATCCTGGTACACGACAACGGGCCTTGATACACTCTTGGTTATGACACTCTTGTGGGATATGTTTAGGATAATTTACATTCACTTTACAAACTGATTTGAATGATTTTAATATAAGATGAGAATTAATGACCTTGGTTAATTCTAAGGTGTTTTAAATTGAGAATAAGGTGTCATGATATTGTCTAAATAATTTTATGACTATTATTACTCACATAATTCTCTCTGGTTTTAGTAAATGGATGGATTCCAAGGAAGTAATAGTAACTTTGAGCATGATGCACAAGGTTTTAATGGTGGTGGAAATGAGCAACAAAATAGAATTTTGACAGACGTAAAAGATAACCGTGTTCATGCCAAATTAGTTTTCAAAAAATATGATCAACAAAATATATATTAACCAACTCCCAGACTCAACAAGGAAGAGAAAAGTGGTGAATGATAAGATCTCCAGTTGTGAAGACCATGTAGAAAATAATGTTCATTTTCCATCATGCAGGAAATGTGGAAGGAGAAACCGAGGAAGGTGTCTTAATGGAAGAAATAAATTCTTTATGTGTATAAAAGGACATAAAGTAATGAATTGCTGAGGAAAAATGAAGAGTACTATGGAAGAAAATAAAAACGGTACTAAGAATCCATTTACAATCAGTTTCCGTAAATGTAGGGGACCTGTCCATTACCTGAGTGAATTCCCTATTCTATAGGATATCCTCTTGGTCAAGGAAGAAGCTATGTTGAAATAAATGGATGGATAAATCTTTAAAAATTATTAGTGCTCTTTGTTTATGGGATTACTTTGGAAGACATTTCTCTTATCTTTATAACCCTATATTTTTTCATGTGAAAAATATATTTGAGGAAGAATTATCTTTTCTCTTGTGGATATAGTTATAAATAACCATTTGGTTTTATATGATCATTGAGTTTGAGGAAATTATAAGTTATTAAATTTTGGAATGAAAATTTGAGGTATGAGATAACATTTGTGATAAAATTATGTTATAGTTATTTTGAGAAATTTATCTAATTTTTTAGAATATTATAAAATTATTTAGTTTTTGAAAAATTACAACACGTAGACCATGTGACAACCCATCTCGTTGGACAAAGATGGGGGAATCAAACCCACAACCATAGTGTGATTGGGATTTATCGCCTACCACTGGACTACGTGAAGTCCCTGGTTAGTGTAACTAATTATTTTTAGTTAAATGATTTTATTGATCAATAATTAGTTGATTTTTAATCTTATGTCTTATCAAATGGATATCCTTAGTATAGGAAAATGATTTGGTGATTACGTGATAAATGTTCTTTTGGAAGAAATTCACCTTGTTGGGAACACTATATACCTAAGGAAAATAGAATACTATGGGATTTCATAGGAGAATTAATGGTGGATTTTTATCTATATTTTGCGTTATTTATGGAAATGATTAAACTATAATAGAGAATATGTGATTAGGTTAATTACTTTTGAGTATGTGACTTTAAGGGTTATCGATGTCATTTGGAGATACAATTTAATGTGGAAGACTACATAACCAAATTCTTCTAATTTTTTGGTATCAATATTAGTTTGGATTATATTTAAGGATTTTATGGACAATTGTTTATTGAATAGTATTTATTTAAAGTTGGGGTATTGTTGGTTTAATTTTAGAAATTAAGATAAGTATTTATTTCAATAAAGGATTATCCTTTTTGGGGATCATATAATATTGCACTAACCATTTTGGTGGTGGTTAATCTCAAAAGACAAGGAAAATATATAGTTTATCCTTTGTGGATCATGTGATTCTCTAGAAGTTGATTCTAGCTCTTCTGGTGTGACCAAGTCATCTTGAATACTCATCGTTTGAAACAAAATATGAGTTGGTGGTAGAAATTTATTAAAGAATGAAACTCTACTTAAAAATATCTTTATGTTCTTAGTCAATCTCATTAATAAATTCCCCAACATTATGAAATGGAACTTAAAACAAAAAAACATTATCCGTTTAATTTTCCTACTGGAAAACTAATTACCGTTTATCCCATCAAAAGTTCGTGGTTTTCTTGTTATTAACTTTCTTCTGATCATGTTTTTTATCCCTCTCCATCAGAACTTGACACTTAGTTTATCTTCCATATCCATGGTTTCCTACATGTAATCCTAGTATGGGTTATCTAAGGTTACCATTGTACTTTTTTTTAAAGTGATAGTTTTAGTGACTCTTTTCCAATTTGGGACTTTTAATGAAGTTTCGAAGCCCAGTTTTAAAATTGCGAGGACACAATTCCCAAAAGGGGGGAAGGATATAACATCCCAGGTAAATAAAGAACAAGACATTTTTTATATTTATTAATATTTTTGAACTGAATATTAATTATACTTTAAAGGGGACACTATGTTCGATGGTATACCCGATACGCAACAATGGGTTTCTTTGAAATCTTATGTTTCACACTAATAATATAATCTTATAATTTTAAATGGTAGTTAACACCTAGACATTGTAATGGTGGTATTGAACATAACTAACTAAAAAATTATTATATATTTTTATTAAATGTTTTTACATTTATCCAATAAAAGATAGAGGCTTAAAATGTGAATGAATCTAATTTTAATCATAATTTACTTCAAAGGGTTGATTTACCGTCTTTTAATGGTGAACCCTCTTTAAATCTATTTTTGGCCTCTTTTATATGTTTAATTTGAAAAATAAAAATTTTCTTTATAATCGGGACATCAAAATTTACTTTGGGTACATTTTTTTTATTTTTCTAATAATATTCATTTTTTATGAATAGTGAGAAATAATGTATTTTAATTCAAAACTGCCTTTCAATATAATTTATTTATATGGTTAGATTATATTTTAAATTTGTTTTGAAGTGTAATTTGATTATATTTTTACCCTTTAATCCAATGTTGGTCATTGGAATTAATTTCACTTTGATATTATACATAAATAAGTGTCAATCTTTTGGAAGTTATTGTTTTTTAAAAACACGCTAATTGTTTTGACAACGAGAATTAATTTTAAATTAATTAATCCAACTTCTACATTTTGAATTTTGTAAAATAGACATCATTTTTGAATTCGGAATATCAAATATAGCTTTGTCTGAATTTTTGGTATTTTTCTGAAAAACATCAATTTTTTACGAATAGTGAAACCGCTAAGTAGTAGTTAAAAATCCCAATTTTTCATTTAAATGAAATTTTACTACTTTTGTGAATTGAATTTTGAAAATACTAGATACATGGTTGTTATTAGTGAGTAATATGTGGTGCAATAAGATGAAAATAATTTTTGGTGAATAGTAACTTTTAACTTTTATTTACCGTGGTTAAAGGTAAATAAGGTAATTCAAGGTGAAATGAATATTATAATAACAAAAAATTACCTTAACATTTGTCCTAACCTTATTGGACGAGTCATGTCCAACCATGGTCATCCTTGGGTCAATTATGGGACCCCATGGAGCCACTTAAGAATGATAATGACACTTTATTTTAATTAACTTAAAGTAAATACAAAAATGACATTAACAAATATCTTTTAGTATATCAATTTTTACATGGGGTTATATAGGTCATATTTTCGACTATAAATAATAATTGGAAATAGAAAAATATTTCCTACATTATAGTAATTTTTTTTATAATTTTTAGATATCATATAAATTAAATTATTTGGGACAGAATAATGATGTAGTATTTACCTCATTAACAAATGATTTAAATAAATATGATTATTAATATTAAAATAATATCCAAAACCTATTCAATTATTATTGGATAATTTTATTTCTATCATTAGTCATCTTATCTTAAACATTAATTAGTTTTTTACTTTTATAAACCGAATGTCACTATATAATAAAATAATATTTTCACACTTTCCTAAAGAGACCCTCCCCCCCATTATAAATGAAAATCACTTCTAACCCATTCCACACACCTCTCAAGCCCCTTGGCTCATCCAAAACCTGCCAAAATAATTACTCAATATCTCCCTCTTCCTTCTCAAAGCCTCACTTTAGTAATAAGGCACTTCAAGAAGTATTTTTGGTTCAAACCAAAGGAAGTTACCCAAATTAAAGGCAATGCTTTCTCCTAAATTCTTTTGATTTATTTTGTTTTATTTTACTTGTCGAACCCCCTAAACACTTTTTATTACTTTATTTTATAAACAAATAAGTATCATAAATATACTAGGATGTTTTTAGGGGAATTATTCAAACTACACATACACACACCTCCATCTAATGGGTGAAGAACATACTGTTTCTGTGGATGGAAAACTAACGCCTCATGAAACGACGATTGTTCAATTATCTCCTACTACATCTCATAGTGGATATTAATATGGAACTGTATTTATATATGATACATATATTATGTTTATGTTTTCTTTATTCTTCTTTATTTTCAATTTATATCATTATTTTATGGTTTCCATTATGTGTAAAACGCGATAATTTCATTTGAGGAAGTGCGGACTAACACCCCCTCAAAATGATATGACTCATTAATGCCTTACATGGGATGTATAAAAGATTAAATTAATGATATTATATATAATATAATACTGTAATTATAATATAATTATGTATCATTATGTTTTAATTCCATTAAAATTCAAAATACAAATGAAAGTAGCATTCATTCGTACGTACGACTTACTGTCTCAATGATCGGTACATTTCATTTCTTATCTCCAAATGTTATGTATTGTTATAAATAGATATATATAATGGAAATATATATATATATATGATATATAAATCATTTATATCATTTTGGAGATAATGGAATTTTGACCACATGGAAAAATAGTAATTATAACAAGTTCATTTTTGACTCAAGTTCCGAACATCAATAAAATATCCATTATGAACTCAAATAAATAACTAATTTTTATAGAAATGTAATAAGTGATATAAAAATAATAATAAAATTGAAAAATTTTCTTAATCAAGTATAAATTAACTATAGTTTATTATTCAGGAAGAACAAGGAACATACAGGACAAGTGAGGTAAGGGGTTTCTTATCTCACTTTTAATTCCGTGAGATTTCCATTTTTTTCACTTATTTATTGCATGTGGTATATTGTATACTTCAATTTGATATATATTATCATGAATATATTTATATTCATGGTATTATGTGATTAATTTGGTGGTTATTAACTTTTTTTCATACAACTCTATTGATTACAATGAAGTAAGGGTTTTTCATCTCACTGTTATTCCCATGAGATTCATGCTATATTGGCCACTATTTCCTTTTGTGTGGAGTATGTACTACCACTGATTGTATTATATTTGTAATATAATTTAATTTATGGGTATTTACATCTTCATTTTATGATACTTATTTCATAGGGTGTATGATTCATAAGTTACCAAATCGGTAAGGGAATTTCAAATTTCAACTTCTACTCATTGGGATTTATGTACACTTCATTGATTATTTTACTCCATGATTTTGTGTGGAATCACTATTTATTATTTATGTAGTAATTTAAACTCCCCTTTATATGAATATAATTTTGACACACATAATCACTCCATTGATAAATTCTCAAGTCATTGATATGAACTTGATAAGAGTATTTTTAATTCAGTCTCCATTTATTGAGTTAAAAATCCAATTAATTAGTGTTATTTTTACAAGAATATGTGTGAATGTACTATGATTTATTTACACTGAATATCCAATCATATTGAGTGTATTTATATTTTTCACACATAATTAAGTCCTTGATTTATCTTTAACCTAAGGATACGGTCTTTATAAGAGATTTCATCTCAATTTACATACCGTTGAGACTTCTTTGTTGTTATACACCAATTCACTTTTATATGGTGTATATAATGTACTTTGACATAGTATATCATGAATCCCTTTATTCTCATGATATTGTAAAGTTTTTATTACCATAATAATTTTTATTCAAGTGTCTCTCTTTTGGTTAGGAACTCTAACAAAAATACCATTTTAAATGTTTTAAAGGTTTATTATTCTAAATCTTTCTCACTAATGTACATGTTTTAAAAATGGTTTTAATGATTTTTTTATATGGATATTAAAGATTTAACATTAAAATTCCTTTTAAATGTTTCAAAGTGTTATGGGGAACTTTGATTCAAAAATCTATTTTTAAAAGTCTTCTTGACAAATAGTGTGACTTTTAAATGTTTTCAAGAAAAAAGGGGGATATTTCTCTCGAATAGTTTTGATGATTATTTTCATCTATGTCAACATACTTCATTATTTTAGATTGAGGTTAATCTATTACGATACAATATTCTGTAATGTATTGAATGAGTTATGTTTGACTATGGATGTTCTATTTTTTATACCATTCATGGTTTGTGGATAAAGTATTGACATTTTATATGCTAGTTTTAATACGAATGTTTATGTTATGTTTCAAAATTTTCATATGAGGAATGAATTGGACTTAGTAAGTGACAGGTGGAGCCCGATATAGCTTCTCGATGCATAAATAGGTCTCATGAGACAAACTAGTGTCTTGGCACAAGGCCTTGAAAAAATCTTATTTGTAGTCTTGGCATGAGGCCTTGACTATGTGGTTATGATGTCTGGAATTATGAATTCCATCATTATGAGATTATCTATTGATATTTCTTGTGGTTATTCGACTAGTTGAATACCCATGACTATGTTTTATTATGAAATTATTTACTCAGCTCATATTCCTTCCATAAAGTGTTCATGTTAATTATTTGTAAAGGCATGTGTTTTCAATTATTTACCATGCCTAATGTTTATGTTATCTTCCATTGTATTGCTTACTTGTACTGAGTGTTTGAGATCACCCATTTCTCTTATTTTATTTTCCAAGGATATGAAGAAGTTAGTTATGAGTTACTTATTGGAATAATCTTGGAAGCTTTGATGTTCCTAATGGAATAAATTAATGTGGTTTTTGTTTTCAAGTTGTAGTATTGAAATTTTGTATGTATCTTGTTTCCAAAACTAATAAACGTATCGGTACTTCGGGACTTGATTCCTTGTAATCATGCCAATGTATTAAAATAATGCACCGGCTCCTAGATTCTGGGGTCGGGGCGTTACATATCGCCTGTTCGGGTGCTGGTTATTTTCAAAGCAATTTGAGGGTGCATAGCAACATTCGAAGACTTGCAGTATCTCTTCTTTCCGGAGCCTTTAAGAATCATAGTGCTATGCTTTCCATTCACAAAGTGATGTTCATAGATTCTATATTTTTTGAGAACATGAGATCTCAATAATGATGTAATAGAAATATTTTTCATCTCAGGCTCCTCTTTTATAGGTGAGGGAAGTTCATGTTATGTCTTCACAAACCATGTGAGAGGCCGCAGGGATTGCAATTTGAATTCTTGGGATTTCTCAGGTTTTGAAAATATTCAAACCTGCAGGTGGAGAAAATACTGAGATCCTCAGTTTGTTTCCTCTTTGAAAATGGGATCCTATATTCATGCATGGAGTCATGATCACATGAAAAATTCTCATGTATGAATATTTCGTGACCCCATGTGGCCTCAGCAACTTCGTTTGCCTCAGTCAAAACTTTATCCTCAAGATATCACATAAATGAAAGATGTAGATCACATGAATGGTCTTGGTTAGTTCCAAAGATCACCATGCAAGATTTTTCATCTTCTACATTGACCGGGAGAACGATCATGGAGGATCGGTAGTGGTGACGATGAGAAGTGGTGTTGGGTGACTCTCCATGCGGTTGAAGGTTGAAGATGATACCACGGATGTTGGATCATCTCAGATTGATCTCAGACGGCTATGAATATAACACAGGATGTGGGATGAAGTGTGCGGTCAAGATCTCACGTGAGATCAGATGAGCATCCAGGATTACCCCCACATTTTTTAAACTTTTCCCACATCAAAATGGAGAAACAGATTAGGCCCATTTATAATACGAGTCACAGAAGAAATAGCTTAGAATTATCCTCTCTCTCCCTCCACAGTACTGCCCCGTACCGTGTTCACCCTGCAGGCGTGCTCTTAGCACCCAATCTTCTCCTCGCATGCCCACCTAGCACCCACTATTCATCCACTGGGGCTTATACATGTCCCCCATGTGCCTCTTGCAGGCTAGCTCTGAATTTTCTTCCCCATGTTTACAATCGATCTCCTGTGGTCCCGCATGTGTCTCAAGATGGTGCCGAGTAGCTAGCATGTGGGCTGGTCCCAATTTTTTAGTAATTCAAATAATAAATACTTGGTAGAAAACCAAGTATGCAAAAAAATGTATGACCATCATTAAATACAAACCAATCTCATGCATGGACACTTTAAAACATAATTCACCTGCATGGCTACCACCTTCAAATGAAAAGCTCATGCCACTCCCTTCTTTTAACCTTCTTCCTTTCCATTTTGGATTATCAAATCCAACTAATACTTTAATGATTTAAACATTGTGTCAAACATGAGACAAGTTCTTTGAACTTTTCTATATCAGTGCTTCAATCATCTTATTTTCCATTCTACATTTCACTTAGGATAGTGTATTGAATCATCATTGACATTCATTGACCTCATTGACAACAAATACAAATCAATTACTTAATTTTTCGCAAGAAAATATTTTATTTCTATAATAAGAGGCTGCTGGTAGGCTTGGTGAGTGTAAGAAGGTGTAGGTTCATGCTTGCGGCTTGTCTCTAAACTTAATTAAAGGGATTATTTGAGTTCTGACAGACAAGGATGATAGTAGGCTTGGTGAGTGAAGGTAGGTGTATATTTATACTTTTGGTATTCCGACATATTTTAAAGGCGAACTTCCTTGGATTCCACCAGGTGATTCTACTATCTGGGTGAATTTAGGTAGGTAGGTGTATATTTCTGATTGCAGTTCACCACCAAATCGGATCAGTGGGATTATCTATAGGAAAGAGAGGTCTAGACATGCTCCCTATTGACCAGTCACTAACCCCGATGATCCATTTTTCATTCTTGATTCTAGATTACCTAGGTCAGTTGGTCAAGGATGGTGCCCTCATCATATTGAGTTATCAATACCACATTCCTTTTGAAAATGTGATTGAAAATAGGATCCCTTTGGAAGGAACCTTATGTATTTTGGGTGAGGATGTATGTGGCCTCTTTATCCACATACTTGAGATAAAGGGTGTTTGGTTTGCATAATTTTGGTTACAAAATCCTGAAATGGTTGAAGATGGTGATTGGTGTCGTCTGCTTCAGTACCACCAGTCATCACGGACCGAATATTCAGCAGGGTTTCGCAATATGGAGGGCCGATTGGGTGGCATAAAGGTTTGGCATTATACCATTTTGATGATACACTTGTACCAACAAGTTTGAGATCTGGCATAAAAGATGCAGGGTTCATGATGGAATCCTCCATGTGGACGAATACCTAGCCTGAGCTATAGTTAGGGCATGCATTGGTGAAAGATGGAATAATTTCATTGTATTGAAGGGATTTTTGGGATAAAGTTCTTGTAAACAAACATAATCAAGAATTACCCATCAAATAATCATCTAATTTTAATGAACACATGAATGATTGGTTGTCTTGTTTGGACCTCTTTGATTTTGAGAGAGAAAGGGGACTGGCAGGTGGTTGATTCTGTCATTTGGTGAAGGATTCACTTCAGGTTCACCATTTTTGTTTCCCACAATAATATGTTTGGGTTAGGAACAAAATGGTTCGATGGGGAATGGGAAGTGTATCATTTTTATTTTGTAAAGGATATTTTTTTGGCTAAGTCTTTCACATCGGGTACACCATTTTTTGTTTCTAATGGAGAATATGTGGATCAATGATTGATTATAGGGGGCTGATTTGTGGGAAATAATTCACATCAAGTTCCCTATTTCCGAACAGTTTCCAATGGGGTTGTTCATGGAATGGGAAACACCCAAAGTTCAATATCCATGAGGGACCTACATTCTAAAGGAAGGTTATCATTAGAAATTTTAACCAATGATTATTAATAACTCACATTGGTAAAGAGGATGGATGCTTGGGCTCATCACACCTTTTGGGGGGAGTTGTTTCCTACTTGGGGACTCTCTTATATATTTAAGATATGTCTGTGAGTCCTTCATTAACTACCAAGTACGATGTGGGTCACCCTTGTATTAATAATTAATTATTTTCAGGTATGGAAATTATAATAATCTTTATATATACGAGGTTCTCTTTAAATGGTATCCCCTCATATAATAATTAGAGATTATTTGGTTGTTATTACAATGATTATGGTTTTCAATCCACACAGTGGGTGATCTATAGTGTGTCTTCATCTAATTATATGAGAATTATTATGACTTCGGGATCCATCTTATTAAATTGGATTCCTATGTATCATCATGAGAGCAATTAGAACCCACATAGTTTAGTTCCACTTAATTATGAACATGATACCTTTTAAGGTCATCTAATATGGATCAAACCATGAATTTTAGTATCATGCAACTAGGATGTCTAGGTGAAGGGTTCCTAGAAAATTTTTGGTGTGGGACTTATGCCAAAGTAGCTCAGTGAACCTGGAATGGGTATGGACTTCCATGTGGAATAATAACCTACTGAGAATATGGCCCATAGAGAATAGGGTTTATTTTTTGTGATTCATTTTAGAACTCAAGGAGGCTTCCTATGTATCCCAAGTGGACAACAATCAAAGTCGACATAGTTTATTTTTATGAAACTATGCCCATGGAGTCCCTTATATATTTATTCTCATATGGGAGTATAGCCCTTTTAGGTAATTAAGTTGGGGATTATTTTAGAAAAGGTTTCCCTATGAAAAGGGACCTTGAGTGATGTCTCGACTAATAGTGATTTGAAGTCTTTTTTAGGGCTTACACCTAAAGAGGAGACCCAATTAAGTTGATCCTCAGGTGGGAATCCTTTGTATCCTGATTATAGGTGGAATTGGATTTCTCATAGTTCAATGGATTTAGGTATTACACACTAAAGTTCCCTTTGGATAGGTTCAATTGGGGCGTACTCCTAAGGAAGATTCCTGAAATGATTGGGATCATGTACATGTAATAAAAAGGTCGACCTATAAGACTGTGTAATTCATGCTTGGTGTCAGAAACAAGTGGAAATGAAAGATCTAAGAAACCAAAAAATCCAATTTTCTCTAAGATTGTATACATTTCCTTGGGGACCCACGCCTATGGGGGAACTATAGGTGAATTTAAGAGGATGATTCATAGGAAGATCATTTTCCAAAAACATGCATCCGGGTGTGTGGTTGATGTGGTCATGGTTATCCTATAAGTCCAAAAGTCATGATGAGTCATTATTGGATGTAATGGAAAAGAGGAATTTAAATACCTAGCAGACTACACACCTCTCCAACTCTACTGTTGGAAGAGGTTGAGGGTACGGGGGAGAGAGTATAGGACTTTGGTGCCCATACCCTCTCTCACCCATTATCCAAGGAGAGAGGAGGATCATGAGTGAAGCCTCCTTCCAGAAATAATAAGGGATTACTCAAGGAGGGAAACTAAGAAATTGGTTCCATGGAAATAGTGGAGTATCTAATACAATTTTAGAAGGAAATGAAAGTGTTATCCTCTTCCTTCCAATTTGGAACAAGAGGGTCTGGGTCATAGAGACGATAAGGGTATAACATGGTATTATACCTTCTATCTGATACTGGAAACTCCCTGAAAATATCTTTTGGGTTGAGGTCCTCATGACCAAAGGAATTCAAAACCACATGCACCCCGAGGACCCTAACTGTTTGTTAGGAAATGTACGGGAAATTGATGAACAAGGAATGAAAATCCAAATGGGAGACACTCTTATGTGCCTCTTCCTAGGGTATTTCAAGTCTTGAGGTTTCAATGGATGTTTCAACTTGGTTCTTTTTAATAAAGGGAACCAAAGAAAGAGGACCCCAACCATTGGTTCAAAAAGTAATCAAATAGTGGCTCGCATAGGTCCTAGCTTAGAGCAAATAGGTTCCTCATACAAGGCCTGGGAGGAACTGGAAGTGTGTCTTGTCAGCGTTTATATGAAAATGAAAGCCATGTATGCATTAGGAATAGATCACTGAGTCAAATAAACATGATTTAGGCTTTATCCTAGGCACCCTGGGTCTCCTCTGGTGTCCTTGGAGGGATCTTGTGTTGGCCCCTTGTTAAGGAAGGGGGCCTCATGTAGGTGGTTGATCACTATGGGAGAATGGGTCCTCATGTAGGTGTCTTGTGTTGTGATCCCTGAAGGGGATTTTATCTCACTTATCCCAAAAAATCCCCTCTTATCTTGTGTTTTGGATATATACCTAAAAAAATTTTAGAGACCTAGAAAAAGGGGATTCAAGGCCAGAGCTTGGTGATTCTTCCGATTTTTCAAGTTGTGAAAATGTGGAGCCCAAGGATAATATTTATAGGCATCCAGGGGACCCAGGTCAAAGTATGTTTTCTCTGTAGGTCCTAGGAATAGGTTCCCAACATAGGTACCCTACGCAAGGGTGGAGTTTCTTTCAGTGTCTCAAAGGTGGTGTACATAGGTGCATTGTACAGGAGTGGCTATGCCTTCTGGGATTCATAAGATTTATGTTTAGGTGGTGTTCATAGGTTCCTAAGTGAACAAAATGCTCCATACCATGGGGGTGGCACCCCACCCCTACTAGAGATCAACTTTGAGCTTCAATC
This sequence comes from Viscum album, assembly GCA_963277665.1. Lineage (NCBI taxonomy): Eukaryota > Viridiplantae > Streptophyta > Magnoliopsida > Santalales > Viscaceae > Viscum > Viscum album. Next base: position 1,542,148,362 of record OY728143.1, read on the forward strand.
CTGGCCCTTTGGTTCATTCCCTTCACTACCATCACTAACCCCCATGAAAAAATCATAGGTTCACAGTGATCTTTTTGGACCTAGTTGAGGCTGTTTTGGTTTTTGAGACATGGATATCCAATATACTCCATCCAGCATAAAGATTCATTTTTACTCAAACTCAGAATTTGGTGTCTAAGTGAGGTTCACATTTTTAATTCTATGGAAATTTTAATGGAAAACATTTCATAGTGTCAACCAAAAGTTAACATAAGCATAGAAAATAATTTTATTAGTAAAGGTTTAAATCTAAGACTCTCATAGTAGATTTGGTTCACTCTTCATTCTAGCATTTCCTTAGTCATGTTTCACTCTCAAGACTATCTTATCAGAAAATGTCCCTTACTCAACTGGGTTAAATCTTCATTCCATTACTTATTATCTCATGATATATATTTACTTACCTACTGCATTGGGGGTATATAATTCCACTCCCACCCTCACATAATTATAAATATACATATGTGTTCAACAAGATCATAAAACATTCATCATATCATCAAATCATAATCCACAGAAAGGATACAGGTTTCATGAACATTTCATCATCATAATCATAAACCATCCATAGAAAGAAGAAATGTATTAACATTGGGTCATACCCCCATTAAATCATTATAATCATCAAATGATGTTTTTATAAATAAAATTACATTTAAATATCATTAGATTAGTTCTTAAGGAAAATACTATTTTTATATGAAATAACTTATTTAGAATCAATAAATTTCAAAATTATTAAGTAAAAAATTTTACTTAAAAATAACAAATTATAATTATAATGAAATATTTAAATAAATCATTATTCATGGTGGTGGGGAAAACTATTCATGCAGTGTGTGTTAAAATAAAAATTCCTTTCACGTTTTTAGTAAAAACATAAAAGTTTTACATTTAGAATATGATAAAAAGATTCATTTTAACCCTTTGAATGGAAATTAGAATATAGTAAAACTAATTTAAATAATATTTTTATTATAATAAAAAAAAATCATGAAATATTTTTGAAGAAAAATATGTACATGGAAGAAAAGAATCCTTTTTGAAGGAAACAATAAGGTCAAATTTCCTTGAAAACACTATTTTGATATCTAAAGTACTTAGTGAGAGGAAAATGAAAGAAAAAAATGAAATTTGAAAAAATAAATATATGATAAGAAAATACATAAGATTTTGGAAAGATATATCATATAATTTCATCATTAGAAAATTGAAGCTTAAATATTCCTAAAAAATGAAATTGTAACATAAAACCATTATCTCGAGTATGTCTTGCTTCATAAGATCTCTAACCTCTTGTATAATATATTTAAATTTATTAAACAACTATAATGTAACTATTAAAATACCTATAATACCATTCATGTTTTACTTATGACATCCTATCACCCTTTCATTAACAATCCTTCACTTTCATCATCATTTCAAGTGTTAACTACTTTGTTTCTCATGTATGTTTTGGGTTGGTGGTTTTGTTCCCTTTACGTTGATCATGGTTAATTAAAATCCATATTTTTAATCATGATATAAATATTATATATATTCATTTTATACATATTTATATCCATTTTTATAAATTGGAAACTAAAATGAATTATATCACTATGTGGAGATGGTAGTCTATACGTATGCATGAGTATTATTTCATTTTTTTATAGATAGAATGAAAAAATGGTAAATAAAAAAATCCATAATAATTATTAAAAAATAAATATAATATATGTATACATTAAATATATCATAATAACTATCCATGAATTATGGTGGAGTAAAATTATTTGTATTGCTACGTGGAGGTTGTAGTCCACGCGTACGCACGAGTGATGATTTTACCTACCATTAGATTAAGAAGAAAGTTTAATTGGTTGTGAAATATTCATAATAAAATATTACTATATATATGATTAATTAATCATATTTTTTATGGATACAACATGTTTATAAGAAGTAGATGAAGAAATAAAATTGAATGATCTTTGTGAAGATCTATACCGATTCTTTAAGAGGCCTCTATTGGATTACTTATTAATCCATGAAGGATTGTTCTTAAGAGAAGAAGACAAGATATAGTATGAATAAAATTATTCTAATAATGTTTTGGGGTAATAATTTTTTTATTTAAAGGATAAATTTATGTGAATAAGATAACATAAGAGGTGCCCTTTTATAAGTGAGGGGATGGACAAACATGGATTTTCTTAAAATTTTTCAATGATTCAAGATCACTTCTATGAAAAAGTGGATCAAAACAGAATTTTATTTAATGTTATGATAATTTAAGGTCAAAATAGATTAAAAAATAAGACTTCTATAGGTGTTTCTAGAAATACTACCCTTATCTCATGGTCCCCCGGTATACCTGTTTAACCTTAATTTTGGTAACAAAATGTTACTCTTTTTACTATTAACTATGACAAATAATTATGTTTAACCTATTAAATAATATTAATTATTTTATTAACAAATATTAAATCCATTTTACTAAACTAAAATTATATAATTAAATTTAAATTAAGTTTATAAACCACAAAAAACCTATTTTCAAAAAAATGAATTTCTAGGCATAAATATAATATATTTCCCTTATTTTCCTTGTAAAAACCATAAAATGAATGTAAAAATATTATTTGAATATTTAACATACTGTTTTTATTAAAATAATTTATCATTATAGTTTAAAATAATTTATTAAGATAAAAACACATAGCTCGTATATAAAAAGTATTTTTTAAATGTGCTTTTAAGCCTAAAAAATAACTTATAACAAAATCAAGTATAACAATAATTCTTATGTATTTAATTATATTATTTAAAATTAAATGATACTTAAGTTAATTTATGATCAAATTAAAAATATAAAGGTACTTTTACTTGAAAATAACTGACATTTTTACAAAATTTGTATTTTCAATATTCACTGAAAAAAAAATCTTTTTTGAAAAAATACTAAATAATTCATCCAAATATAATATTTACATAATGATATTAAAAATTATATTCATTTACACAAATAAAATTTCAAAAACTTTTATAAAAAAATTATTTGTAAAAATTAAATAAAAAGAACCATTTTTGAAGAAAAGATATTTTGAAGCATAAAATAACTTTACTGAAAATTGAGAGCTTATTTATTATGAATTAATCAATAAATTTACACTAATGATAACATTTGTTAAAAAAATTTATAAAATTTTTATTACTATTCATACATATAAATTTAATTTCCAATATATAATGGTTTACTACATCATGATTAATCTAAACTCAAGGTGTGTGTAAGGCTGGCTATCGAATACTTAAAGTTTTATTTCAATGGAAATGCTTATAAAATCATGGGGTGTTATGAAAATCATACTTCCACTTTTGAGTCCTTTTATTGTTTATACAAGCTAGAAAGGTTCCACCCACTTACAGGTGAAGTATGATGATGTTTCTTTCATTTCATTCTTTTTACTAGTAAATATAGTCTCTGTTTCACCATGTGAAACTTTCTTTCACCATGAATGCATCTAATTTTTAATTCCACTACCTAGGTTCTTGCTTTAGGCTATAGAGAATTTGTTATCTTGCACACCAATTTTTAGTTTTTATCATCCTCAAAACCCCACTGGTTTCATAATGTAAATATCTTCTTTAAATCACCATAAAGGTAGTCCATCTTTACATCCATATAATTAGTGTGAAGATCATCAAACTCAACCAAGATCAACACCATTCAGATGGTATCATGATTAATTATCAGTGATAAATTTCCAAACAAATAAATTCCCTCTCTTTATTATAAGACCATAACTACTAGTCGTGCATTTATTCTTTTCTATCCATCTACATTGTAATTTATAAAAAACATTAACTTATTCTCAAGTTATTTTTTCCATTACGGTAACTTAGTCATCTCCCACTTTCTATTGGAATCTAATAAAGACATTTCTGTATTCATCACTCATCCACACTGTATTAAGTCAGTCAAAGTGGAGACTTCATCCTAGATTTTTATTTCAATATTTTCTATACTAATTATGAAATTTATATCTGATCCAAACCTATGAACTAGTTTTTTGACTCTTGTATATCTCCCTAAATACTTTCATCTCAAATCTATCTAGTACTACATTTTTTGATTCTCTAACTTTCAGAGCCCTGAAATATAGTACTCCCACTCTAACCTAAATAGGTCCTAAATATTCTATTATATATTCCACTAGTCTATTATATGGATTCCACATGCTTCAACATCAACCCTCCAAAGTATTTTTCTATCTTATTTCTCTATTCAGATCAACTTGAACTTCATTTTTTGATCCCTTTCTCTCAACTTACAACTCAACCATGTTTTTTATTATCTCTAGAACAACATCATTTATGAGAAAATACCAGATCCGAATGACTTTTCTTTTTTCATTATCCCACAACTAAAATAAAAAATAATCATTTCTATAACATAGAAGCAAACATTCCATATACCATTCCTTAATTTCGCCTCAACCCTTAGCATTTACATAGATATAAGAAAGACTAACAATAATTTTGAGGTGGCTAAATTATATTTATTTACCAAACCATAAATATTCCAAAAAATCATATCCCGTTAAAGATGATAGAATTCTATTGAAAAATATATTATAGTGTTCAATACTTACACCAAAATTTGTAACACCCTTGGATTTTGTAAAATATATTTTTTCAAATTAATTTAATCTTTTTTTTATTTTTTAATTACACACAATATCATGTTTATCTTTTATTGCTTGAAATAAAGATTTTAAATTTTTTTACACACAACATTGAGTTTTTATTGAATTACACATGACACTTATTTCAGATTTCATAACATGTAACACTGAGTTTAACTTATGTTACATGCAATATTGAGTTGAAAAGAAACATATAATATTATTTAAAGATTATTATTTAGTTTAATATTTATCACCTAGCTGCTGCAATAGAGGTTTTGAATATAATTAAATAAATTATGAAAATGTATGGTTTACACATGAAGATAAAATTATTTCTTTGGTGGTTAATTAATTAAAACAGAAAATAATGACAATTTGAAAATAATGTAATTACTTTTCTTAAAACTATTTTTATGCAACAAAATACGTTTTACCGCACTAAATTAAAAAAATTAGTTAATTAATTTAATGAAATTTTAATATTATATATTCAATAAATTTTTTAATTTTCATCTTGTGTTTTCAAACAAGAGATAAGAATAAATCCAATTTTATACATAAAAAAATATTTTTCTAAAAAGTAGTTTGTCTCCATTTTACATACTTACTTTAGAACGAATTTTTGACACTATTATAAATTTTAATTTTAAAAATAAATTTAATTTTCTAAATAACCATGTAAAAATTATCTTAGGTTGAGTTTTTGATAATTTTCTAAAAAGATCAATTTTTTGATGAAAAGTGAAAAATACTAAATTTTAATTGAAAACTTATTTTTCATTTAAATTATTTATAAAGTTAAATTATATTTTAATTTTTTTAAAAAATAAAATTATTTTAATTATATATATCTTAATCCAGTTTACTTCATTGGAATATTTTTCATATTTAATTTTCATATAAAATCCTTAAAAATGTTTGAACATTTTCTCTTTAAAACCCCACTTTCTCATCATGTCTATAGGATTAATTTTATATTAAAATTTTCCAACTATATTAATTAAATTAAGAAAAATTGAATCCAAATTTGGAATCAAAATAATTTATATTCCATAATAATTTTATCTTAATTTTTGACCAAAATTAATAGTGAAAACCAAAAAAAATTAATTATTGTGGTTATTGTAAAAATGAGTTTACTTGGGGTTAAACTAAAAAGAAAAAGGGTTAAAAATGACCCAAAACATGTATAAATCATATTTTATGGTCATATTAACATATTATTCTTACATATTTATAATTTAGGGTAATTTTGAAGCTTTATTAATGTAAATTACTTTCTCATTTTGGATTCTTTTGGGAAATTCTGATGTAGTTTCCAAGTGGGTTCTTTTCCCCCACTTATAAAATTCCACCACCGCCTTTTACTTATTCACACATCTAAAGACATAAAATTAAGATAATACCTACCCAAATAACCTCCCATATTCCCTCCTCTCACCCTATAAGACTTGTTTTGGGAATAAATCCAACCTAGGAACTCCTTCGGGGCAAACCTAAGGAGTTACCTAAAGAAGAGGTAACATCCTTTAATGAATATTTTTATTTTATTTCTTCCTAAAACTCATTAAATTATTATTAAAACATGATTATATAATATCCTCAACATCTTCCATTTTATAATATTTTTTTAGGTTAAGGTAATTATCTACAACCATCTCCACTTCTATTGAATGGGTTATGAAATCATCATTTGTGTGTATTGTGGACTACCGTCTCATGAACCGATGCCATTCATTTTTTCATTACCATATCTCACAGTTGGATATTATTATGGATATAAATTATATATAAAATATTTAAAAAATACTTATAACTATTAATTAATTATATCATGTATACCTTTTTGCCTTTCATTTCGTAGGGGATGCGATAAAGTCTCTCATGTGTGCGATGGACAACCACCTTGTGATGCGATGTGATTCTTTTTAACTAATGATTTACATTGAAGATAATAAGTAATAAAAATATATGTAATATACATGACCAAATTATGATAATAATGACATATTCATCATTTTAAAAATATAATATATCATTTTATTTCTAACCTTTTCACTGAATAAATATGATAACGTCGTTCGTGTATATGTGGACTACCACCTTTGTGAAGCAATTCGACTCTCTTTTCATCATCACTACTCATTGATGATATCTATCTATATATTTAAATAAATAATATGGTATTTTTGATTTAATTTTAACTATTTTAAAATAATATATTACTTACCCTCTTTACATAATTATTATTCAAAAATGGAAACATTAGTCTTGCGTATGTACGACCTACCATCTCTATTATCATAACATACTTCATTTCCCAATACCAAATTTCATTTTTTTCTTAAAAGTATAATGGATTTATAAATATGATACTTATTTCATTATTATTATTCTTGATATAGTGGAATTATGACCAAATTAATAGACCAAAAAAAATAAAAAATCAAAACATACATGAAAAATAAAGCAATTATTACTCAAAATGTTGTTTTAATAAGGAATTGTTAATGAGAAGTAATAAAAGGAAATAATTAAATCATATATGTCCTGATATATATTAGTAATAAATATATGTATAGTAAACTTTTATTTATTATTAAAGAGGTTCCAACATGTACGAAGTAAGTTAATACTTCAAGTAAGGGATTTTTAGCCTCTCTTGTATTTCTAGGTCACATGTTCCATATTCACCAATTGTTTTATTTGTGTGGTTTATATACTACCCCATGGACATGTTATATCATGAATATAACAATTTTCATGATATTTTATTTTTAATTTAATTTAATTATTTAATTTGGATTATGATTTAAAATATTACTAAATCGGTAACGAATTTTCACCTCACCTTTATTTTCTATGAGACACAAGACATATTCACCATGTATTTCTTAGATTTTGTGTATATATTTTAAATGAATTTATTTTATGATGCTTATCCTAAAAATTATTTGGAATAATATCTATTTTAGGAACTCTCTTTTATGGGTATTATATTTCCAATGTTATAAGAAGTTGTAATGGTTTTATGTTACAATCACATCTTTTATCTATATTTTTTATGATTAAGTCTCCGATGTTGAAATATTATGATATAACTCTCTAAAGTTCACTTAATTTTTTTTATACTCTAATTATTCACAATAATTCCTAGTAATAGTATAATTATTTCACGCTTTGGTACTTAAAATAGTTGAGAAAATATTTTTAATAAAAATAATCTTTATTTATCAATTTAGTCTAAAAAACTTATTTTCATGAAACTATGATTTAAAAAAATGTTTTAAAAATGTGTTTAACATTATTAAATTTTTTTATGAAATACATTTTTACCCATGTTTTACTTATTACAAAAATATTAAATAAATCTTCATGTCATTTTCCAAACAAATCCCATTTGGTTTTTAATGAAATGTGAAAGGGAACTTTGTTTTAACTTTTACAGCATGAATGAATATTTTCCATCCATACCATTATTTAAATTTAATATTAATTAATATGTTTCAAAAAAAATCAAATAAAATTAATATCAAAATTTTTTAAGTTTTAAAAATTCTTTTTCAAAGTGGAAAGTATATTTTCCTTATGAAATGTTTTAAATTATTTTTTAAAGATTCCTTTATATGTTTTAATAGTTTATTTTCGCATAAAAATATGTCAAAAGTAGGTAAACGTGTTGTTATACCAATCCTAACATACTCTGAATTTCTAGGTGGGTAAACCTGAAATAAAATTTTATATGCTTATGTGTATTCCATAATTCCATTTCTTCTTCCAATGTTATGTTATTATGGCTCAATTTATTTGATTCAATTATGATTCATGTCTTATGAAGTACCAATATTTATGTCATGAATCATTTTTCTGATCAATTATATGTAGTGTATAGTTTTAAAATATTATTAGCATGTTCTCATACCCATATGCTCAGGTTATATGGATATACCACTTTTTTACCCTTACTAAGCATCTATGGTCACCCTTTCTTATGTTTCATCTCCCTAGGTTATGAATAAATGTTTTAAGTGGTTTATATCTATGAAGAGTACTAAATGGGAAGACCATTGTAAGATTAATTGAATATATTTCATGAAATTATAAGATTATGTACCTAGTCTCCAAAGGCACTAAAATATTATGGTCCACATGCATGTGTTTCTATAATGTATTGAATATTCATATAAAAATATATAATACATATGTATGAGAATCCAAGGTTAATATAATTGGAATTAAAGGAAATGATTAATTAACCATTGGAAAGTAGAATGTGAACATTTTATTTAGATCCCTAAATATATTCATAAGTAAATTTCTATGGATGCCTCTAAGAATAAGAGTCAAAATGAGTCATAGTATAGGAAAATGTATTATAAGTTTGGTAGAGGATGTAAAAAGTGGTTCCCAAGTAATCACATCCCTTTTTAGATACTACAAGTGGATGTGGATCTAGAATAGAGGTACCTAGGAGTAATAACTTCTAAAAGGTCAAATTGAACTAGACTTGATTTTCACCTAGTGCCTGAAAATAGACCTTTTTGCGCACCAGGTTTGACACTCCTAGGTGATATGATTTGAAAATACACAAAATATTTATGAACCATCATGAATTAATTAAAAATATATTGATCAAGTATGACCTAGGGTAAGCCTAAGTATTATATTTTTAAAATAAGGTTTTATTATTTAGACATCCTATAAGTTATTTCTCATGATTAAGTGGTTTTCCACTATGATTAGTGTTCATCACACTATGAATTTTAGTTTTATTAAATGTTTGAAACCTGAAAGAAATATCTTAATTCTGATTATGATGGAAAATGTAATGATTTTCCTCCTGAACATCCAAATGTTCTGGGATATGGAATATAAAATCTCATTTAAATTCCCACAAAAATTTCTAAAGAAATGAATCGATTTGGGATTCTAAATGAAAAAATGAGGGAAAAATATTTTTTTTGATCCCTTCATAAGGAAACATCCACGTTCTTTTAGTGTTTATGTTGATCCACTAGTTTCTATGTAATGTATCAATACCATTGAAAATGTATTTTCTATTCTCAATTGTTTGGATCATGTAAAAATCATTTTGGTTTTCTATCGTTTGGAAGGAGAAGTGGATCAATGGTGGACTCTTACCAAGAATATGATCCAACTATATGAAATTGGATCTATAGATTAGGAGGCGTTAAAGAACTTATTTTTCAATAAGTATATTCTTAATTTATTTTTACAATTATGGATAAGAGGTTCCTTATGCCCAAGAGAAGGGATGAAGAATCTTTTCGTAACTATGAGAAAAACTTTACAAGACTTATGAGTTATTCTTCAAATATTATCATCCTACCTAACATTAAGGTTGATCAATTCTTTAGTGGATAAAAAAAAATTATTTGAAGGGTGTTATCCATAAGATATATCAATACCTATGAATAGAACATTAAATTTTTTAACAATGTAGAAATAGATTTTTAGAGTTACATATAAATTTAATTTTTTTGATAAGAAGATAAAAATGAAATTAATAGGAAATACTAAAAGCCATGAATAAAAAAAGATAAGATTGCATTTATAATCAAAGTGTGGGAATAAAAATGGAATAAATTTTCTTAAGGGGACTAGAAAATGTTTTAAGTGTGGAAGGGAATGTCATCATGTATTTTAATTCCAAAGTGATGGGAAGAAGTTAAAAAATAATGAAAATAGAGTGAAATTTACCTGAAATACACCACCCAAAATCCAATGTTTCAAATAAAAAGAGTGTCTAAATTATGAAAATCAATACCCCAATACAAGGGCTAATGAGGATGATAACCAATAATAACCTCTAAAGAAAAAGTAATAAGGGAATAATTATAAATTCATGATGGTTGAGGTGAATCAAGATAATTAGGGAACATTAATCCTCCCCTACTTAGTTGAGAATTTCATGTTTTATTTTGTATGAATTAGCCCTATGAAAATATTTTTTTAATCCTTTAGTGAAATTTAATGTTATTATATCCCTCTACATAAATTTGGGAATAATGGAATCAGATTTTATATTTTATTATTAAAAGGTTTAACCCATGATTCATATGGAAATGTTTTTGTATAAAATAATATCTTATTTAAGGAATAATGGGTGAATTATCTTTCAGATTAATTTACATATCCTGGTAATATTAACTTAAGAATTATGGATACCATCATGGGTTTAGGATTTTAAGGTTGATAATAAGTTCAAAGCCATTGATACCCCTTTTTAGGATTTATATTATTAGAGTTTATTGATATTAAGTATATTTTAAGAGAAATATATAGAAATGAACCCCTTTAGTTTTTATATAGTGACAATGTTATCTAAAGAAGAATTTTGTTACACTTTGTGGGAATATAATTAAAGGTACTGGTATCCATTATGGTTTATCATGGATTTGATGTTGAGGTAATTATGGTTTATATTTGATCACTTAACGAAGTCGGAACACTTCATTACTATCAAAAAATATTTCTCTTTTGATCATCATGCATGAATATAGATTAAAGAAGTGTTATGGTTGTATAAAGTACCAAATTAAATTATATTTTATCATAATATGGAGTTCAACTTGAAGTATTTGTAAAATATTTATCAATATCTTGATATGAATTTGAGTTTCATTAGTGTGTTTCATCCACAGATAGATGGTCATTTTGAGAGAATATTTTGACCCCCATAGTGTATGATAATAATTTAATATATTGATTTGAATGGTGGTTGGGATCAAAAAATTCCTCAATTTTAGTTTTCTTACTATATCATCTTTAACTCAAGATTTTATATAGATCCTTATGAATCCATTTATGAAAATAAACTTAGTAGTTCCATGTACTTTAATGAGTTTTTAGAAAGAAATCTATTCGGACCTAAGAAGTATGATAAGATAGAAGATAAGTTTAGATCCATTTACAAAAATTTAAGAATTTTACAATGTTGAGGAATATATTAGCATTATAATTTTCAATAAAATATATAATTTATGTCGGTAAGAATTTCATTCTATGAATTTTTTGTCAAAGAATGAAGGGAAAACTATTCTCTAGGTATATCAGTCCCAATAAAATACTTGATCATATCAGGATGGTATTTTATCATTTGAAACTTCCACTGAACCTGTCTCGGGTTCACAATGTGTTTGATGTATCACTATAGAGGAACTAAATACCAGATCTATCATAGTTACTAAACTCATAGGTCATACCAATGGAACATGATATTTCTTGTGAGGAATAATTAGTAGATATTCTAGTTCAAAAAGTTCTACAAAACGATACCACTCACCTAGTCAGCGTTTTTTAGGGAAACTATTAACTTGAAAAATCTACATGGAAACCTGGGGACCAAAAGAGGAAAAGGTATCCTTATTTTTTGGTATTAAGAGATGAATTTTGAGGGTGTAATTAATTTTAATGGTGGTAGAATGTTAAACTCCAAGATTATGTGAAATATATTTTTCAAATAAATCTAATATTTTATACTTTTTTTCATTACATGAAATATAGGGTTTAGCTTGTGTTACATGCAATACTGAGTTTAGTTTTAATTATATGTAACACTGAGTTTTTATTTCCTTAAATGAAATAATTATTTTTTCTCTCAATACAAGTAATATTGAGTCTATCTTTTATTACATGCAACACTGAGTTTAAATGAAATGTTACATATTATTAGAATATTTTTATTTAATATGATATTTATCACCTAGCCATTGGAATATCAGGTATGAATGTAATTAAATAAATTAGGAAAATATATGGTTTATATATATATATATATAAATTTAATTCTTTGATGAAAAATTAATTTAAAATAAAAAATTCAATTTTAAAATATAAAAAACCTTTTTTCTGAAAAAATAATTTTTATGAAAACAAAACATTTTTTTCTCAATAAATTAAACAAAATACTTTTTGTGGATGATTTTAATTAAAGATATATACTATATATTTAATAAACTGTTTAATATTAATCTAATGTGTTTTCTAGACATAAGATAACAATAAATCCAATTTTAAGATTAAAAATATATTTTCTAAAATAAAATTTTTTCTCTTTTTTCTATAATTAATTTATATTTTTATGATAATTTTAGAAAAAATATTTGAAAAAATAAATTTCATTCTTGAAATCACCATGTCAAAATTATCTTTGGGTGAATTTTTTATAATTTTTTAAAAAGATTAATTTTTTGATGAAAAGTGAAAAATACTAAATTTTAATTGAAAACTTCCTTTTAGTTTAAAATATTTATTAATATATATTATATTTTAAATTGGTATTAAATTAAATTTAGATAAATTATATATCTATTAATATAATTTGTTTCATTTTAACCATTTTCATATTGAATTTTGATATAATAACCTTATAAATGATAAAATATTTTCTCTTAGAAAACGTGTTTTCTCATCTCATCCATGGAATTAATTTTAAATTAAATTGTTCCAATTATGTGAATTTAATCTAAAAAAATGGATTCATTTTTATTAATTATAATAATTTATATTATCTAATAGTTTCAACTTATTTTTTTATCCAAATAAATAGTGAAAATAGTAAAAGATTAAAGACTACGGTTAATGTAAAACTGGGTTTACCGAGGGTTAAACTAAAAAATATAAGGGACAGACATGACCAAAAACATTAATAAATACAATTATATATCCATATTTATATCTTATTATTTACAAGTTATAACATTAAGTCATTTTTAATCTATTTTCATGTGAATTACTTTATCATTTAGGATTCTTTTGGTAAATTTCCAAAGTTACTTTCCCCCACTTATAAAAGGCCCCCACCACCCTTCACTTATTTATGCCTCTAAAGCCATATAGCTTGTCCAATAAGTACCCAAATAAATTCCCAACTTTCCTCCTCCCATATAATAATTCTTTTTTGGGAATAATTCCAACCAAATAAGGCCTTCGGTACAAACCAAATGAGGTTACTTAGATAAGAGGAAACATTTATTAAAAAGTGTTTTTATTTTATTTCTTCCTCAACATAATTTAATTATAATTAATACATTATGATATAAATACATAATTATCTTACATATATGAATATTTTTTTATGTTAAATTAATGAGCTATAACCATCTCTACTTCTATCAAATGGGTTATGAAATCACCATTCATGTATACAATAGACCATCGCCTTGCAAACTGATATCATTCATTTTTTTCATCACCAACTCTCACGGTTGGGTATGATTATGGATATAAAGTTTATATAATATATTTATAACATAATAATTATATCATATATACATTTTTTTAATCTCTATTCTTTAGGGGATACGACAGCATCACTCATGTGTACGGAAAACCACTACCTCGTGAAGCGATGTGATACATCTTCACTAAAAATTTATATGGAACAAAATAAAGATAAATATATGTAATATACATGACATAATTATTATATTAAATAAATATTTATCATTATTAAAATATAATATATCGTTTTATTCATTATCTTTTCACTCATAGAAAGATGATAATGTCATTCGTGTATGTGTAGACTACCGAATTCATGAAGCGATGTGAATATCATTTCATCCCCACACCACATGGATTATCACATTATATAAAAACAAGATATTACTTAACAAATTTCCATAATGTTCATTTAAAAAAATGAAAATTTACTCATGTGTATGTATGACTTACCATCTTTGTGATCGTAACGTACATTATTTCCCAATACCATCTTTCATGATGGATCTTAAAAGTATAATTGATGTATAAATATGATGATTATTTCATGATTATTATTATTCAGATTATGGACTCATAACCAAATTTAAAGGACTAGAAAAATTAAAAAACAAAATATACTTGAAAGGCAAAGTAGTAATTACCCGAAACATTTTATAATAAGTAATTATTAACAAACATGTAAAAAAGGTCTTAAATATATCATATATGGTAAGATACACAAATATATATATATAAGTATATTTATGAAATAAATTTATAAAAATTATTCATTTTCTACACAATATGTTCGAACATGTATGAAGAAAGTTAAGACCTAAGGTATAATATTTCTTGTCTCTCTTTTATTTCTGAAAGACATGTGCCGTATTCGCAACTCATTTTATTTGTGTAGTGTATACACTTCCCCATTTACAAGTTATATCATTAATGTAACTATTATCTTTATAATTAAATTTTATTTTGATTTTATTCTTTAATGGGGCTTATTATTCAAAAGATTACTGAATTGGAAATGTATTTCTATATCACCTTTATTTTCTGTGAGACACAATCCATATTCGCCACATATTTATTTGATGTAGTGATACACTACCCATGAATTAATTTTATGATGATTATTATAATAATTATGGTGATTAAATATTCATTTTAGGATCTCTATTTCTTGTTAGTTATGTATCAAATGTTATCTATGTGTTCATGGTTTTATATTACAATCTCAGAATTTATCGGATTATTTATGATTGAGTCTCCAATGTTGGAAATTTATGATCTACCACTAAAGAATTATCTAGAATTTTATGATTTTATTGTCATCCATGATATTTCAAATTAATATTACCATTTTCAATCTCTTTGGTACTTAAAAAATTGAGAAAAAAATTGGAAAAATCATTTTTATTTCTCTCTTTGGTTGAAAACAATTTTTATTCTGAAACTATGTTTTCTAATAATGTTTTCAAAACTGTTTTTAATATTGTTAAAATGAATTATTAAATAAATTTTTACCCATGTATAAATTTTTAAAAAGTGTTTTGAAAGTAATATTCATGTCATTTTCCAAACAATTAATGTTTGGATTTTACCAAAAATGTGAAAGTAATCTTTGTTTTAACGTGTATGGACTAAATGAAAATTTCCTGCCATCCTGACAATTATTTTCATTGAAACAAGATTTATAAGTCTTAAATGTTATTTTAAAAGAAAGGGATTTTTAAAATGTTTTATTCATTAAATAGTGTTTTTCAAATTTTAATGGATGTTCTTATGAATAAATGTTTTAAATGATTTGTAAATCTTCCATTATAAATTTATAATGTTTATTTTCAATGAGAAAGATTTTCCAGATATTTTATAAAGTCTATTTTAAAATAATTATTTCTAGAGAATGGTTATTTTACAAAATTAATGTTTCTAGTGATATTTCAAAAACATTTTTCATCTAAGATGACATCCTTTTATGTTACTTATTCTTTACATGGGTTATGATCCAAGGATATCATTCTTATTCTTTATCTGAATGGTTTATGTTTATTATGACAATATATTTATGAAAATCATTTCTCTACCACCAGTAATTCTATAATGAAATTATTTTCAATCCTCCTTCTTTCCTTGAGTTATTCTAGTGTTAAATGATTATGAATCCCACTTCTTTTCACAGATTATGCTATGACAAAACGATGAAATGATTAATGAAACTTGTCTATTTTCCACATGTTAAGATATGATGAAATATTTATGAAACCCATTTTCCTGTCATGGGTTATGATATGATGAATGTTTAATGATATTGTGGAATACATATTTTGTATTTTCATTATGTGATGGGTGAGACCTATATCTCCCTCCAATGCATTTGGTAATGATTAATGTTATTTGAGCTAAAGGGTACATGGAAGGGTATCCCAATCCCGAAAAAAGGTGCATGGGAGGTTATCCCAAGCTCAAAAGAGGGTGCATGGGAGGTTATCCCAAGCCTGAAAGAGTGTTCATGGGAGGTTATCCCAAGATCAAAATAGGGCACATTGAAGGTTATCCCACTCCCAAAAAAGGTACACGGGGGTCATCCCAAGCCCGAATCAGGTATATAGGTGGTTAGCCCAATCCTAACATGTTATGAATGTATTAGTGGGTAGCCTTGACATAAGATTTTATATGCTTCTATGTATTCCAAATTTCCATGTATTATGAAAATTTTATGTTCTCATGGATCATGTTATTTAATTCCATTATGATTTATGTCTTATAAACTACCAAGATTTATGGCATGACTCGTGTCTATGATCTACAGTACGCACGGTATGGTTTTCAATTGTTATCCTCATATTCTAATACACATATGCTCATGTTATATGAATATATCCCTTGTTTACCCTTACAGAGAATCCATGATTTCCATTTCTTATGTTTTATCTCCCTAGGTTATAAAGAAAGGTTTTAAGTGGTTTATGTCTATGAAGAATGCTAAATAAAAACATCTTTATCGAAGATATTAAAGACCATTCACTAAATGGGAAGATTGTGTACCTAGTCCCCAAAGGCACTAAACTATTATGGTCATTAGTCATGTGTTTGTGTAATGTATTGAATATTAATCTAAAAAGTTGTAATATCTATGTATGTGAAGCCTAGGTTGCTATAAAATTGCATTGGGCATTCTCGAGTGTAATCACTTATTTATGCCTTTATCATTAACATATAGTTCATACTTTCTACCACACTATTCAATTACAAATTACCAAGAATTGTTCTCTCTAACCTAATCCCTTTTTTCTAACATATTTTTTAGAATTTTAGTCCATTATACTCACCACCATTTATGGGCCTAAAACATTTTAAAATTTGACCAGTTTCCCTCTCTTTTATGTCCTTCTATTGAATTAATGGTAAAAAATAATTAGACCTAGGTTTCATAAAGTAAACCCACTCTTTTCTATTAGAACCATCAATGAATTTCATAAAGTAAAGAGACCTAGGATGAGATCGAATTAGGGTAGGTCCCCAAACATCTGAGTGAACTAGTTTTAACTTTTGAAAACTGGGATTTTGTCCATTCAAGTTTAATGACACCCTATTTTCCCAAGTACACAACTCTCATAACTTCCATACTCAATTTGATCGAGCTTCAACATGCCTTTTATCCATTAGAACATTCATATTCTTCTCATTGAGGTGCCTAAGTTGGTAGTTACTTAACTCCAAACTATCAAATACTGATACACCAGAAATTAGAACTCCATTTAATCTTCTGGTTAGATAGAGGGTCCCATCTTGTACTCCTCGTGAAATCACTATAGATCATCAAGTTACCTTTCAAACTCTGTTGGCGTAACTAGTACCATTGCCTACCTCATCAAGATTATCTCTAATATTTATGTTCATTTGTAGCCCCTCGATGTGTCTTACTACCTTCAACTGTAAGAAGATCCCATTATTCATTCTATCATTAACATCTCCTTCCCCCACAAATTCTAGAGCTTCATCATCCACTAAATATATGGACACATAATTCATAGGGAATTCTTACTTCACTGTAGGAAAAGCAATATTTGTGATGGGTTATTTGCAACGAAGTATGATCCTACCACAAATAATTAAAAAATCCATCTATTTGTGATGGGATAGGATTCTCATCACAAATAATCATAAATTTGAATCCAATTGTGATGGCATATGGATCCCATTGCAAATATTGTTATCACAACTACATCCCATTCCACGGGAAAGGGTTATTTGCAATGCAATTAGGAATTTCATCGTAAATATCTATTTTTATAATGAGAACTTCACATGTTGAAAAAAAATGTAAATTAAAAAACTGTTGGAAAACGTAAATAATAGGTATTCATGGTGGGTAGCATTTGTGACGGGCAGCCAAATCTGTTGCAAATGCTATTTGGATTTCCATCATAATTATTTAGGGTGAGAACTATTTTCAACAGGTTCCACCACCAATAATATTATTTGTGATGGAAATTTCATCATAAATAGTCTATTGCAAATAATCTGACCTATATAAGGACACCCATCGCCGTTTTTTATCACAAGTTTTAAACTACTCTTTTGGTTTCTCTCTAGTTTCTCTCCTTATATGTTTTAATTTTTACAAGTAATTTCCACATACACGTCTTTAACTTCGCATCATTGTTTTCATTCCAGTAAACTATCCTTTTTAATATATTTATTTTAAACATTTTTTATTGTTAATTTATTTTCTTTACTTTATATTAGTAATATTTCGGAATAATTAGTATTAAACAGTAGCAATTAGCAGTAATTAGTTGTAATTGATTTTAATTATAGATAAATAGTACAAATTAGTAATAATTATCAATAATTATTTATAATTACTATTAATTAGTAAGGAATTAGTTACTATTGGTAAATAATTAGAAATAAATAGCAATAGTCAATTATAATTAATAATAATTAATAATGGTTATTTGTAATTACTAATAATTTGTAATAATTACAACTAATTGCTCATAATTAGTAATAATTAAGAAAATTAGCAATAATTCAATAATTACCAATAATTTATGAAAATTAGTAATAATTAATAATAATTACAGTAGCAGCTCGAATACTGTAGCAGAACAATTCACCGAAGTACCCTTTAGTCCAAAAAATGGGCTTTCAAGCCTTATATTCAGATCACTTGGTCATGGGCCTTCGAGCTATGTAATGGGTCTCCCTCTACCTATTTTAAAATATGTATTTTCTTTAAATAATAAATTAGCCTTTAACCCCAACCTTTTAAAAAATAATTATAGATAATAGGTAAAAATTAGTGATATTTATAAGTAATTAGTAATTATTACCAATAATTAGTAATGATTAGTAATAATCAATAGTATTTCATAATAATTTATAATAATTACCAATAATTAGTAATAATTAGTAATAATTACCACTAAATAGTAACAATTAATATTAATCCGTAATAATTTGTAATAATTATCAATAATTAGTCATAATTATATCTAGTTAGTAATAATTTGTAATAATTATCAATGCATAGTAATAATTTATAATAAATACCAATAATTAGGAATAAATACCAATAAATGGTAATAATTAACAAATAAATACACATTATTAATAATAATTAACAAAAAATAGTAATAATTAACAATAATTAGCAATGATTAGTAATAATTAGTAATAATTGCTGATAATTGGTCATAAACAATCATAATTTCTAATAATTAAAATAGTAATAATTAATAATAATTGAAAATAAATACAAATAATTAGTAATAATTAGTATTATTTAATAATAACTAACAATAATTACCAATAATTGGATATAATTTGTAATAATTAGTAATAATTATATATAATTACAAATAATTGTCAATATTTTGTCATAATTAGTAATAATAAGAAAAAATAGTAATAATTATAAATAATTACAATTAATTAGTAATAATTAGTAATAATTAGTAATAAATAAAAATAATTGCTAATAATTACAAATAATTGCCAATAATTATCAATAATTAGTAATAATTACCAATAACTATCAATAATCGACAATAATTTATAATAATCACCATTAATAACCAATAATTACAAATAATTAGTAATAATTAATAATAATTAGTAATAGTTACCGACAATTAGTAATAATTAATCATAATTGAAAATAATTAATACTAATTAACAAAAATAGTCATAATTTCCAATAATTATCAATAATTACAAATAGTTACCATTATTTACTAAAAATTAGTAATAATTATTAATAACTAATAAAAAATTGTATTAATTGGTAATAATTAATAATAATTACTAATAATTAGTAATAACTATTAATAATTCACAATAATTCATACTAATTCATAATAATTAGTAAAAAATTTAATAATTAGTAATAATTTGTAAAAATTAGTAATGGCTATCCCTAATTAGTAATAAATACAGATGAATCCTGAAAATTACTAATAATTATTATTAATTATTATTAATTTTTAACAACAAAAAATAATTAGTAATAAATACCAGTAGTTAGTATTCACTTCCAATAAATAGTAATAATTGGTAATAATTAGTATATAATAGATAATTATCAATAATTACTGATAAAAATAAAAAAATAGTAATAACTATCAATAATTAGTAATAAATACCAATAATTAGTATTAATTACAACTAATTAGTAATAATTAGAAATAATTACCAATTATTTGTAATAAAACCCAATAAATTGTAATAACTACCAATAATTAGTAAAAATACGAATCATTAGTAATAATTACAAATAAATAATAATAGTTACAAATAATTACTAATAATTAAAAATAATTAAAAATAATTAGTAATAATTAATAAAAATTATAGATAATTACTATTAATTATTAATAATTACTAATAATAAGTAATAATTAGTAATAATTAGTTAAAATTATTAATAATTAAAAATAATTACCAATAATTACAGATAATTATTAATAATTTTTAAAATTTCAAAATAATTAACAATAATTACCAGTAATTTGGAATTATTGGAAACAATTACTAATAATTGTGGATAATTATCAATAATTATTAATATATATCAATAAATTGTAATAATTACCAATAATTAGTAGTAATTAGTAATATATGGTAATAGTTTGTAACAATTATTGACAAATAGTGATAATTTGTAATAATTTGTAATTGTTTCCTACAATTAGTTGTAATTTATAATAATTTTTCATAATTTATAAAAATTAGTATGAAATATTTCAATTCACTATTATTTTTTAATTTAGTAATTATTTATGTAATTTAGTTGTAATTACATGTAATTATCAATATTTGTTAATAGTTATAAGTAATTTTCAATTTTATGATTTTTTTATTTTTTTCATAGATAATCCCTTCTATCTGATTCATTATAAGTAATATTTTTTATTTTTTAGAAATATATAGAACACGGAAGTAGACAACAATTTTTATTATGAGATCATGATTGAATAAATCATCACAGAAATCTAAATGGTTCTGGTATAAATTCAGAATATACTGAGGGTTTTGAAACTTTTTTTCATTCGCATCATCAAATCAAGAATCTATTTCAGAAGGGAAAATTGTATGTTCATATAAAAAGGTGATCTAAGGAGATTTGAAAAATTTGACATTGTTGGGGTTCATCTATTATGTTTTGTATTTTAGAATGATTGTGTTTTCAGTATCAACATGGTGAATTCATTTCATGAGAAGAAATTGATAATTTGGTTCTAGATTTATCATGGTTTAAAAATTCTGAACATGATGTTATTGGTCTACCTTTTAAAAAAATAGAATCTCAAAATTATGATTCAACTCCCAAGTTAGAACCATCTCAATTTTTTGAATTATTGAAGTCTTATGAGGATACCTTATATCTCAGTTTCATGATATGAAAATTTGAAGTTGTTACTAAATTTATGGCTATTAAATCAAATAATGGAATGTAAACTAATTTTTTTGATCAAATATTCCCTTTAGTTAAATCAGTATTACCTGGAAGAAATATGTTGCCTATAAATTTTTATGAAAGTAATAGGTTGGTCTATAATTTGGGTCTTGTTTATCAAAATATCCACACATGTTTGAATGATTGCATCCTATATTATGGGGAAAATTAGTTATTAGTTAATTGTCCTTTATGTGGACAATCGAGGTAAAAATAGGCACAACAAGGGAAGTATGAATTATTTATCATTAAACAGTTGAGTTATTTCCAACTTATAGATAGATTACATAATTTATTCATGTCACATAACACAGAATCATTGATGACATAAAACAAATCCAATATTTCTACAGGTAAAAGATTAAATCATCTTTTTTATAGTGATTCATGGAAACATTTTGATCGGGTGCATTCATGTTTTTCTTCAAAAATATCATAATGTGTGATTGGGTATTTCTATTGATGTTTTTTACCAATTTAGTTCTTATGGTAGTCGTTATACTTGTTGGAATGTATTTATAACTCTTTATAGCTTACCTAATTATATATTGATAAATGAACCATATATCTTTCTCACATTACTAATTTTAAGACATCCAAAAAATAATATTGATTTTATTTGAATCCATTGATTTATGAGTTAAATTTATTATAGAGTGATGGTTCCAGTATATACGATGTTATTGTAAAATAGAATTTCATAATGAAAGATTCATTATTTTGGATAGTTAGTAACTTCCCAACATATAGAATATTATATAGCTAGAGTACACATAGTCCAAAATAATGTTCATATTGTATGAGTGAAAAAAAGAATTTATTCTTCTAAATGGAATAAAACCTTTATTTTTTTGACTGTTATCACAAATTTCATCCTTCAAACCATCCTTCAAGAAGAAATAGAAATACTTTAAAAAAAGTACAATTGAAAGAGATGGACCTCTAGTAATAATCATGGTAATTGATTTAAAATGTAGTGTATCTTAATTTACTCCTATTATATTTGGATTGACTATAAATACATATATATATTCCTTTGGAAAATATCACAATTGGATAAATGTAGAATTTTTTAGGATCTATCATATTGGTTTAATTTTTTGGTTTGTCACATGTTATATGTAATTCAAATTGAGAAGAACCTTTATGATAACATATTTTATTCAGTTTTGGACAAACCTGGTAAGACTAAAGATAATGTGAAGGCCTGAATAGATCTTTCAAAAATATATAGGAGTCCAATACTTTGAGTTATTTTAATATGAAAGATCACAAAATTTAATCAATCCTAAATCATTTTCTAATGTTTCTAAATAAAATAATTTATTATTTTATCTTAGGATTTCAGATTTGAGTTTAGTGGATGGTTATGTTTACAATTTGGATTGATGTGTTATAAATGGTCATATTACCATATTCAAAATTCATGATTGTTATATTATAATGGAATGAATAATACTTATTGGACATAAAGGTTTGATAAATTCTTCGATTTGGGATGTGCTGACATAAATATTATATTTTTTTCAAGACATTCGTGTGTTGTTAAAAACTATGATGCACTGACTCGGATACAATAATATGTAATTTTATTTTTATGTAAATTAGAAAAAAAGTACACCATCATTTTATTTTTTTAATAGGAAGTGTGAAAACCCCGCTTCTTAACTAAGGGATGAAAATCCTATTTTTTTCAATAGGGGTTAGTGGTAACCCTTACCTGACCCAAAATCCCAGTGACTCGAAGGCTCATTACAATTTTTGATGACCCAAATGCCCTATCACTCTAAAATCTAGAGTTGAAGGAAAATATTAAGGACCAATATAGTTTCGATGAATGTACACATATGATAGATGCATGTAGAATTAAAAAATAAGGTAAATATCAAATCATTAGTTGAAGGGTAAATTTTAGAAGCATAATTGAAAGAGGAAATTTCTTTTTTCTATACTCTTTATTTTAAACATGAATATCTTTAAAAATATAATTGAATTGTTCATAATGAGAGAAATTTTGATGATTCAATTAGCCATATATTATAAATGTTTAACAAGGTCAAACTTTTATTTGTTGTACTTTATTATTTATGGATTTTAGATGATAAAAAATAAAAATCATATACATATGTTCTGTTCAATTATGAATAAATTACCTGATTTGTATAATGAGTTATACTTTGACCTATTAATTATATACTTTTTAAAATTATACTAATATTATTTCATTTTTATATTATATGATGATCATATAAATAAATAATTCCCATAAATTACACCATCTTCTCTTGAAGAACTCCAACAATGTGATTTTTCTTACGAGTTTCAAAGACTGGTTAAGTAAATTGTTTATAGTTGAGTATATATAATTAATATCTTAGTTTTTATATTTATAATTTTTTTTCAAAACAATTAGGTATAATAATATACATATAAAATTGATAAATTATTATGTGTATTAAGTATCCCAATATCCAAATTTTTTAATCGTATAATGTATATGTGGGGAATGGATTACGATTTCATACACATGAATATGTTGAATAAAAAACAAGGAATAGTCTTTTTTCTTGAATGTATATCATCATATATAAAGTCAATTTTACATTTATGGATTACTGGATGAAGTAATTGAGTTGTGTTACATTTGAAAAATAATGTAACAATATTTAAATGTCATTGGTTTGATACTGGTAGAGGCTTGCACATTCATCCACATCATCGAATTATTGATATTAAATATGGATTAATATTTAAGTAAACAAACCATTTATGTTGGGTAATGAATCTTATAAAATTTATTATGAAAAATATTTTTCTAGATTAAGATATTTAATTTACTGGTGGAGTGTTATAAAAATAAAAACATGAAAAAATCAGTTTATGTAAACTGAAAGTGATTCTCTTGAAGTGACATTAATTTAAATTTATCAAGATACAACACCAAATACCTATTTTAAAACAATAGATACAAATATTAATGAGAAAACCCTATAGTTATGGGATGATGGTCTTTATAATATTGATGATATGACAAATGATTTTGAAATAGAAAGAGATGATGAAGCTGAAGCACCTAAAAAAATTTATAATGCTGAGGAGGAAGATGAAGATATTAACACTATAAAATATGAATAACACTATCAAATGTGAATATGAGGATACAGATTAAGAATGTTGAAATTACATGTTTGTCATAGTCAATATTAATATATAATAGTCATTTTTAATTATTTGTAGAAAAACATTCTTTTTGTGTTTCAGATAAATGGTAATGATTTCAATGATATGATTCATACCCACAAAGATGCCTTTATTCCTGGTGATGAGCTCAATTCCTTATCATCTGACCCACGGGTTGCGTCCAATACATCATTGACTCATAGGGGTCATGGTCTAACAAGATTTATGATTCTTGAATCTAATCCTGAGTGACATCTACCTCTTGATTTCAATCTATACATATAGAGGTGGTTTTAGTTGTGTATTTTAGTTAATTTTAAATATTTATCATTTATTTAATTATGAACTATTTTTTTATTTTTGTTCATTTTTTCAATAGTTTTTCACATATAGCTACTAGGAAGGGGAGTGATTATATGAAATTATATTTCTATACCATGGGTGATGTGGGATCAAATTTTCCTTGATGTTCTTCATCATATGTATGGTCATTAGGTGGTTGTTGACACTCATTTTTTTAATAATGGAAGGAAATACTATTAGGAAGAAACACTTTGGATATCTTAAAGTTTCATGATATTTAAATGAAGTAAAGAAATATATTTCAGGGGATCTATGCAGCTTAACTAGGCATAAGAAGGCCATCACAGCTACTTCCATTTCAGCATAAAGGAATAAGGACCTACACGGTACAGCTACGCGTCAAGTAGGCAGTGTAGGTCCTGACCTTACATCCAAATGTGTAGACTTGTACGTTGAGGACCTACACTGAGGACATAAACCACATGGGTACACAGTAGTATACTTTTTTTCACCCCTACGTGGAATATCTACACTATGTAGCAAAGTCGAGGACCTATGCGACCAAACTCAATTTGACCAGATCCCCTCCTTAACTATAAATATGACCCTTGGGCTACCCATTTTTACAACTAAAAAAGTTGGAAGAACTCATAAAGCTCCTATTGCGTATCTCATTTGACCAGGTCCCCAAAATATCGTTAGGTAGCTCTATAAAACATTATATAAGAGATAATTAGATGGGATAATCAGGATCAAGTTTCTTTCAAAGTTTTTAAATAAAAAACATATAATTATGGACCCTCCTTCCATAGGATGAAAACATCTATGCAAGTTCCTTTCCTTAAGCAAGGACCTATGCGGGATTATTTCAAGGACATCAAGGGACACCCAGGATGCTTAAGTTAAAACCTCACCCAAGTTTTTTCCCTTGTAGTTCATTTCCCAAGGTATATCAAGCTTTTATAGGCTTATCCTTCATGTGTTAAGAATTTTTTTTATTCCTCCTAGGACCTACGGGGTACACCTACGCAGAAAACCTATACACCATAACTGCACATACCACCTACTTTAGCCATCCTTGAAGGACTCTTCTAATCCACCTATGAGAGGGACTCTCTTTAATTGGATTCCTTGTCTAAAAGGGTCCAAGTTGAAACCACCACCAAGACCTCCTGATTTATTAGACCTTTAGGAAAATCACATCAGCATGTCTCCGATTTGTATTTGGATATCTATGGTCAAGGGTTTCTGAAACTCATCTTATCATAGGGTAGGGATCCTAGAAGTGTATATAGATATGGATATACATGTTCACTTAGTCCCTTAACCTAAGGACGGTGTTGGGGAGTTCCCAGTCTTGGATTGCATGGAGAGGACTCTATCATCCCCTTCTCATCTCTGAGACCCAGAGCCTCTCTTCCCCAATAGGAAGAGTGAGGATCACACTTTCTTTTCCCTTCTATAAGAAATGATATATTACTTCCACTATGGGCCCCATTTTAGGACATCCCTCCCGGAGTATGACTCTATCCTTTCGGGGAGGACCCAATGTCCATCACTTTTATTTAAAATTGACAGGTTGATTTCTTCGCACCCTCATCCACCATCACCCTAGATTCTTTCACCATAGGCTCACCTATTCAATCAGTGGAGGAAAAAGTGTGTGGTTTATTTAATCTTTTATATCTTCTTATTTCTCACACCAATCATGACTCATGTAGGCATAGAGATTTGTGATGATAACAACATCTACACAATGCATCTCATATCTTGAACTACAAGAACTCTGATTCCCACCATAGTTGGGATATATAATAATCTTTCACCCAGGACCTAAGCTCAATAGACATACTTCACAAGAGTCCAACCCTAATTCCCTTAGTTTGGGAATCCTCTTTATGAATAAACCATGAATTAAGTCCCCATTGAATCTCGATGATTTAATACATCTCTTGTGGACCCTCTTATAATGGAATCCTCTTTAAGAGTATGCCCAAACCTCTTTCTCTCAAAGGGATATACTCCCCTATGAGACTTATCGAACTCGGTTGTATTTGATTCCCATCCAAGTGGGATACAAAATGATCCTCCTTGTGGTTCAAACCCAACACTCCAAATCAACCTTGTTCTTTCTGGGCCATATTCTAAGTAAGGTATAGTACAACTTGGAAACTCATATCCTTTCTAGGTTTCTTGGGCCTCTTAGGCATAAGTCCCACACCAAGCTTTGACTAGGAACCTTCCACCTAGATTTCCTTACCATATGACATTAAACTATATGGTTAGGTCCTTATAACATGACGTTAAAATATATGACGTGTCCCATTGAGCGGCACTGAACTATGGGGGTTCTGATTCCTTTCATGAGGATACATAGGTAGGCCATCTATGGGTACAATCCCAACATCAAAACAAATTCTATCTCTTTGGGTGATAATAAATTCTAGATTTCCCCGTTGAGTGGATTAAAAACCATAATTGTCATAATAACTACCAAAGAATCTTTAAGTAGTATATCAGAAGATACCATTGATGTAGAACCTTGAATACATACATATATCTCCATTGATGAAGAACCTCGAATACATACAGATTATTCTAATTTCCATACATGATAATAATTTATTTAAATTTTCTAGGGAAACATATATTATTCCTGGTAAATTAATAAGTATTCATGAACATATCTTAAATCTATAAGAGAATCCCACAGTTGGAAATAATTCCCCCAAAAGGATATGATGAGCCCGACCTACCATCCTCTCGACCAATGTGAGTTATTAAGTATCATAGGTCAATAAACCTAACGAACACATGAATTTGGAAAGTAAGTACCTTTGGATACAAAATCATTGTTTTTTTCTTGTTTCATAAATAAATATGATGGAAACTATTCAAAAGTAGTGCTTTCTAACCAGAAAACACGGTTTGGGGGAAACAAAAAAAATGGTGAACCTGACATGAATCCTTAACAAAGATGATAGTGTTACCCATCTGTTAGGCCCCTATCAATTAATACAAGAGGGCTAGAGAAGGGAATCAATCACACATGTGTTCATCTAAAGGTTTCTTCTTTTATGGAGTTCATTATTTTTTCATATATATATATGCACTTTATCTCCAAGAACTCCCTTCATTACAAATGGATTCCTTCATGTTTTCACCCATGAATGCCCTGATAGCTACTCAATCTAGATCGTCATCCATTCGAAGGATGTCATCACTAACTCAAAGTCTTAAACATTGGGACTCCAAGGAATTGGTCTAAAATTATCATCAAAATGGTACTATCCTGACCTTGGAGGCTGCCCTATAGGCCCTATAGGTATGGGATATTTTTCACATCCACAATCCCCTCCTTAGTAAAAGTAAATTTTCTCCCGATTAGGGAAGAATCCACAAATTGAAAGCGCAACTGAACTATCTAAGAATTCACTTTAGATTACTATCCTCCAACAAGTTCCTAGGGAACCAAAAAAATAAGAGAACAAAGTATCATGGAGGAAAAATAATAATCCAATATCACAATGATACTAATAGAATTCCATCAATGAATTATGCATCGGTGAATGTCGTTAATACCATCATGGAAGATCCTATAGAAAATGAGTCCAGTTCAGGGGAGTCAAAGGATGAAGATATTATTCATAATGCGGTAGAAACTGAATGAAATGAAGGAGGTGTGCATGCCCAAAATCATAGGCTTACCCAAAATATAATTATTCTTTCAAATAATCAACTTCCACCTCTTCGAAAGGCACCTAACAAGGGGAAGGGTAAGGTCAGATCATCTCTCACTTTTCCACTGGATAAGGTCAATATATTTCGATTGAAGAAAGATATTACAAGAAATAGGAGGACATGAAAGAGTTGATAGGAATCAATGCAGAGTTACTCTGAAGAAACATTCCTGCTAAACATGCTCTACAAAAAGATCCTCATTGTTTACTTCCAATAGGAGGTCCCCAACAAAGAGGGTTTGTTTCAAATACTGATTTGGATAATGAATTCCCTCCATTGGGTACACAACCAGAACAAGGTAACATTCATCCTTATAGGCCTATACCTATGGGTTATCCAAGACAAATACTAATAGTACCTCTGCCAGTTGTCGCGCATGTTCAGGATCTAGCTGACACACATGTTCAGGTCCCGAATCAGCCTAATGTTTCGCAAATGCCTATAAATAATATTTAGTCATTAAAAACATGATTGGAAGTTATGGATGAATGGATCACTTTGGTACAACTAGAAAATAAGTCTTACCCCAAATGGGTATATCTGATTTCTCCCCCACCTGACTTTTTGAATACCACATTTCTAATTTTTAATGGTTTGAGAGATCCAGAGCAGTACTTGATGCATTTATTCTCTCGTTGTGTTCTGGTGATGGGAAACCCTCAACAAAAAGGAGTAAAGATTATAAGTTTTGTGAAATAACTATATGGGATGTCCTTTTTCTGGTATACAATTTTGCAGTCTTAATCGAATACTGTATGGGAAGACCTCTGTCAAAAATCCCTTTCCAATTTAGCTCAATAGTATAGAAGATAATATTTTTTGATCTTAGAAACTATAAACAAAGAAATAATGAAATAGTTTTAGATTTTATTAGTTGATGGAAATGACTAACATATTTCATAAAACTACCACTCCCTCAAGAAGAGTTACTTCCAATTTATGTAGAAAATATCTATGGTGATTTGTGCACACCACTAATCCCTATGAAATACACAAGAGGGTTTCGAGAACTTTCTTTGATAACCCAAAAATTAGAGAATTCCATCATTGAAACCAAATATAAGTCTCACATAATCCAATCAACTATGGGAAGGAGAATAAAAAAAGTAGAGGTTGCTATAGTTATAGTCAAGAATGAAATTGTACCTACTTATAATTCAAAGCCCTCATCATACCATAGTGATCCTCCTCCTAAATGTTATCATCAATGACCGCCTCATCAATATGATCATAAATTTCAAAGGAGAAGATGGTTTGAGGAGATAAAGAACAAATTATATTATTTTCAAAATGAAATTGTTCCCAATTACTTCATTTCAGCCTTAGAAAACAACTTAGTCCAGTTACCAAGCCCCAAGAAACTGAACAAAGAAAGATATGGGGACCTCCAAAGATACTATCCATTCCATCAATTGTTTTGAAAACCCATCTATGAGTGTTCTATTTTCAAATATCTTCTACAAAAAATGGTAGAATATTGACAACTTAAACTAAAAAGTTCATCATCCCAGGTAACATGTGTTATTATTACCTATTTAGAGGAAGAAGGTCAATGGAAATAATTAAAAATAAATAATTCATAAGAAGATTGATGATTGGATGTTCAGGAAAATGATCAATCAAAATCATGTTATTCTAAAAATAGAGTTGAAACAAATTATTGGGCCTTCTACCACTTCTATTGTAACCAAGCCATCTTCATCAAAAGATCAATCCGCCAAAGGCCAATTCTCAAGGAAGTGACGTGGTTAGAAGGATAAAGAGTAGTCATAATAATATGATCTTGTGTTAAGACCAAAGCTATCCTTGACTTTGGAATATTTCATGCCATCTGTCTCAAAAGCATAGGCACCGCCCCACCAAATGGAACAACAAGAATTGATCTGTTAGGTATAATCTTCATTAGATGAGGAGTTGATCTTTAGTTCTGCTAATGTTATCCACCTAATGTACCCACTATGAAAATGGTGATTCTAACTATGAACCTAAATTCCTTGTACTTGATTGGGTAACTATGGGAAAAAGCTTTCCTGGTCAAGGATACAGGGGATGATGTGTGTATGCAAGAAGACACTATTTTAATTACACCATTGGTAAAACCATTTATGTAGAAGAAACTCATGATAGATCCCTTCAGTGGTCTCAACAATAATAAGGGAATTCTCCCACACATGATAGGTTCAGCTCCAACATGATCATCTTGGAAGACTAATTAGAGGAAATAACACCACTTTTTCAGTTAGTGGGCAGGCCCAATCGTCCAAATCCATCAAGATCAAAAGTATTTTAAGCTTCTACCCTGACACATGGTCCATAAACATAAGCAGCATAAAATTCCAAGTCTCCTGAAAAACTGCATCCCCATTCAGGAAAATGCATACCTTTAGACTAGAAGTATGAGGTTTTGAAGAAATTGGCCCATGTAAATGCCATGTTGTCAATTTTTTTGCTCTGAATCTATCAAAAGATCTTCATGAATCACTTATTAAGGGCCTTTCAAGTCCTCAAGAGTTTTAAACTGAGGTTGATACTGTTTAGGTCTATTATATAGAGAGTTATCCTATAGAATTTCATGCAGTTATAAATTTTATGGAATAATATGAGAATGATGTTGTAAATGGAAACATCATGTCCTTGTAATTATCTGGAAAGGTTAACAATAAATAAATTCGATGAGACATCATTGATAATGGATCTGGTGTCAACCTCATTCCAATCTGTACACTTTGTCAGTTGGGTCTCACTGAATCTGACTTATCTCCCTCCACTCTGATGTTTCAAGGTTATGACAAGAATGAACAAGAACCTCTATGTGATATTACCCAAAAACTCAATTTATGGATTTCTTATCTAATTCATATTTTAGGGTTGTCTAGCAGGACACATATTTCAACATTATTTTTAGAAGACCCTGGTTATATCAACATGCGGCCATTCCTTCTTCATACCACCAATGTATCAAGTATTGCTTCAATGGTCAAACTGGGACATTGCATGGTGACAAGTCCCCATTAAAATTTTTGAATCTTAGTATATTGAGGTAGATTTCTATCACACAAAGGGAATGTAGTCCATGGAAAAATATATAACAAGAATCAATGCACTAAATGGTCTAGAAAATATCCCAGCTAATCAATTCAGTAATCTCAGTGCAGATTACATGATGCCTATCAATAAAATTTAAAGGATAGAACCAAATACAAGCTCATGTTTAGTGGATTCCATAATTTCAGTTGTGGAAATTGAGCCTCACAGCACATGAGAAATTATTGATTTACCAAATAGTGGTGAAATCCTAAATGGAGATGCCTTCATTCCATCTATCAAACTTCATCAAGTCTCTTCTTCATCATCCATGCTAGAATAATTTGTTGCATTAATATAGAAAGATAGGGATGCATATTCGAAACACATAATGTACCATTAAATTCTCCAGGAAGACCCTTCAGCATCAGTAGGGTCAGAAATGGTCACCTCTTTTTTAGGATGTCCAAATACTGACTCCTCCACTAGATTTAAAAGTATGCTTCATCACCTACCCTACAAGTGGAGATAGAAGAAGGGACACATGAGAAAGAGGAATAAGAAGAAGACCTCAGGGATTCCCCTCTATAATTTTAGGAATGCATCTTCACCATTGTGGATGAGCTCAGAGAAATAAATTTAGGTACAGAGGAAGCTCCACATCCCACTCTAATTAGTGCATTCATGACTTCTGAAGAGCAAGATGTGTACACTTTATTTCTAAAGCAACACCGAGATGTGTTTTTTTGGAACTATACAGAAATTATAGGCCTTGACCCCAACGTGGCCACCCGTCATTTAGGTTTTCAGAAGAGCATTGGGGATTTAAGTAGGCAGTAAGAAGAACACACCCAACTCATGCCCCCAAAATTGGGGCTAAAGGAAACAAGATTAAAAAATATGACTTTATTAGGGAGGTTCAATATCCCAAATGGTTGTCCAATATTGTCCCAGTGAAAAAGAATAATGGTAAAATCATCATATAAATTGATTTCAGATATCTCAACTAGCATTATCCCAAAGATGAATTTTCGGTTCTAATCACATAACTTTTGATTGGTACAAAATATGGCTATGAAGCTCTCCCTTTCATGGATGGCTACTCTAGGTATAAAAAATAAAAATGCCCCTAGAAGATGAGGAATCTAATTATATCATATTCCCTTAAGGTATGTTTTCCTATCGGGTAATTCCCTTTAGCTTGAAGAATGTTGGTGTGACATATAAATGTGAAATACACCAAATTTTCAATAATTTCATAGGGAAATTCATTTAATTATATGTGGAGGATCTATTGGTTAATTATATACCACATTATAATCACTTGACAGATCATGATACCATATTCATCAAGCATTGATAGTATAATTTAAAGATGAACCCCTTGAAATGTGATTTCGTGGTAACCTCATGAAAATTTCTCAGTTTTTTTGTACACCATTGTGGTATCAAATTCAATCTTGAGAAGACTAAGTCTATACTTGGAATGTCATCCCCTTGAAAAATGAATGTGTTGAGAGGAATTCAAGGACACTTGGCCTATATCTAGCGCTTAAAATCCAATTTGGTAGGAAAGTTTTTTCCCTTCACCAAATTGATGAAGAAGTGAATCACATATTAATGGACCAATGAATTCCAAGAATTATTTTATACCCTCAATAAATACCTCTTGAGCCCACTGGTATTGATTCCACCTTTTGAAGGAAAGATGTTCATTATTTTTTTTCAAAGCCTTAGAGAAATCACTAGACACCTTCCTTGCACAATAGAACGATGTTGGGAATAAAAATAGCCTATACTATCTCAGTAGAACCATGGTTGATTCATAGACTCGATATTTAGATATTGAGAGAATATTTCTATAATTAATCATTGCAGTTCAGAAATTAGGACACTATTTTCAACATCACGAGGTCCACTTGGTATCAAGAAATAACCCGCTAAAATGTATCCTTAGGCATCCTATGCTTACAAAAAATTTCACATGGTGGGTAGTTATTCTGCAATAGTTTAATATATAGTTTGTGCCTTAGAAATCAGTAAAAGGCCATGCTTTAGCAGACATACATGCTGAGCACCCATCTACAGAAGAGAAATAATTTAATACTGAATTTCCTAATAATGAAATGTTCTCTATTAAAGAAAGTACCTGAACATGGGAAATTTACTCTAATGGTGATTCTAGAAGTCCAATAGGGAAGATAATGGAAAACCAAAAATTCAACAAAGTTGAGTTAGGAATTGTCCTTATCTCCATAGAGAAGGTAGTGTTTCCATATTATTTTATATTATCAAAAGTTGGTACCAAATTTGAGGTAGAATATCAAGATCTCATTACAGTCCTAGAATTATCACTCAAAATACCAGTGGATTACATAGAGGTGAAATGTGATTCAAAATAGGTAATAAAACAAATCGTCAAGGATTAATCCATTATAAAATAAGAACTAATTCTACTATATGATTATGTTCTAGGGTTAATGGAAGAATTTACATTAGATCTGACATTTTTTTATGTCCTCTGGTCACAAAATGCTCACGATTATTCAATGGAAATTGCAGCCACAACCTTGGACGATCCAAATCAGAAAAAAAAATCATTAAAATTTCTCATTGTCGAGTGGTTTCAACTTTTTTCTAAATCAGAATAGAGTAAATCAATGAAATCAGTCCCATTTCTGATCAATATGGTCATACCATGGGATGGATGACACCCATCATGGAATATAGTGAAAATGGGGTACTTCTATTGGATATAATTATAAAATAATAGATCTAGTGGTGAGCAGTTAATTTCACTCTTTATGATGGCCTAGATTCCCATAGTATCATTTATAGATGAGGCTTTAATAGAATTATTCTCATATGCATTGATGGGGACAAAATTGTTACTTTCATAAAATAAGTACATGCAAGAGCTTGTGGTTTTCACCAGTTTGGGTGTAGGATTTCTGATCAAATTTGAAGGATTGGATACTTTTGGCCTTCAATGATGTAAGATTGCATAGATTTCACTAATAAGTGTCATCCCTTCTAGATGCATGCTAACTTCATTCATCAACTCCCAGAGTTTCTATGTATAGCTAAATACTCCTGGCCACTTTCTACACGGGTAATTGATGTAGTAGGACCCTATCCTCTTGCTAAGGCTAAGTAGGTAAAGTATATTCTTACTAATACCAATTTCTTCTCCAAATGGGATGAGGAAATACCTCTCAAGGAAGATGAGGAAAAAATAATTATTAGCTCTATCAAAGCAAATATCATTACCAGATTTGGGGTCCCTCGTACCAAATTGATAGATACCACCATCAATTTCTATTCTGCTGAGTTAAAGAGGCTATATTATGAGCACAATATCAAATCCAACCATTCATCTCACTGATAGATAGAGTCTTTCAACAAGACCCTATCAAATATACTACAAAATATGGTGGATAAAGATAAAATATCTTGGCCTAATAATCTCTTTCACACTTTGTGGGATTATTAGACTACTACTCATACTATAACATGGTTAACCACATATTCATTGGTTTATGGGCTGGAAGCAGTTTTGCCTATTGAAATTACATTTCATTCACTTTGAATTATCATCTATAACCAATTATCTAATGAATAATAGTCTTATAAATTATTTGATGAGCTATAATGATTAGAGGAAAAGAGATTCCATACCTTACATCACTTGGAAGTCTATCAGAATAGAATATCATGATATTTTAAGAAGAAATTTTGCCTCCTATCATTTCATAAAGAAGAATTGGTATTAGTAATCAGGACTCCGATGATACTAGGAAAGAAGCCTCCAAATCTTGAGCCAAACTGGGAAGGACCTTATTTCATACATAAGGTCCACTCTAATGGATCTTATTCCCTAATCTTAATGGATGGAGAACTTATTACAAGTCTAAAAAATTCATGATTCGTGAAGAATTACTTTGTCTAATCACATAGAGTTATGTCCTAGTTAAAAGAAATTAAACTACAGAGAATCCATATGCACCCACACTACACTAAGTTTAAATGCATAGTATCATTATCCTTGTCACATTATATTTAACTGCACAACATAATTTTTCCTTGATACAAGACATTAAACTGTACAGTTAACGTATCTTTCATTTGATGTTAAGAAATCCGCCAAGATACCAAAAATTGGTATTCCTTGTGGTTCTTTAAAAATGAGTATCTTCTATGTGCAAGAATTACTCACATCATTGCTACACCCTAGTGTCACATGAGTCCCATTTATTCCTATGTCTGAATCAAATCTGTATAGGGACCCCATGTCAAGAACTATGTGTGGCTTGATTATTGCCCATAAAAGATATGTAGTGACACCTGGGTCATAACCCTTGGTCCAACTACAATGTTTCCTTCACATCAGGTGACTTACATCCTTGTTGTAAGTTGTTAAACTGCAAAGTTCTTTCGAAACTATGTATGGATTGATTCTCATTCCAATAGGATATGTAGAGATGCCCATATCTCCAATTTTGATCTCATCCAAAAAAATAAAAAAATCCCCCCATTCCTTGTTTTTATGAGTCAGATATACATGGATAATACCATCTTTAAAAATATGTTTGTATTTATTCTCATTCCATTGAGATATATAGTGACACCCAAATCTCCAATCATGGTCCCAACAACAAACATAATGAAATTTATTTCCCATTTTTTCCGATATATGAACTATAAATATATAGAGTACTCTTCCAGAATACATGTTTTGATTTACATACCATCCTATGTCTTAAGCTTAACCATTATTCAAGAATGTACTAAAATTACACTTCTCTCACATCAAACTCGATCGGTGTAGGAAACAATCTTTTTAATAACTATATTTGTCTTGATTCTCATTCCATTGAGATACATAGTGACACCCAGATCTCCAATCTAGGGTCCATCCATAACTAAAAAAACCCTTTCTCATATAAAAACTTAGTTGGTGTGAGGAACCCATTTCAAGAACTATATCTGGCTTGATTCTCATTCCAATGGGATATGTAGAGACATCCAGATATCCAATTTTAGGCCCACCCACAATAAAAAAATCCCCATTCATTCCTTGTGTGTATGAATCAAACCTACATGGGGAATGTTTCAAGAACTAAGTTTGGATTGATTCTTGCTCCAACAAGATATGTAATGACACTTGGGTTTTATCCTAGGCCCATCCACAATATCTCTTTGTTTTCACGTTAGTTCATCTTCATCCCTACCATATGGCATTAAACTGCATGGAAGTACAAAGAACTATGTATATCTGGATTCTAATTCTATTTAGATATGTAGTGAAACCCATATCTCCTATCTTGGGTCTAGACACAATTAATAAAAATCCCCCATTCTCTGTGTACGGATCAAAATTGCATTGAAAATCCTCTCATGAACTTCATATGGCTTGATTATCATTCAAAATAAGATACATAGTTATGTCCAAACATTCAATATCGGACCCAACAGAAACATCATGAAAAAGTGCCTATTTTCTAATATGCATGAATAATATTTACATAGAGAGATTCAATACAAGTTCTCAACTTACACATGAAATCGTATCTGATAAAAATACGTGTGGTTTAATCCTTGATCTGACAAGATACATAGTGATGATTGGGATTTATACCTTGGTTCAACCACACTGCCTTATTGATCTTCACATCGAGACACCTAATGTATTTACCATGTGACTTTAAATTTCACAACATAGTGTCCTTGCTGCATGACTTTAAACTGTATGGTATCCACATGTGGCTGGTTTCTCATCCTATTGAGATACATAGTAAAAACTATGACTTAGATCTTAGTCCCAGCTAGTGGATAAAAGAAAATTCCCATTCTCCCATGTACAATTTAAAATCTTTTCACTCCAAAATCATGGCCAATATTGATCCAAATATTTCTCTTATGCATTGGAAATTTTTACTTTTTCATTTAATACTCCTAATCTTGAATACATTCAGATCTTCACAATCTTTCTTTGATTTCCTCTGATAGAATATATGATACCTGATATCTCATTCACCTAACCATGTAGTACATTCCCATGGGTGTCCTTGTATAAGTCACCCATATAATAGACCTGTTAGCAAAAATATTCCACTCTTTGTCTATTCACCACATGCCTTAGTTATCCCTACATAATACAGCCCTCATAACGGGTTTTTCAAAAATGGTAACTTTGTTCTTGGTAGATTCGTCTTATTTCCCCTTAAATCATTGATGATGGTATGAAATAACCTGTATTTTAAAGTGGTCATATATTGAATATTTTTCCAATATCATTTCTCTTGACTTGAATGTCTATAAGACTGTGATTTATGTTTTTTCTTCACTTGTTTAAAGCATACTAAAATAATCTTGAATCATTTGACCACATTTCTTCCATTGTTTTCATAATATTTTGATCCTAGTCATATGACCTAAAACATAAATACACTATATTTCCTACACTCAGATCAGACCTTCGTAGAAAGTCTTTTCCTCCATTTCTCTGGAAATCATGAATGGAAATACTCTTTTTGTGTTCAGGTACATTTCTCCAGAAACCCAACTCTGTGCTTTGGAAAATCTAGTCCTCAATACACTTTCTTTAGCTTTTAGCAATAGAATGTCTGATACCTAATAGCACTTGTTCCTAACTATGCAGTATGTACCCATAGGTGGCCTTGCATAAGTCTCCCACATAATGGGCATGTCAGACAAAAGATGAAACTATTTAGATATGCCGCACATGCCCTAGTTAGCCCTATATAATCCAGCCCCCATAATAGGTTCACCAAATAGAAGTAACTTTATTCTTGGAAAATAATTCCTTTAATTCCTTTATCCATTTCCCCATGTCATTCTTCAGATCCACAAATTCCCAAATCACAGTTTACAATTCTTTATTTTCAGATCTAAATATGGAAGTATGTTTCTTGACAAATTACCATGAAATGGGAGATTCATAAACCTTTGGTAAAATCTAACGACCTTAAATTAAATATATCTAATTTCCTTGCTACATGGCTTGAAACTGTACATCCCCCTTAATTTTCTTACTACATGACTTTAAACTGAATAGAATAATATCAAAAATGTCCCCATTGAAAAAATGTTCCCTTATTCACAACCCAAATATGTATAGGAGTGTTTTCCCATTCATGGCCAATGTCTGCATATATTTTCTCTTTTATTCTTAAATAAATTTTCTTGGAAGATCCACCCATTGTGGTCTTGAGATATCCAAATAATGAATCCATTTTTTATTAGTAATATAATTTCATAATTCCTAACAGACCCTTTTACCTAACTATGTGGTATATGCCCCAATTTTCCTTGCATAAAATATTCCTATATAATAAGCATGTTAGCCTAAGGATACTAATATTGACTATGCAACACATTCCCTAATCGGCTCTGGATAATACAGTCCCCATAATGGGTTTGTAAATCATTGATAACTTCTTTCTTGAGAAAGACCCCCTCTATTCCTATATTTCATATTTTAGATTTGATGATCATAAAAAATCATCATGACTCAAGATTCCCCTTGGAAGTATCCGTATAATATTTAGACCTTCATCAACCATCAAGTCTTGTTTGGGTTAAAATCTCAAAATTCATGGTCAAATCTATTCAACCTCGAACATTATCCCTATTAGTCCTACATGCATGAATTTAAATTTCCAATAAAAATAGGCATATTACTTACCATAAAAATCCAAAAAGGGCACACTAGAAAAATTTGAATATTATCTTGCTAGGTCTATAATCTATATGGTATGGGAAATATTGACCAATTAAAAAATAAAAGTCACAACTCTTGTTAGGTTGAAAATCTAAAAAGGACAGCTTAAGAAAAATCCAAATCTTACCCATTACGTCTTCTCCATATGAATCTTAGAAAAAAATCAAGGTAATGATATAAAAGATGAAACTTTTATAGGGTTGTTCATATGACCCTGGTAACAGTTAAAATGTGCTCACTAGGCCCCTTGGCTTATGTAAATGTTAATGTGCCCCCATCCTTGTCAGTGTAATTATGATTATCTGATAAAAATACACCATGAGTGAAAATCTGCTTTAATATTTAAATCAAATAAAGAAAGCATGGATGAAGACATATATATTATTGGAGATAAAATCATTTTCATTTATATGGAAAAATAATAGGATGATCCACAGAATAAATTATCTTTGTTATATATTATAAAAAGCTTTCAACATGTCTCTTTATTTGTTTAACATCTTCTCGGGCCCCATCAACCGCTTGCCGAAGCTCATTCATTTGATCATCTTCAGCCTCCTAGGCCTAACAAAGTGCATCCTTTCTAGTTGAAATGGAAGTTACCCCTTCTAATTGGTCTTCTCCAAATGATTGTTTTAGTTTCTCAATACTATATTGAGCAGCAACCATTTTTTGTTGAAGATGTTCCATTTCCTTCATTGTCTCCTGAATTTTCTAGTTGAATTCCATCAACATTTTTATATGGTTGGATTCTTCCTTAGATAATGTAGCTCAAAAACCCTCGATATTGGTGAGAAGATTGAAATTTGATATATCTTGCCACATTTATTGTTCTTTCTTCCACCATTGAATGATCTATTTCACTGCATTGTAAACTGGGCAATAATCAAATCCATAAAACCCCGTTACGCTAAATAATGCTGGAAGTTGTAAAAAATGTAAGTTTATCTCATCTAATGGTTTCATATATATTTGATACCAAATGTTCAGATATTTATTTTTATAGATGACACTAAGATAAAACGGTATCTTTATGTCTAAATTAGAATCACTACCATGAGGTGGAACATATTCTAGAATAAGATCACAGAAATAGGTGATTTATTCAACTCCTTTCAAAGTTGAGGATGTTTCATCTTCTGATATTGGTAGAGCCAACATAGGTCCCTCACCTTCGGACCTAACCATGAGAATAGATATCCCTAAATGGGGAATTATAATGATTTTTAGCTCCAAAAGGGTACAAATAAAAAATCATGATCATGACAATCAATGACATTTACCTAGTAATAAGTTAGTTTCTTGAGTAGATTACTCCTCGGTATTCTCAGTTTTAGTAGTTTGAGTAAGTTCTTCTTGGGGAGGGGCATTATTTTGAGGTTTACCAATCACCATAACCATATGCTTTGAAGCATCTCCCAACATTGTATTTTTAGTTGGTATTTCTTCAACATCAGAAGAAGCATGATAGAGTGGGGTGCCCCATTCATGAAAATCTTTCTCAAAGTTATCTATAGAAAAAGCTGCATAAATTTATATTTGATATGAAATATCATATAAAAGAACAATTATGAATGGAAAATTCATGAATTAGAACTTACATCATTTCAGTTCCTCATTGAAATCCCCAAACTCCTTGATGGAACCTAGAATATCAATGTCTGTATTAAGATCATACATCATTTTAGTGTATACGAATATGTATTTTATATCATCCTCACCATTTATGAAATCCAAAAAACATTGATTGATTCCCAAATTGGATCCATTGACATTTTCTTCTATCATCTCTTCAATTGGTGCAATGTCATCCGGCCTTTCTAAATTAGGATTGACACCAGTACCTACCTCATATTTCCCCAGATCCTCGCTCCTTCCTTCTGGACCAACAAGAATATTAGCATTGATTTTCCCAGGATCCATCGGTAGAGGAAAAATATTTTAAATATAATGGAGAAAATAATTTTATAAACAACATTTTATACCCAAAAGAAATTAATCTGATATTACCATGACCATTTTCTCTCTCTATAGAAATAGGAGAAGATGCATCCACATACCATGACACTTAATTTGTTATGGTAACAGATTCATCTGTAAAAATTTATACTTCTCCATGAGTTTCCTTCTAAGTCATTGATGGACATGTTTTTAATCCCTTAAGAGAAGAAATGGATGCAGATCCTATGAAAAGATTAACGTGGTCACCAAGGTGTATCAAGAAAGTTGTAATACTAGAGGACAATGTAAATACTCACTTTTTATGTACACTTTGGATCAATATCAATGATTTATTTCATTTCATTTCATAATAAAGTGGAGGTGTTGTACTACTCCTCTTGGTAGTAGAGACCTAATGTAATGACTAAGGATTTTCAATTTCCATTACATTTATCAGGGTTCTCCCTACTAGAGAAAATCTTACAGACTTGGGAATTTCATCCAATGTGTCAATGATGGTGCTTTTAGGTTAATATTCTGGTGACTTAGGCCACTTACTTTTTGTTCCTCCACTAATTTTATGATTAAAAAGGCAATCCAATTGATATTAATGATAATGGATGACAGAGAAGAATTGAAACAAAAGAAAAGGGAAATACATTCTCAGTATTAACATAAATTTCCCATTGCACTTTAGGATAAACAATGAATGATTCATGTATCCCTTGATCCATCATGCCATATACTCATTTTGAGGTTGGAACTTGGTCATTGGTTCCATATATTAAGGTATCTAGATCCATGATATTCTCTTTTACTTCATCCAGATTACTATTGCGATGACAATCCGAAGGTTCTCTAATATCACCCACATCTAGTATTCGAAGGCTAGATTAGAGAAATGTCGATGCATCCTTGAGTTCACGAGTCATGATTTCACAGTACTAGATTGCTAAAGGCTTCACATAATTTGTCTTTGATGCAGTTGGCTATAGAGAAAACTCAACACCCTCTAATTGGAAGGCCTCTTCAATCCTCCCTTCTTCTTCTTCATAAGAATTAGTAGATGGGATGGTAACCTTTTTTTCATGATGGTGACTAGATCACCTTAGTGTTGTAGGTGTTGTCTCCCTAGACTTGGTATTATTGGTGAATTTTTCTACATGGATGTTTTAAAGGTTCTAATTCCTATGAAGCCTTTGCATCATCTTTGGCTTTATACCTTTTACCACGATTGCTACAAACAATAGTTGTTGTGGCATCTACACTATGTATTCCTTTTGTTAAATCTTCCTGAGGGTATGAAGAAACCCAAGATTTAGCATATCCATCTTCTAATAAAATTGATTCATCTAAATCAGGTAGAATAATCAACATTTTTGATGTATCTAAATCCATTATAATCCATAATTCTTAATCTACCATTGGGTACTTCTCATGACTAACATATGTAGGAGGAAAAGTTCTCGATTGTTGAAGACATTTGAACTGAAGAGAAACCCAATAAGGGACATAATCCCCAAAAATG
This sequence comes from Viscum album, assembly GCA_963277665.1. Taxonomy (NCBI): domain Eukaryota; kingdom Viridiplantae; phylum Streptophyta; class Magnoliopsida; order Santalales; family Viscaceae; genus Viscum; species Viscum album. The sequence goes on from OY728143.1 coordinate 1,542,191,735, forward strand.
ATATTTTACATAAATATAGGTTAATAGTCTGTTATCCCTAAATTCTATCATATAAGACCTCATCTCATAATTTTATTCCTTACCATCATCAATAAATGTTCTAGTTAGTGGGTTTCCAAAAGGAAAGAAGCTTAATTATCCCGATGCATTGAGTGACCTTAGAACTTCATTAGGTTTCAGGTTCAAAGGCTAAATCCCAAAAACATTTTACAAAAGTTGATTAAATCAACCATTACGTACTCTAACCAAATTCTATACTGAATATGAACAAATATGTGTTGCAATCCATCCCAACAATACTTGAAATGGTTCTGAAAATCTAAATGGATCCTTCCCATTGTACAAATGCAAAAGGGAGTGATATTTTCCTTCTAATATAGGGGTTTCCAACCAAATATATTTCCCCTCTACCGACTTGGGTGTAATAACAAAAGTCCTTGGTCTTACACCACCACTAGACTAATGGACTGGAAGTTAATAAATGCTTATCCATATGGTAAGGAAGCCAGTTAAGCATACCTTTCCATCAATCTTGGGCTTAACCTTGTAACCCCAATGATTTTAATCACATCTCTCTAATGTGGTCCAGTACATGCCCGAAAAACCCCCATTATCAATAGATGGGAAAATGGTAGGACATCCATAATTAGTAACCTTCTCTTTAGTTGGTTCTAAAAAAGATTCCATCCACACTCTTGCATGAATATCATCCCTACTGTGAGAATCTTTCTTTTCTTTTAGAAATGGCTTTGCTATTTTGAATAGTTCTTGATCCAATGGTGGTGACCTCTTATCATAATCTCATCTTATGGTTGGTGGAATGAATTCATCGTAAATATCCTAAATAATGGGATCCCTAGATATGTGGTAGATATACCATAAAATGATGCAAACCTCACTATGCATCTAGTAGAAAGATTTTTTTTGTGGATACCATCAGCTCAGTAATTCATGAATGAATTAATTTTTTTAAAGATAAGTTTTTCCTATCCAGAAAGCTTCATAAATGTGAACATCCATCAGCTCTTTCTGTAACTCTTCACAATTCTGGCATACCCAAAATTCTCACATTCATTCTGGCATGACTCCACCTTCAGAACAAAGGTCTTAGTCTTCCTTCCATCCATTAGATTGATCTATTTTTGAAGCAGGGAAGTTTGAATTATAGAATTGTGTCCTCGTCTCTACAACATGATCCTTCATTAGGGGTACATCAACTATGATGTAGGATGAATCCAATAGGTATGGTTCCCTCATAAATAGGAATACCCTTTATTATAATATTCATACAATGATAGGTGAGGTGTTGAAAAAACCAATCCCTCGGAAATATTTCTTATTATTTGGAATGTGGGAATCTTGAAAAATCCCATGCCTATATAGAGGAAGATAGTGGATTCATGGATATTCATGTTTGTAAGGAATCAATTATTTTTCCATCTCGTGAAGGTTACTCTCAATAATGTCATAATAGTCTGGTCTAATGGTTTTCATCATTTTGGTTTGGAGAACTCTATATTCCTCAGTTGAAATCATCAAGTGAGCCATTTCCTACAAGGGAATTACTGAATTTTCCTCATTAAATTGGAATATTGAATTAATAATGTTCAAATTTTAACTTAACGGAATTTGAGAATTTTTCAAAAGAAATTTTTTGTGCAACTCCTTCGAAGAGGTCACTCGCATAGGTTCTTAAACAAGGTACCCAGTGTAGGTCCTTTGACAATGTCCTTATGCATAGATAATTCAATAAAGTATCTCTACATAGATCCATAAATTAAATGGATATACATTGAGAAATTTTAAAGGGACCAATGTGAGAGTACAATGTGATAGAGCTGGATGAATGAGCTATGCAACGAGAGTAGAAATCTGAGAATGGGGGTGAAGAAAATTACAAAGGAATGGGGTATTTATAGGCACCATTGGCCTATGTTTTTGACCTATACTACTGACCTACACGTCATAGCTATGCAGCAAACCTGCATGGTCCATAATTAACTCTTCATAATCTTTTCCCCAAAATCTTACCTTAAGTCTAGACCCTCTTTCCAGTTGGATCCAATCCTAAGGGGGTTCTTTTATTGACACTCTTTTAATAAAGGAAGGAAAACGATTATGAAGAAGAACTTTGGATATCTTAAAGTGTCAAATAATTTTAAAGGATGTAAAGAAATATAGTTCAAGGGATCTACGCAGAATACATATGCATAAGTAGGCCAAAACAGCTCTTTCCATTTTAGCATAAAGGCATAAGGACCTATGTGGTACACCTACACATCAAGTAAGCACATGTCCTATCTGTGTAGCCCAATGCACAGTCTCTTATGTTGTGGATCTACGTCATAGGCCTATGTGGAAGTATAATTTTTCTCACCCCTAAGTGGAAGATCTATGTTGTGTAGCTTTTCCGAATACCTATATAAAAAATTCTATTCAACCAGGTCCCCTTCATGCCTATAAATAGGACCCTAGGGATCTCTATTTTGACCACTGAAAAAGTGGGAAGAACTCCTGAAGCTCCCATTGCATATATCCTTCACCTAGGTCCCCCAAATTTTCTCAGGTAGCTCTCTAAAATATGATTGAAGAAATAATTTGATGTGGTAAGAAAGAGAAAGATTATTTCATAGTTTGAAATACAAGACATCTGATTAAGTACCCTCCTTCCAAAGGAAGAAGTCATCTATACAAGGAACTTTCCTATAGAAAGGACCTATGTGGGATGCTTCCAAGGACATTAAGGGACACCTAGGTTGCTTAAGTTAAAACCTCACCCATGTTTTTTGTCCCTACAATTCATTTCCCAATGCATATCAAGCTTTCAAGGGCTTATCCTTATTATGTTAATCATTTCTCAGTTCCTTATAGGACCTGTGTGGTACACCTATGTGAAAAATGTACATGACATATATAACACCCCAAACATTTTCTGGTATGTTTCTCTTAAATACATTAAACTAATTATATATACTATATTGAATGAATCACTGATTATCTATGAAACAACACTTTGTTATTTATATGAGAAAGTCCTAACCTTCCCATTAAACTTAAACATTCCACATATGTTTTTTGAATTTCAAAAATCGGTCATCTATGGTTGTGATTAGTAAGTTATTTGGATTCTGATAGAACCAACTTATTTTTTATGAATAGTAACATACCCTTAAGAATAGTAATATGAATAGTAATACGACCCTTATAAATAGAAAATAATATTATTATTTAATTTTATTAAGGTTATAAGGTAATGAGATATTGATTAATTTTTCATGGTATTAAAAAATGAGTTATACATTTTTAATTGTTATTTATGAACAAATTATGATTTTATTTAAAAATTAAATAAATATAATTTAGAAAATTATTTACACAAAATAGAGTTTATTTTTTAATTCTACATGTTGAAAATGTTTAGGGTGTTTTTTGTGATTTTTCTAAAAATACATGAATTTTTTATGAATAGAAAAAAAACAATTTCGAGTTTTAGGTAGTTTAATGACATCATAATGATGTAACAATTAATATAAAAGTCTAGTAGACTTGTGTATAGTACAATATGACATGATTTTTCCTAATTGGATAAAACCATTTTCAAATATAAATCTCATGGTTTTGCAAAAATAACTAATGAGGTGTCCCTTTAAATTAATAAAAAAATTCCTCTCATTTACTATAAATACCCACTCATCCCTTCATTTTCATTAATTACAAATACATAATACTAGAAGCTCTAGTATTTTTACCTCCCTATTAGTCATCACAAGGTGTCCTCAAGCCCTTGAGGTGCCAAACTTCATGTTTTGGGATTTACTCTACAGGGTAAGGGAATATACCACCCTTCTCTTTCCTTAAAGCTTTAATTTTATGTTTTCTCTTTTATTTTCTATTGGATTATGTTGGGATATTTCACTACATATTCCCATTTTTATCCATATTATGTAATAGTTATGGGATACCCACTTTATCTCATCAAACTATTTTATGAATTTTTAAGTGATGTCATTAGGCTGCAATATTTTCATGAGATATTTCTCAATTTTTATTTTATTTCTAGTCCCCTTCATTCCTTATATTTTCTCATATCAACTCATCCAAATTATATGATAATTAAATTACCTTACATTAACTGTAATTTTATTATTCTAATGGGATATTGCATCATCATATCTCTTTTCCCTCTCCTCTTATACTAAAAATCAAAACACCGACCGAGATGTGTTAATTCGTCACATTCAAGGACGACAGGCTCTCAATTTTTATTACCACCTTCAAATATGGTCATGAAACCATTTTTATGGTTGAACCATATAATAATATATTAATTTAATCTAATTTAAGGTTCTATAATTATTATACACTCATAATATAAAATAATAATACAAAACAAGTTCATTATGCACAAAACTGCCAATTTAATCCAAGCGTTTATCATTATCTTTTATCAAAAAAGTCATCCTCATGGTATATAACCAAAAATAATTATAATATCATTTATATCTTTTTTTTAACTAATAATATATATTAAAAATTCATTATGTTTAACAAAATTTCAAATGAACATCCATTCATAAATACTAGTAAACCAATCATGAAAACCAAGGAAGAATTTGCTTCCAAAACCATAAAATTAAACCTATTAAACCAATAAAAAAGGTCTTTAGAAAACCTTATAAGGTTATTATAAATAAATTAAATGTTTATAAGATTCTTTTATTATTAATTAATAAAGATAAATTTCATTATTCAGTTCATTATGATCAATCGATAACATATTTGGGCATAAGGTATGGGGTTTCTTATCTCACTTTTAATTCTATGAGATTTCCATTGTTTTTCACTTATTTCTTGCATGTGGTGCGTTTTTTACTTACATTAGACATATCTTATCATAATTCTCTTTATATTCATGGTATTATATGATTAATGTGGTGGTTATTAATTTTTTTATACAACTCGATTGATTACAATGTGGTAATGGACTTTGTCTCAATTTCCATTTCATTGTCACTTACTTGGTATTGTGCACCTAATACTTCTTATTTAGTGTATCCACTTCCCATTTGAGATAATTTTTCATTCCAAATTTTAAATATATTATATATCCATATTTTGATTTCATGGATATGATTATTTTCTTAAGCCTTAAACCCTTTTATTTATGGTGTTTGTTTGGAATGGTGTTTTAACTATTGAAATATTGATGAATCAGTATCCTCTACTATATACAGATATTTATAAGGAATATTGTACTTATATTAAATCTATGTATAATTATTTATAATTTTAGTGATGGGTAAGGCTAGCTATATCCCCTAGATGCATCGACAGGTCTCATGATACAAATCAGTTGGCGACAAACCCTTCGAGTGTGTTTCCAAAAATCAGACAGGTTTTTACCACATACTTAAACCATTTAGATAGTATATTGGTATCATGTTCCAGATACATGATTTACAATTAATAATAATTCGATTTATTAATTTTCAATTATTTCTATCCATGATGTTTTTACTATGACCAAACCCATGGATGTAGTTTCATTCTTAGTTTATTAATGGAATGTGTTTTTCATTTATTCACCATGCCATATTAACTATGGAAATTTTTTTAAGATTCAGTTATTTTTTATTAATAATTTTAATATTATTAACCCTTATTGAGCATTTTATCTCACCCCTTTCATTTGCTAAATTCAACAGGTTTTGAAGATGATATCATATATTGAGTTCTTATGGATGCAGTTTATTAGTTTTTGTTATGTATTGTATTGTTTTACCATTCCCAATATAAAACGAGTTACATGTAAGTATCTGGTTTCTTCAAGAATACTAAACTAATCGTTTCTTTGGTATTTAATTTCTTTTAATATTTCCAATGTAATAAGTAATGCACCAGATTTGGGATTCTGTGGTCGTGGTTTTACATTTTTTATCAGAGGAAGTTTAGTAGTAAACATGGAAACTAGATTTAAAAAAATGGGTTAGGGAACAAACCCCTAAGGTAGTATTTGAGGATAAAAATACAAGATCATCCTGGTATTTTGGTAAGGAATATATTATGTGGATATTTATATAAAATATGTCCATGTCTGGATAAAAAAAGTAGAAGTGGCTCTAGCACAGATGTACGTAGGAGTGAAAACTCCAACAAGGAGTTTTGGGCTTGACTCAAGGTATCCCAGTGCATGAAAATGGGCCTTGCTTCACTCTTGGTCTAACACTCTCGAGGGATATGCTTAGGATAGTTCAAATTTTCTTTAAAATCCATTATGAAGGATTTGAAAGTAAATTTTTCCTCAAAAAACCATGTCTATGAGATTAGCTATGCATAGAATTTCTATTTATGATAAGTAATTTTCTAATTGAGGTTATAAATTATGATTCATAACCTAATCTAGTGTATGAAAATATTTAGAAATGGCACCTAATGTAAGAATGGTAATACATACTCATAGACAATGTAGGGATTTCCCCACTGAGAAGGCCAACACAGTCAATGTTGGAGTGGATCAGATCATGATCATATTGGGACAAACTACTCAGGTTGTAACGAATAACCATGATACACCTATGTTGGATCATTTCATGTTCTAGAAACCCCCATTATTTTAGTGGGACTACTAATCTAGTGGTAGATGAGTAGTGGATTAAGTCCCTTTAAAATATATTCATAGCATTAAGATGCTATGAAAATGAAAAGATAGTATCGGCAGTATATTGTCTCAAGGGTGACGCTTATCAATGGTGGTCCTTGATCTAGAAAATTACAAAGGAATAAGAAATAGAAGATATGTAATAGAGTACTTTAATGGAAATATTCATTGAAAAATATTTTCCTCAAGAGAAATGAACCATAATAAAGAGTAAATTCTTTGACGTAAAGAAAATGGAAGAAGACAGTGTTGTAGAGTATGAGGATACCTTCACAAGACTAGTCAGGTATGTCATAGATTATGTATGTGACTCGAAGGACAAGATTTATCATTTCTTTTAAGGTATTAATTCATGTCTTCAATGGGAACCGGCTTCTCAAACATTTTCATCATATGATGAAATTTTATTAAGTGGAATCAAAATAGAGAAATAATTTTATAGATCAAATGTTTTCAAGGGAAAACAAGATAATAAGTTGTACTCTAATAACAATTGAAAATTTGAATTACTAAATAAGTATAAGGGAACAAAAAATCCCCATTATGCGAGAACTGTGGAGAGAATCATCGTTGGAAATTCTTGAAAGGCATGGGAGTCTTCTATAAGTGTGGAGAAAAATGGTCATAGATCTAATGAATATAAAGGGAATAAATAATTCAATGATATTCAATTATATAATTGTAGAGAGATAGGACACTATGAAAATGAGTGTCCTAATTTCCAAAAAAACATGCCTCATAAAATGTCATGAGAGCAAGGGATATCTTATATGATTACAAATATAGAGGTTGAAGTTTCTAATGATGTTATGGAAGTTACTTTAATTGTTTCCTCAAACTTAGACAATCTATAATTTGGTTCTAGATCATCATATTCATTTATATCTTCCGAGTTTTCCTAGAAAATTAGACATTCCCAATTTGATTTAATAAAAGATTTGTTAGTCAAAACTCCTAGGGTATGTATCATTGCAACAAAGGAATGTCGATAAGTCCCCCACATGACACATAAACATGCTTTAGTTTCTAAACTTATCATTATACCAATGATTTACTTTGATATAATTCTCAGTATGAATTTGATGTCAAATTATGATGTGAAGATCTATTGAAATAAGAAAGAAGTTACAATTTTTGAAAATGGTGTTGTATCCCTTATCTTTAGAGAAGCAACCCTGCCACCCGATTCTTATCTAGATCTACCCCCGATATCTCTAATTAATGAAATTCTTGGAGTGGAAGAGAAACCAATATCTATGGGAAAGGAAATAAATCTTCAAATTAAAGATTTACATATAGTGCAAGAATACATTGATGTATTTCCTGATGATTTACCAAGACATCCTCCTAATTAGGATGTTGAGTTCTCTATTAATTTAATTCTTGGTGAAATACCTATATCAAATACTCCCTATATAAGGTCCACTATGAAATTACTTGAGATAAATAAACAACTAGAGAAATTGAGTTACAAAGGCTTTATTCGACCTAGTGTTTCTCTATGGGGATCCTCTTTCCACTTTGTCAAGAAGAAAGATGGATCAATCAGGATATACATTAATTACAGGGAAATCAATGATATTAAAATAAATAATAGGTATCATATACCACAAATTGATGATTTATTTGATCAATTTAATGGATCACAATATTTTTCTATGATTGACCTTCAATCTGGATATCATCAGTTTTGTGTGAGGAGGAAGATATTCAAAATACAAAATTTTGAACTAGGTATGGGCGTTCCATGTTTATAATGATGCCTTTTGGACTAACTAATGCACCCTCATTTTTCATGGATCTAATGAATAGAGTTTTCAAGGAATATCTTGATGACTTGTTTTGGTATTTATCAATTATATCCTATTATACTTCAAAAGCTATGAAGACCATGAGAATCACTTATGGATTATTCATAAAATTCTTAGAATAAATGAATTATATGGGAAGTTTAGCAAGTGTGAATTTTGGCTTCCATCAGTTTATTTTCTAGGTCATACTGTATCAGTGGATGGAATCGTAGTTGATCCTATGAAGACAAAGGCAATACAATAATGGAACATGCCAACGAACATAACCAAGGCACACAAGTTTATTGGCTTAGCAGGTTACTATATGCGTTTTGTTCAGAATTTAGCCCGATTGGCTAACCGGCTAACCAAGATCACACATAAAGGGGTTATGTTTGTATGGAAAAAATAACGTACATAATGCTTTGAAGAATTGAAAATAATATTTGTCAATGCTCCAATTTTGACTCTTCCATATGGAAATGATGGATTTGTGATATACAGTGACACATCAAAGAATGGACTGGGTTGCATCCTTATGAAAAATGATAATGTTATTTCTTATGCATCAAGGATGTTGAAGAATCATGAGAAATATTACCCAACTCATGATCTTGTGTTACCAGCCATAATCTTTTCTATGAAAATATATACACATTATCTCTATGGTGAAAGATGTGAGATATATTTGGATAAAAAGAGTTTGAAATAAATTTTTACATAGAAATAAATCAACATGAGGAAAATGAGATGGATTTAGTTACTCAAATATTATGATTTTTAAATACACAATCACCCAAGAAAGGAAAATAAGGTGGAAGATGCATTAAGAAGGAAATATCATTGAATTCTAACCCAAATGAGGATTGAGAGAGATCTTATATTCATGGATATAATAAACATGGTTATGGGAATTGTTATGTAAGGGAAAACTTGTTTCCTCTTTCAAATAATTTATAAACCATATTTACTAGAGAAGATAAAAAGATTTTAATATGATGATGAGAATATACACAAGAAAATTAATGTTGTTTAAGTATGGGAGATTGGTAAACTTCATGTATGAGGAAAGAGTTTTGAAATTTGGGAAGAGGTTTTGTGTTCCATCAGAACCTGGGCTAAAAAGGGAATTATTATATGATGATCATAGGACAAATTTTTTTATACGCCCTGGTAGCACTAAGATGTATAGAGATCTAAAATTAAATTTTTGGTACGATAATATGAAGTGATAAATTGATGACTACATGTCAAGGTGTCTAGTTTGTTAATAAGTTAAGGCAGAGAGACAACATCATAAAGGGGTGATAAAACCTCTACCTATTCCTATGTGGAAGTGGGATGACATTAACATGGATTTTTTACAGGACTATTGAGGACACCTAGAAGGAATGATGCAATATTGGTAATTGTTGATCATCTCACAAAATCAACACATTTCCTTACTATAAGAGATGATTTACCACTTGAGAACCTTACAATACTTTATATTAATGATTATTTAAGACTTCATGGTTCACCTATATTGATTGTTTCTGATCGAGATCCCCATTTTACATAAAAATTCTGGAAAATTCTCTTGAAGGCTTTGGATACTGAGCTTCATATGAGTAATGTTTATCACCCCAAACCACTGGACAGTTTGAAAGGACTATTCAAATATTGGAAGACATGTTGAGGTCAGGCTCTCTTGACTTTCAAGGCATTTCGGATCAATACTTTCTTTTGGTGAAATTTTCCTACAACAATAGCTTCCATTATATCAATCAAGTGGTTCCATATTAAGCATTATATGGTAATATGTGTCAAACTCCAACTTGTTGGGATAAAGTTGGAAAGAGGAAGCTTTTAGGCTCAGAACTTTTTGAAGAGACAACTGTAAATGAAAAGAAATTTCAGACCCATATTATAGTATCCCAAAGTAGAAAAAAGAGTTATGATGACAACCAGAGAAAGGATTTGGAATTTTGGGTAGGATATCATGTCTTTATAAAATTATCTTTGTGAAAGGGTGTCTTATAGTTCAGTAATAAAGAGAAATTGAGCCCCAGGTACATCGGAATGTTTGAAATTATGGAAAGGATCGGAGTTTTAGCTTTCCATTTAGTAATTCCAACAAGTATCTCCAAAGTTTATAATGTGTTCCTTGTCTTTTTGTAAAATAAATATGTGTCATACCCAATGTATGTACTCACCTATGAAGCAATAGAGCCGGAACCTGATTTTTCATACTCTGAAGAGCCTATCACGATTCTTGACACAATGGAGAAGGTATTGAGAAATCGCACAACTCATATAGTAAAGGTTCTTTGGAGAAACCAAAAAATGGAAGAAGCGATATGGGAACATGATGATGTTATGAAAAAGAACCACCCACTTCTTTATAAAGGGATTTATACATGAAAAAAATTTTGAAGATGAAATTTCTAAAGGTGGGAATAATATAGCACCCCAAATATTTTTTGGTATGTTTCTCTTAAATACATTAAATTCATTAGATAGACTATATTGAATGAAGAACTGAGTATCTATAAAACAAAACTTAGTTATTTATAGGATAAATTCATAACCTATCCATTAAACTTAAATTTTCTATATCTATGTTTTGAATTACAAAAAACATCTACAGTTGTGATCAGTAAGTTATTTGGAGTCTCATAGAACCAACTTGTTATTTATGAATAGTAACAAACCCTTATGAATAGTAATATTACACTTATAAATATTAAATCATATTATTATTTTAATTTCTTGATGTTATAAGGTAATTATATGTTGATTATTTTTTCAAAGCACTAAAAAATGAGTTATAGATTTAAAATTGTTATTTTTGAATAAATTAAGATTTTATTTAAAAAATAAGTTAATAATATTTAGAAAATTATTTTCAAAAAATGGAGTTCATTTTTTAATTTTAAATGTCGAAAAATGGTTAGGGTAAATTTTTAGAATTTTTCTAAAATACATGAATTTTTTGTGAATAGTAAAAAGGCAGTTTTGAGTTTTTGGTAGTTTAATGACATCATAATGATGTAATAAATAATATATAAATACAGTAAATTTTTGTATAGTAAAATATGATATGATTTGTACTAAGTGGATAAAACCATCGAAAATACCATGGGCTAGCCCATGGTTTTGCAAAAACCACTAATGAGGTGTCCCTTTAAATTAATAAAAAACTCCCTCTCATTTACTATAAATACCCACTCATCCCTTCATTTTATTTCATTAAAGATCCATAATACTCAAGGATATGGTATTTTTACCTCCCTAATATTCATCCCATGGTTTCCTTAAGCCCCCATTGTAACACCCCAAGCTTCTACGGTACGCTTCTCTTTGAATAATGTTATAGCGTGTGTTGTACGCAACACCGAGTTCTAACACACCATAACCAATCAAACTTGCCGTTATGAATAGTAATACCTACTTTTTGAAATTATATATATTTTATATTTCAAAATGGACTTCATTTTTGGATTCGGAATATCGAATTTAGCCTAAGGTGAAATTTTGGTACTTTTCGGATAACTTTAATATTTTGATGAATAGTGAAAATTACTAAATTTTAGTTAAAAACAACTTTTTTAATCAAAATAATTAATAGTGATAAGTTATGAATTTGAGTGGTTTTAAAGTATATTTAGAATATATTTTTACCATTTAATATAATGTTGGTCATTGGACATAATTTTACAATTAAACCGAACATAAACAAGTGTCAATCTTTTGATAGTTATTATCTCTTAAAAACATGCTTTTTGTTTTAACAGTGGGAATTAATTTTAAATTAATTTCTGCCACTTCTGTGTTTTGAATTTAGAAAAATGGATTCCATATTTTGAATCAGGATGTCCAAATTGTGTAAATAGGTAACTTTTATTTTTAGACATTTTGAATAATTACTGCGGTAAATATTTTATTTACCATGGTTAAGGGTAAATCCGGTAAATAAGGGTTAAAAAATAATATTATAATAATACTAAATTACCCTAAAATGTGTCCTAGCCTTATTGGTTGATACATGTTCGACCATAGGCATCTTTGGGTCGATTTGGGGACCCCATGGTGCCACTTGTAGGTGATAGGGACACTTTATTTTAATTATGTTAAAATGAATACAAAAATGACACAAGCATATATCTTTTAGCAAAACAATATTTACATAGGGTTATATATGTTGGATTTTAGATTATAAATATTAATTAGAACGATATACAGATTTCATACATATTTATATTTTATTTATAATTTTTATACATTAAATAATATAATTTATTTATGACACAATGATGATGAATTAATTACTATAATAGTGAAAAATTAAAATAATTGATATTATAAATACCCAAATAAATATAATATGAAACTTTTAATGAATTAAACTAATTTTCTAGGATAATATGATATATTAGGATTGATTAAATTGACTTTGTTCGAAGTAATCAATCTGTTATGAGTTTCACAAAAATCAACTATTGAATAGTGTCAAAATTGACATAAAAGAGTTCTTAAAACAAATATTATATTATTAATTGATATTAAATTCTTAAAAATCTAAGTTTCGGCCAAGATACTTATATCATGATAGTTTCATCATTAATGGACCACTTTGGGGTCTCTTGTATGTATATAGTAAGTTTATTAACCATATTATATAAAAATACAAAGAGACATTTTAAGAGTGAAACTAATTAACTTAGAGTTAATACTTAAAGATAAGGTTAATATAAGTACCCAAACCTGTATAAATTCTATTTGTTGAGTTTTTTTCGACCTATCCCCACCTTAAAATTTAAATAATCATATTTGGAGCCATTATAAACCGAATATAAATTTATTATAAATTAATATTTCTAGCTTTTCCAAAGGTGCCCCTCACCCCTCTTATAAAAGGGCACTCCTCCTTCTCATTTATTCACACCTTCAAAGCCTTTTGGTTCAGCCAACCTCTGCCCAAATACTCTCCCAACATCCCTCACTACAACCTAGAGGCCTTAGTTTTATCAGAAAGCCAACCTAAGGATCCCTTTTGATCAAATCAAAAGGAAGAACCCGAAGAAGAGGTAATGTTTTCACCACCTCTTTTTAAGTTCCTTTCTTCTTCCACTTCTTCTTTCTTGGTTCTTACCATTCTAAAATAATAACTCCAGTATCTCACATATACTGTGATGTTATTATAAATATGGTACAACCATATTCAGTATTCTACCCACCCTTTGAATAACATGTCACCATACGTGCGTACGTACGGCTTACCGTCTCCACGTCGTGGTGTAATTGTTATTCAATATATTATTATTTGGATGGGTATAATAATGATTTTTAACTCATGTAAATAATAATTATAACATGTTAATGAATCTGTATATATGATATACCATCCATTTATATATTATTTTAATATCAAAAGAATGATATTGTCGCTTGTGCGTACGTACGGACTACCGTCTCCACGAACGTGATGAGATTCATTCTCCATCGTATCCATTCAAGTATAATTATCATTTGATGATTTAAAAAATGATTTTTGAGGACATGATATCATTCTAGATATGAATAATATACAACCTATCATTTACAAACATGTCTTACGTAACAAAACATATAAAAGAAAACAAGTAAGTTAACACCCGAAACAACGATAATACTAAGATATTATTATCAAATCAATATTAAAAGATCATATATGATATCATATTAATATATATGATTCTTGTATAATTTAATAACAATTATTTCACCATTATACAGGAGGTTAACCTACCCCAACCAAGGAAAAGTACAAGGTAAGGGTTATTTCACAATCTCTTCATTATCTGAGGTTGTTTATACGTAATAATCTTCTGGGATCTCTTTATCATCCACATCCATGTTTCTTAAAAATGTATTTCAAAAAAAATTTACTATTTACTATAATATGAGTTAAAGTCATTTATACCCTTTTTGACTTTTATATGTGGTGTATAAAGGAATCTTTCCGTCGTTTTCAAAACAAGGTCCTTTTTAACCTTTTCGACAGAATTAAGGTAAGAATGTTTTTTTAACTTATACGGCGGGTGCGGCTATCTTCTGCCATTATAAAATCTTCAAATCTTCCCTTACAAGATTATAAGAATATTTTCAAAGAAAATGTTTTATTTTATATGGATCTTAAATGATTTCAAAATAAAAAGAGATATTTCTTTAAAAAGAATTTTGATTTCATCTATGTCAACATCCTTTGATGGATTTTACGCTTATTTAAAGTTGATTTGTTATGATACAAAACTTCTATATTATATTGAAGTTTTTGTGATTTGTTTGACTATGGATGTTCTATTTTTATACCATTCATGGTTTATGGTGAAAATATTGACATTTCGTATGCTAGTTTTAATACGAATGTTTATGTTATGTTTAAAACCTTTTCATATGGGAATGCATTTGACTTAATATGTGACGGGTGGAACCCGCTATAGCTCCTCGATGCATCGGTAGGTCTCATGAGACAAACTACTGTCTTGGAGCAAGGCCTTGAAAAAATCTTATTTGTAGTCTTGGCACGAGGCCTTGACTATGTGGTTATGATAGTCTGGCATTATGCATTCCATCATTATGAAAGTGGTTATTGATTTTGCATGTGATTATTCAATTAGTAGAATATCCATGTGAATAAGTAAATGGAATTATTTCATTTTATTTATGCCATACTATGTTGAAAGTTCAAGTTTGAAAGGCTTTTGTTTTAGTTATACATTGCCTTAAATTTTTATTCTTATTTATGAAAGTTTCTGTTATATTGTTATCCTTACTGGGCATTTGAGCTCACCCCTTTTCTATGTTTTATTTTTCCCAGGATGTGAAGAAGTAAGTTATGAATGACCTGCAGGGATATTATGAGGGGTTAATAGTGTGTACTGTGGAGACATTTTGTTTTTGTAGTAGTTTTTCATTTTATGATGTAATATAAGACTTATGAATATATCTAGTGTTTCCAAGGCTACTAAACCAATCGGTCTTTCGATATTTGATCTTTCTTGTGATCATGCCAATATTATGTAATAATGCACCGACTCTGGGTATCTAGGGTCGGGGCGTTACAGTTGGTATCAGAGGAAGTTTAGTACAAACCTTGGAAGCTAGATTTAGATAAACTCTGATTAGAGCACGTAGACCTAAGATGAGCTTTGAGGATTAGTATAGAAGAACTTCCTAAAATTTTGGTATTGTAGAGATTTTGTGAGTTTTCCGAGCAATACATCCCTGTCTGGATACGAGAAGGTAGAGGCGGCTCTGGCACAGATGTACCTAGGGGTAAAACCCGAAAACACCGCTTTGAGCTAGACTCGAACGGGAACCGGTGCATGACAACGGGCCTTGCTGCACTCTTGGTTACGACACTCCCGGGGGATATGCTTAGGATAACACTCATTTTCTTTACAAATCATTATGAAGGGTTTATGAGTATATAATTCCTCAAAGAAAATTTTTTTATGATTATGGATTATATCCATAAATAGTTCAATTTATGTTAAGTGTTTTATAAGTATGGGATTATGTATTTTGATTCATAAACTGATCTAGTTTATCCCATTGTTTAGAAATGGCGCCTAGTGGAAGAAATGGAAACCGTATCAATGCACGCACTCCATGTAGGGATTTCCCTCCTGCTCAAGAGAATTATAGTGGAGCTGGTGATGCAACTGGTGCCGATCAGCTAATCACCATACTGGGACAACTTACTCAGGTTATGAATAATAACCTTACCCGTATGGAGCACCCTGATCCACAACGTGGAGGATCAATGTTAGATAGATTCCTGAGGCAACAACCACCAACGGTCAATGGGATTACAAATCCCTTAGTAGCTGAGCAATGGATATTTTCCCTAGAGAAAATATTTCAGGCTTTGGGGAGCAGTGAAAGGGAAAAAGTTATCATGGCAGTTTACCGCCTCACTGGAGATGCTGATCAATGGTGGTTATTTATTCAAAATACGAAGGAAGATGATGAAGTATCAAATATGTAATGGAGGGAGTTCAATGATCTGTTTTTAGAAAAATACTTTTCTCGCGACCATCGAGCAGATATGGAAAGGCAATTTCTAAGTCTGAGACAGAAGGAGGATGAGAATGTCACAAAGTATGAGGCTAACTTTACAAGGTTAGCAAGGTACTCTGGTGATTATATACGTAACCAAAGAAGTAATATTGATCGTTTCTTTGATGGGTTAAAACCATTTCTCCGTCGAGCATTAGTCTCACAATCCTTCTCGTCATACGAAGACATTGTCTCATGTGCTATCAAGACCGAAAAGGAATTCTCTAAGTCTTATGACTTTAAAGCAAAGCAAGAGAAGAAGAGACATGCTGATCAATCTGCTAATGGAAATAAGGGGAAGAAGGGAAAGGTTGAATATCCATCCTGTGGTAAATGTGGGAAGAAACACCCCGGTACTCGCTTGAAGGGAATGGGCGTCTGTTACAAATGTGGTGAAAAAGGCCACCAAGATCGTGATTGCAAGGGGAAGAACGAAGCTACCAACGTTCAGTGCTACAATTGCAGGGAGATGGGGCATTATGAAAATGAATGTCCTAAGCGTCAAGAAAACTTACCTCAGAAAATGCCAAGGGATCAAGGCCAAGCTTATGCTATCACTACTGCTGAGGTAGAAGCTCCGAAAGACGTGGTGACAGGTAATTTAATGGTTTCCTCAAGTTTAGAAAATGCATTATTTGATTCTGGATCATCGCATTGTTTCATATCTTCCCAGTTTGCTAAGAAAATTAGATATTTCCAATTTTATTTAACAAGGGAGTTGTCATTTAAAACTCCTAAGGGAAGTATCATTGCAACAAAGTTTTGTGAATCAGTCCCCATTAGATCACATAAGTGTTCTTTATCTTCTGATCTCATCGTCATACCTATGATTGAGTTTGATATAATCCTCGGTATGGACTGGATTTCGGACTATGATGCGAAGATTTATTGTAAGAAGAAAGAGGTTACGATTCTTGATGATAATGATAAGGAACACCTTATCTTTAGAGCAGAATCGTCACCACCTAATTCTTATCTAGATCCACCCCCAGTAGCTCAACTTAATTCAATTATTGGGGAGGAAGAGAATGAAATAACTATCGGTGATGAAAGGAATGTTCAAATAGAGGATGTACCTGTTGTGAAAGAATTTGTAGATGTATTTCCGGAAGATTTACCTGGACATCCTCATGAACGAGAAGTTGAGTTTTCCATTGATTTAATTCCTGGATCAAGGCCCATGTCGAAGACCCCTTATAGAATGGCCACTGTAGAATTAGTTGAACTAAAGAAACAACTAGAGGAATTGAGTAATAAAGTATTTATTCGCCCTAGTGTTTCTCCATGGGGAGCCCCTGTTCTTTTTGTTAAAAGGAAAGATGGATCTATGAGGTTATGTATCGACTACAGGGAGATCAATGCTATAAAGATAAAGAACAAGTATCCCCTACCTCGTATTGATGATTTATTTGACCAACTACATGGAGCTCAATACTTTTCAAAGATTGACCTTCGATCTGGATACCATCAGTTGTGTGTAAATAAGGAAGACATTCCGAAGATAGCATTTTGAACCAGGTACGGGCATTATGAGTTTACTGTAATGCCTTTTGGATTGACTAATGCACCCTCTGTATTCATGGATCTTATGAATAGAGTTTTCAAGGAGTATCTCGATGAATTTGTGGTGGTATTTATTGATGATATCTTGGTATACTCCAAAACCTACGAAGATCATGAAAATCACTTGCGCATTATCTTGAAGACTCTGAGGAGGCATGAATTATATGGGAAGTTTAGCAAGTGTGAATTCTGGCTTCAGGAGATTTCTTTTCTTGGCCATATTGTCTCTAAAGGTGGAATCTCTGTTGATCCTTCTAATACCAAGGCAATCCAAGAATGGCCAGCACCTACAATTATAACTGAGGTACGCAGTTTTATTGGTTTGGCAGGTTATTATCGACGTTTCGTCCAGAATTTTGCCCGATTGGCTAACCCATTAACGAAGCTCACACGTAAAGGGGTTAAATTTGTTTGGACAAAAGAGTGTGAAGAATGTTTCGAAGAACTGATGAAAAGATTAGTCAATGCTCCTATATTGACTCTACCATTGGGGAATGATGGGTTCGTTATTTATAGTGATGCATCAAAGAAAGGACTTGGTTGTGTCCTTATGCAGAATGATAGAGTTATTGCCTATGCATCACGACAGTTGAAAATTCGTGACCAAAACTATCCTACTCATGATCTCAAGTTAGCAGCTGTGATATTTGCTTTGAAAATATGGAGGCACTACCTCTATGGTGAAAAATGTGAGATTTATACTGATCACAAGAGTTTGAAGTATATTTTCTCACAAAAAGAACTCAACATGAGACAAAGGAGATGGCTTGAATTACTCAAGGATTATGATTGTACGATACACTACCACCCGGGGAAAGCAAACAAGGTGGCAGATGCTTTGAGCAGAAAAGACCATGGAGTTTTGAACAATATGAGAATTGAAAGGGATCCAATTTTCATGGATCTAGTGAAGATGGACATGGGAATAACCAGGGAAGGAGAAACATCAATTCTTTTTCAAATTGTTGCCAAACCATCTTTACTAGAAAGGATTAAGAGTTCTCAGACCGATGATGACGAATTTAAAAAAAGATTAAAGCTGTGAATGATGGGAGATTGAGAGACTTTGTATATGAAGATGGAATTTTGAAATTTGGGAAGAGACTTTGTGTTCCCGATATACCTGATCTAAAAAGGTAATTGCTGGATGATGCTCATAGTTCCAATTTCTCTATTCACCCTGGGAGCACCAAAATGTATAGAGATTTGAAGGAACATTTTTTGTGGGACAACATGAAGAGGGAGATTGCTGATTTTGTGTCAATATGTATGGTTTGTCAGCAAGTGAAAGCTGGAAGGCAAAAACCTGGAGGAGTCATGCAACGTCTTCCCATACCGGAGTGGAAATGGGACAATATTACGATGGACTTTGTCATGGGGCTACCAAAGACTCCTTGAAGGAACGATGCAATATGGGTTATTGTTGATCGTCATACCAAGTCAGCACATTTTCTTTCTATAAGAGAAGATCTACCCCTGGAACGTCTAGCAAGACTATATATTAATGAAGTTGTGAGACTTCATGGAGTACCCCTATCGATTGTTTCTGATCGTGATCCCCGTTTTACTTCGAGATTTTGGAAAAGTCTTCAGAAATCACTGGATTCTGAACTTCATTTGAGCACTGCTTACCACCCTCAGACAGATGGACAATCGGAACGGACTATTCAAACCCTGGAAGACATTTTGATATCTTGCTCACTTGACTTTCAGGGTATGTGGGATCAATACTTACCTCTCGTAGAATTTTCCTATAACAATAGCTTCCATTCGAGTATTCAGATGGCACCATATGAAGCGTTATACGGAAAGAGATGTCGTACACCAACCTGTTGGGATGGCGTTGGTGAAAGAAAACTTGTAGGCCAAGAACTGGTGGAGAAAACTGTGGAAAAGGTGAAGGTAATCCAAAATCACATCAAAGCAGCTCAAAGTAGGCAGAAGAGGTATGCCGATAATCGAAGGAAGGATTTGGAATTTCAAGTCGGTGATCATGTTTTCTTGAAGGTATCTCCATGGAAGGGAGTAATACGTTTTGGTAAGAAAGGTAAATTGAGTCCCATGTACGTCGGACCCTTTGAAATTCTAGAACGAATTGGGGTTGTAGCTTACCGATTGGCAATGCCGCCAAGTCTCTCCAAAGTTCACGATGTGTTCCACATATCTCTGTTGAGGAAATACATGCCTGACCCAACGCATGTACTCACCTATGACGAATTAGAACTGGAACCCGATCTGTCTTATTGTGAAGAGCCCGTCAAGATTCTTGATACGAGAGAACAAGTGCTGAGAAACCGGACGACGCGTCTGGTAAAAGTTTTGTGTAGAAACCATAAGATGGAAGAGGCAACGTGGGAACCTGAGGAACTTATGATGAAGAATCACCCAAGTCTTTTCATGTGATAAGTATTCTAGAAATTTCGAGGATGTAATTATTTGAAGGAGAGGAGAATGTAACACCCCAAGCTTCTACGGTACGCTTCTCTTTGAATAATGTGACAGCGTGTGTTGTACGCAACACCGAGTTCTAACACACCATAACCAATCAAACTTGCCGTTATGAATAGTAATACCTACTTTTTGAAATTATATATATTTTATATTTCAAAATGGACTTCATTTTTGGATTCGGAATATCGAATTTAGCCTAAGGTGAAATTTTGGTACTTTTCGGATAACTTTAATATTTTGATGAATAATGAAATTACTAAATTTTAATTAAAAACAACATTTTTAATCAAAATAATTAATAGTGATAAATTATGAATTTGAGTGGTTTTAAAGTATATTTAGAATATATTTTTACCATTTAATATAATGTTGGTCATTGTACATAATTTTACAATTAAACCGAACATAAACACGTGTCAATCTTTTGATAGTTATTATCTCTTAAAAACACGCTTTTTGTTTTAACAGCGGGAATTAATTTTAAACTAATTTATGCCACTTCTGTGTTTTGAATTTAGAAAAATGGATTCCATATTTGGAATCAGGATGTCCAAATTGTGTAAATATGTAACTTTTATTTTTAGACATTTTGAATAATTACTGCGGTAAATATTTTATTTACCATGGTTAATGGTAAATCCGGTAAATAAGGGTTAAAAAATAATATTATAATAATACTAAATTACCCTAAAACATGTACTAGCCTTATTGGTTGATACATGTTCGACCATAGGCATATTTGGGTCGATTTTGGGACCCCATGGTGCCACTTGTAGGTGATAGGGACACTTTATTTTAATTATGTTAAAATGAATTCAAAAATGACACAAGCATATATCTTTTAGAAAAACAAATTTTACATAGGGTTATATATGTTGGATTTTAGATTATAAATATTCATTAGAAAGATAAACAGATTTTATACATATTTATATTTTATTTATAATTTTTATACATTAAATAATTTAATTTATTTATGACACAATGATGATGAATTAATTACTATAATAGTGAAAAATTAAAATAATTGATATTATAAATACCCAAATAAATATAATATGAGACTTTTAATGAATTAAACTAATTTTCTAGGATAATATGATATATTAGAATTTATTTAATGGACTTTTATCGAAGTAATCAATCTTTTATTAGTTTCACAAAAATAAACTATTGAATAGTGTCAAAATTGACATAAAAGAGTTCTTAAAACAAATATTATATTATTAATTGATATTAAATTCTTAAAAATATAAGGTTCGGCCAAGAGACTTATATCATGATAGTTTCATCATTAATGGACCACTTGGGGGGTCGCTTGGATGTATATAGTAAGTTTATTAACCATATTATATAAAAATACAAAGAGACATTTTAAAAGTGAAACTAATTATCTTAGAGTTAATACTTAATGATAAGGTTAATATAAGTACCCAAACCTGTCTAAATTCTATTGGTTGAGTTGTTTTAGACCTATCCCCACCTTAAAATTTAAATAATCATCTTTGGAGACATTAGAAACCGAATATGAATTTATTATAAATTAATATTTCTAGCATTTCCAAAGGTGCCCCTCACCCCTCTTATAAAAGGGCACTCTTCCTTATCAATTCTTCACACCTTCAAAGCCTTTTGGTTTGTCCAAAATCTTCCCCAATACTCTCCCAACTTCCCACACTACAACCTAGTGGCCTTAGTTTGATCAGAGATCCAACCTAAGGAGCCCTTTTGATCAAATCAAAAGGAAGAACCCGAAGAAGAGGTAATGTTTTCACCACCCCTTTTTAAGTTCCTTTCTTCTTCCACTTCTTCTTTCTTGGTTCTTACCATTCTAAAATAATAACTCCAGTATCTCACATATACTGTGATGTTATTATAAATATGGTACAACCATATTCAGTATTCTACCCACCCTTTGAATAACATGTCACCATACGTGCGTACGTACGGCTTACCGTCTCCACGTCATGGTGTAATTGTTATTCAATATATTATTATTTGGATGGGTATAATAATGATTTTTAACTCATGTAAATAATAATTATAACATTTTAATGATTCTTTATATATGATATACCATCCATTTATATATAATTTTAATATAAAAAGAATGATATTGTCGCTCGTGCGTACGTACGGACTACCGTCTCCACGAACGTGATGCGATTCATTCTCCATCGTATCCATTCAAGTATAATTATCATTTGATGATTTAAAAAATGATGTTTGAGGACATGATATCATTATGAATATGAATAATATACAACCTATCCTTTACAAACATGTCTTACGTAACAAAACATATAAAAGAAAACAAGTAAGTTAACACCCGAAACAACGATAATACTAAGATATTATTATCAAATCAATATTAAAAGATCATATATGATATCATATTAATATATATGATTCTTGTATAATTTAATAACAATTATTTCACCATTATACAGGAGGTTAACCTACCCCAACCAAGGAAAAGTACAAGGTAAGGGTTATTTCACAATCTCTTCATTATCCGAGGTTGTTTATACGTAATAATCTACTGGGATCTCTTTATCATCCACATCCATGTTTCTTAAAAATGTATTTCAAAACATTTTTACTATTTACTAGAATATGAGTTAAAGTCATTTATACCCTTTTTGACTTTTATAAGTTGTGTATAAAGGAATCTTTCCATCGTTTTCAAAACAAGGTCATTTTTAACCTTTTCGACAGAATTAAGGTAAGAATGTTTTTTTTAACTTATACGGCGGGTGCGGATATCTTCTGCCGTTATAAAATCTTCAAAGCTTCCTTTACAAACTTATAAGAATATTTTCAAAGAAAATGTTTCATTTTATATGGATCTTAAATTATTTCAAAATAAAAAGAGATATTTCTTTAAAAAGAATTTTGATTTCATCTATGTCAACATCCTTTGATGGATTTTATGCTTATTTAAAGTTGATTTGTTATGATAAAAAACTTCTATATTATATTGAAGTTTTTGTGATTTGTTTGAATATGGATGTTATATTTTTATACCATTCATGGTTTATGGTGAAAGTATTGACATTTCGTATGCTAGTTTTAATACGAATGTTTATGTTGTGTTTAAACCTTTTCATATGGGAATGCATTGGACTTAATATCTAACGGGTGGAGCCCACTATAGCTCTTCGATGCATCGGTAGGTCTCATGAGACAAACTAGTGTCTTAGCACAAGGCCTTAAAATCTTATTTGTAGTCTTGGCACGAGGCCTTGGCTATGTGGTTATGATAGTCTGGCATTATGCATTCCATCATTATGAAAGTGGTTATTGATTTTGCATTTGATTATTCGATTAGTAGAATATCCATGTGAATAAGTAAATGGAATTATTTCATTTTATTTATGCCATACTATGTTGAAAGTTCAAGTTTGAAAGGCTTTTGTTTTAGTTATACATTGCCTTAAATGTTTATTCTTATTTATGAAAGTTTCTGTTATATTGTTATCCTTACTGGGCATTTGAGCTCACCCCTTTTCTATGTTTTATTTTTCCCAGGATGTGAAGAAGTAAGTTATGAATGACCTATAGGGATATTATGAGGGGTTAATAGTGTGGACTGTGGAGACATTATGTTGTTGTAGTAGTTTTTCATTTTATGATGTAATATAAGACTTATGAATATATATAGTGTTTCCAAGGCTACTAAACCAATCGGTCTTTCGAGATTTGATCTTTCTTGTGATCATGCCAATATTATGTAATAATGCACCGACTTTGGGTATCTAGGGTCGGGGCGTTACACCCATGGTCCCAACCTTCATGTTTTGGGAGTTACTCTACAAGGTCAGGGAATCTACCACCCTTCTCTTTTCTTAAAGATTTCATTTTAGGTTTTCTCTTTTATTTTTGATCGGATAAGGTTGAGATATGTCATTAAATATTCCCATTTATGTCTATATTATTTAATAGTGTTGAGATTCTCCATTTATCTCATCAAACTATTTTAAGAATTTTTAAGTGACGCCATTAGGCTGCTGAATTTTCGTAAGGGATTTCTCAATTTTTCTTTTATTTCGAGTTCCTATCGTTCTTTATATTTCCTCATATACCCTTATAAAAATGATATGATAATTCTCATACATTAAATGAACTATAATTTTATTATTCTAAATGAATATTTCATTATCATCTCTCTTTTCTCCCTCTTTTACTAAAAATAAAAACATCATTCGAGATGTGTTAATTCATCACATTCAAGGATGACGGGTTGTCAATTTCTATTACCAACTTCAATTAGGGTCATGAAACCATTTTTATGGTTGAACCAGATAATATTATATTTATTCAATATTATGTAATGTTCTATAATCATTATACACTGATAATATAAAATAATAATACAAAACAAGTTCATTATGCACAAAACAGCCAATTTAATCCTTGCGTTTATCATTATATTTGATCAAAAAAGTAATCCTCATGGTATGAATCCAAGAATAATTATAAGATAATTTATATCTTTGTAATGTAACAAATAATATATATTAATATTTCTTTACGTTTGACCACATTTTAAATGAACTTCCATTCATGAAGACAAGTAAACCGATCATGAAAACCAAGGAAGAAAATTCTTCCAAAACAATAAAATTGAACCTGTTAAACCCATAAAAAAGGGAATTAAAGAACCTATTAAGGTTATGATAAATAAAACACATGTTTATGAGGTTATGGAATTATTAATTAATGAATATAAATTTAATTATTCATGTCATTAAGATCAATTGAGAACACAATCTGGTGTAAGGTAAGGAGTTTCTTATCTCACTTTTAATTCTATGAGATTTCCATTGTTCGCAACTTATTTCTTGAATGTAGTGTATTTTGTACTTAAAATTAATATATATTATCATTATTATATTTATATTCTTTTAATTATGTGATTCATTTTGTGGTTATTAATTTTTGGTCATACGAAGTGATCGATGACAACATGGTAAGGGACTTTGTCTCAATTTCCATTTCATTGTCACTTACTTGGTATTGTGCACCTAATATTTCTTTTGTGGTGTATCCACTACCCATTTGAGATAATTTTTTATTTAAATTTTTAAATATATTATATATCCATATTCTAGTTTCATGGATATTGTTTTTTTCTTAATCTGTATACCCTTTTATATATGGTGATTATTTGGAATGTTGTTTCAACTATGAAAATATTGATGAATATGTATCATCTAATCTGTTAAGTTATTGAGAAGGCATATTATACTTGTATAAAATATATTTATATAGAATTATTTTGACTTTTAGTGATGGTAGAGGCCTGCTATATCCCCTAGATGCATTGATAGGTCTTTTGAGACTAATTAGTTGGCGACAAACCCTATGAGTTTGTTTCCAAAAATAAAACGGGTTTCTACCCACAGACTTAAACCGTTTCAACAGTATAGTGGTAGCATGTTCTAGTTACATTATGTTAAATTAATAATAATTATATTTATTCATTTTCTGTTATTACTATCCATCAGGTTTTGCCTATAACAAAACCTATGGATGCATTTTAATTCTCAGTTTATTAATGGTGAGTGTTTTTCATTTATTCACCATGCCATATTGACTATGACAAATTGTTTATGATTTGGTTTTTTTTTATTCATGATTCCAAAATTATTAACCCTTACTGGGAATTTGAGCTCACCCCTTTCATTTTTTACCTTCAACAAGTTATGAGGAGGAGATCATAAATTGACTTCCCATGGATGTAGTTTATTAGTTTTTGTTATGTATTGTATTGTATTACCTTTCCTAATGTAATATAAGTGACAAGTATATATATGGTTTCTTAAAGACTACTAAACTGATCATTCCTTTTGAATTTCATTCATTTTAATGATTCCAATGTATTATGTAATACACCAGCTTCAGGTTTATGGGGTCAAGGTGTAACAGCATACCATTGCGGACCACCTACATGATCCATCCTTAAGGGACCCTTCTAATCCACCTATTAAAGGGCCTCTAATTACTTGTCATACTTTTGTGAAAGGGTCCAAGTTGAAACCTCAACCAATAACTCCTAATTTATTAGACATTTGGGAATGGAACATCAGTGTTTCTCCCATTTAGATTTGGATATCTATAGTCAGGGGTTTCCAACAATCGTCGTATCAGAGGGTAGGGATTATCAAAGTGTATATGGATCTAGATAACCATGGTCACATAGAACCTTACCCTTTGGATAGTTTTGGGGAGTTCCCAGTCTCATATTCAAGGATATGACTCTATCTTCCCCTCCTTGTCTTTGAGACCTAGCACCTCGATTTCCCAACAGAAAGAGTGAGGATCACACTTGTTTTTCCCTTCCACATGGAATGGTATCTTCCTTCCACTATGAGACCCATTTTAGGGCATCCCTCTTGGACTAAGCCCCTAGACTTTAAGGTCATACCCAATGACCTCCACTTTCATTTCACATTGAAGGGTTCATTACTTCACGCCCTCATCCTCCATTTCCCAGACTTCTTTTTTCATTGGCTTGACCTCTTCCATCAGTGGAGGAGAAAATGTGCGGTTTGTATAATCTTTCACATCCTCTTGTTTCTCACACCAAGAATGACTCACGTGCGCTTATAGATTTGTGATGATTACAACATATGCACAATCCACCTCATATATTGACCTATGATTATTCTCATTCCATCCATAATTGGGATACGTAGGAAGCCTTCACCCAGGGCATGAGATCAATGTACATACTCCTCAGGAGTCCAAGCTAAATTCCCTTAGTTCAAGAAACCTCCTTAAGAATAAGCCCAAAATTATGTCCCCCTTGAATCTTTGTGAGTTAAGATATCTCTCATGGACCCTGTTAAAAGGTAATCATATTTAGGAGTAAACCACAACCTATTTCTCTCAATGAGATATACTCCCCTATGAAACTTATCAAACTCTGCTGTATTTGATTCCCATCCAAGTGGGATATGTATAAAGCATCCATAAGGTTCAAACTCAATACTCCAAATCAACATTATTATTTCAGGGCCACATAACTATAAGGGTATAACCCAACATGGAAACTCATATCCTTTATAGTTTCCTTGGACCTCTTTGTCATAATTATCACACCTAGCTTTGACTAGGAATCTTCCTCCTATATGTCCTTATGACATGACATTAAACTATGTGTTTGGGTCATTTTCACAAGGCCTTAAAAGGTATGATGTGTCTTATTGAGCGGTACCAAAATAAAAGGGTTCTAATTCCTTTCATGAGGATACTTAGTTATTCCATCTATCGGTCCGATCCCAACATAAAAACAAATTCTATCTCTCTGGGTGATGATAAATTCCAGAGTGCCCAGCTGAGTGGCTTAAAAACCATCATTTTCATAATAATGACCAAATAATCTCTAAGTGGTATATGACAGGATACCATTCATGGATAACCTCAAATACATACATATATCTCCATTGATGAAGAACCACAAATACATACAGATGATTCAAATTTCCATACATTCTAACAAATGATTGCGAATTTCCAAGGAAACCTACATTATGCTTGGTAAATTAATAAGGATTCAAGGACATATCTTAAATCTATAATAGATTCCTAGAGAATGAAATAATCCCCCCAAAAGGGTAAGATGAGCCTGAACTCCCATCCTCTTGACCGATGTGAGTCCTTAAGTATCATAGGTCAATAAACCTAACGAACACCTACCTTTGGAAACTAGGTCCCACTGGATATATAATCATTGGGTGTTTCCAATTACATAAATAAATCTGATAGAATCTATCCATAAGTAGTGATTCTTAACCAAAACACATATTCTGGGGGAAATAATGGAATGTAAATAAATAATACTTATTTTTAAATTTATTTAATTAACTTTCTATTATTAATTATTTGTAGGGTTTATGGTGTCTTGTTTATGATATAACGATATTCACTATCTGGGATTCATTGAAGAATTGTATGTGTCTATGTTGTTGTAATTGTTTTTACAATCTGAGAAAGAGAGCCATAGAAAAAGAAGAAGTCAATGTTTTTAACATTCTATCTGAATCCATCAACCTGATTACATCTAATTTCATGTTTTGGATGGATTTTTCTCCTACTAGATAGAAGATTGTTTTTAGATGAGATCATCTTCTAGCCGATAGAATGAGGGGAGACATGAGTTCATGCATAGAGATGGTAGTCATACATTTAGTATTCATCGATGATATATGTTAAGTAATTTTCTTTAATAATTTATATATAGTTTAAACGTAAGATGTTAATTTATATTCATATTGTAATTTTATAATCTTTATGTTATAGAGTTGGATGATTTTAAAGTCTACACTGATCCTTCCACAAGAGAGATTACGGGTGGCCAATAGTGCTATATTGTGGTTAGTATATATATTTTTATTTTAAAAAGTATCTAAAACTAATATTTTAACTATTTTAATTTTAAATTTAATTTGAAGGAGGCATATGAGGTTGTAAATTCACACACACATAATGAGATTCAATCCAATACTAAGGGTAAGAACACTAGTGTGAAAGGATTGGATGAGGAAGCTTGGATTCTTGAGACTCTGTATGGTTCATGAAAGGCCTACTGGTTGGTATTAATTCTTGACTAAAACCTTATAATTATTATGTAATTGATACATGGTCTTAGTCTAACTCGATGGGAGCTCATGTAGAGTCTTCATTATCATCTGATGAGTATGTGGAAAATATTTGAGCTCAGAATGGTGTTTTAGAGATCCTGTATAGAGAGAAGCTACATTGATACCCATTGTAGAAGTAGAAGTAGCAGCATTAATGATAGGATTAGCATATCAAGTAGATGATGGATTATATGTGATGACTTTCTTAGGGGGTAAGGATGAAGTTCCCTCCACCTAGTTCTCCAGACAATCCACCACCTCTATAGTGATTGATGATATATTTTGTTAAAAAACATATTATGATTAATTTTGGATTGGAAATATTATATATAATATGAATATTAATTCATATGTCTATAGTTTTATATTTAAAAAAATTATTTAATGTTTTTAAAAAAAATTAAATTTTTTATTTGTTATTTTTTTATTTTTTTATTTTTTTTTTCATTTTTTCATTTTTTTGTAATAGAATTTTATTTCCATTATAATACGATATTTTATATAGATATTTGTTTTCATAAAAATATATTATTAGAAAGGAAATCATATTCCATCATAAATAAATATTTATTCTATATATTATCAAAAACTATTTGTGATAGGATGCACTTCCATTGAAAAAAATCAGATGGTCCATCGCTGAAATATGTTTTTCCGATGCCAATTTTTGTTACTGGTTAATTGTGACAGGATCCCATGACAATTAACCCATCATAAATATCTCAATTTTTAATTGTGATTTATCATTAAGTAGAATGATTCTCTTAAATCAATCACTCATGACTCAACTTAGATGTTGACATTAAACATAAAATTATTTCTTCCCTAATCTGTATGCATATATTTTGAACTTTTGAATGTTGATATTCTAAATGTACACTTGAGACTTCTATAATCCTTCTTGAGATTCCCACTTTTACCACATTTCAAATATGTAGGACTCAAACCATCCAAGTTTCCTTAGATTATATTTTTTGATATCTTATCTAATTCGTTCTTCTCACTTCTTCTATGGGGTGATCACCATCATCCCTCTATATTGAGTGCACTATTTTATGGTGTTTGGACTTCCCTCTATCTAAATTCTTAATTTAGGATACATTTTTTAATATCCTCAAGCACCAAGTCATTTATGTTCTAAGAATTACTCAATATCATTATCATCACATCCAAGGAAATCAGTAGTTATGATAGTAGTATAAGATTCCATTCATCATTTGAAAACTTCACCTTCACTAATTATATATACCCTTGTATTGTAATAAAATAATTTTCATGGTCTATCATTTATCTACCTTCTAGTGGAATCATGATGAAAACATTCCCATCATAAACACTTTTTAGAGTTCTTTTGGCTTCTTATACTTTTCTACCATGGCCTTCAAGATATCAACCATGGTACTAACTTATCACATGTTAAATGAAACGTTCCATCCCAATGAAATCTTGATCAAGCCCTTCACTTTCAATTTATACATTCATTTTTGATACTCTATTGATGAAACCTAGTTAATAGAACATCCAGTTCCTTTGAATTAGATAATCCTATGTCAAAATTCTTCAAAAACCAAAATATTTTTCATCAAGATTATCTACTTAGGACCTACCTTTTTTATTCCATACATTCCAATTATAGTTAGATCCTAGTAAAATTTAAATAACTTTAAGGAAAGAGTGACCATTATATGAGCTGCCTTAGAGTGTGTTGATGAGCGATCGCTAAACCACATTCTCTGATACTACTTATTGGGAATCTACCTCGCCATCTAAATCCCATCTAATATCCACTAAATTATGCACAAAGAAGAAAAACAATATCATCTCGATGGATCTCACTACTCAGTATATTGGAGGATAGGAAGACAACCTACCCTACTTGTAATAACCAAAGAACTTAATATATATTTATTTTTAAATAAATATTTTTTAAATAGCTTATTTCATATAGAACACCAAAATAAAAAATTGTGATACATTTTATTAGGATAAAACATTATAAAAAATTACATGAAATCATGTATTACATACCATGGTATATTATATCCATTAAAAGTGCAGAAATAAACAGTGTAAAATAAATATATATAAAAAATATCTTCAAAACTAATAGATCCCTTAGATTTGATTCACCCTTGAGAATCACCATTATTAGAACTAAACCTACTGTTGAAAAGAAAATTATTAATAGAGAAAGCATTATAAGGAAAGAGAAGCGTGACTTAAGAATTTAAAAGGGAATAAATGGGTTTAGTAAGGGTATATATAGGAACAAATTTGATCGTTAAAAATATGGCAATTGGAAATATGGTTATTGGAAATATGGTCATTAGATATACATGTATATAATAGGTATAATGAAGTTTTGTATTGTTAGTAATAAAATTATAAATTATATTTTATAAATAATAAATAACAAAATAAATATATTATATTTAATTAAAATATTTTTTTATGAAATGTTTTAGACATTAAAAATATTATTATTAAATAAATATAAGATAAAACTGATAGTAATATTTCAAAATTAATATACTAATAAAAATAAATGATTATAATCTAAATACGTGATTGTAATTGCATTTGGGTTAAGATCATTTTATATAAATGAGATATTTTTCAAATAATTTTTTTTCTCTAATTATCCTCTATTTTTATCTTAATAAAATATGTAAATAAATAATGATATTAATGAAATTTATTTATAACATATATAAGGAAATAAAATAATAATCATTCAATTTTCATTACTAAGAAAGTAATAATAATAAATACATTGTATTCTTAAAATTCCTTTTTAATAAAAATGCCTCTTAAGAGTTATACATTATTTATTTTAAGAAACTAAATATTTTATGGTTAGATTATGATAAAAATATTTTTAATAATAATAATACATTAAAACTAATTTAATTATAAATTTTTCGAATTTAAATTAAGAACTGTAAATAATTTAAAAATTCGGTTTCTGATAAAAATATTAATTCATTATATTTTATGTTTCTAGTTAAATGTGAAGTTACTAAATTTTAAGATTTTAATTTGAAAAAAAAAGAACTTTATTTTGGGATTCATATTTATAATATCATCTTAGGATAAATTTTTTTTTTGTATGATGACTGATTTTTAGTAGAATAATGAAAAATATCAGTTTTTTGAATACTGTCACTTTTATGACATTGGAATATTATAAACTAATTTTAAATTTTACGAAAACTTTTTTATATAAAAAAATATATATTTAAATTTTAAATTTTAAAACCCATGTTTAATAATTTTGAAAGATAAGTCATATTTTAATCTAACAAAAACTATTTTTGGTTTATTATTTTTAACTTTGTTTCAATAAGGTATGATTTTATTTGATTCTATTTTTAAAGACACATAAATCCTATTTGGTAAATAATAAACCAATTAATTTCACTGAAATTATGAAAAAATTTAATTTTATCATAATCATACTTTTTAATCATAAAAATAAATTTCTTCTAATAATGGTTTTTACATGTTATGTGCTCTAATAGTAAAATTATACATTATCACCATTAAATATTTTAATTTAAAATGGATTTAACATTTGGAATAATTAGTTAAAAATTATTTAACAAGTCCCATTTTATTTTTAGGAATTAAAATCAAATTAATATGGTAAAATTAGTTACCATGGTAGAAACCAAAAATGGTAAAAGTGAAAATTATAAGAGTAAAGGACTTGAAATAATTTTACAAACATATGTAAAAAATTATTTTTAAGGATTTATTGACCTTAAAAGTCTCCTAAATCAATTATTTTCCATAATTAGATCCACTTGACCATTAAATGGTGACTTTCCTTTTGAAAAGTGACTTTACCATTTATATTATTATAACCATATCACTCCTCTCCCTTATAAAAGGATCCATCACCACCCAACTTCTCCGCACGCCCAAATCATATTATATTTGACAACGATATTCCCATATAACTCCACAATACTCTTTGAAATATACAAGAGTTTATGGTCATCTCAAAAGGCCACCTCTAAATGATTTAACCCAATTTGCAAAGATGATCTTCTAAGAAGTAAGGTAGAATTATCAATTAATCCATTTTCATATCTTTGGATTTATTTATTACTCTACCTACTCTAAACCCAATCCAAAAATATTGAAATAATTACATTTGTATCATAATCATACTGAATTTGTTTTATGTTTATGGGATAACCATTTTCTACCTTCTTCCAAGCCATTCAAAAAACAAAATATCCACTTATGTTACATGCAGACTATCATCCCCATAAGTGAAACGATTTGTTTTTCATAACTATATCAAATGGATGGTTAAAAGGGTGTATTAAATGAATAAATATGATTTTTAAAACATTATTAGGATTCTAAAAATATAAATGTATTCTTATTTTCTTTCCATTTATAGAAAATGAATATGTTGTCCATGTGTATATGTGGACTAGAGCGTCCACATAACTACATATTTTATTTTTCATCATCACTCTACTTTGATTATTATAATAAAATATATACTAAATAAAAATTATATTCATGAAAATTGTAATGATATGAAGGTTCAATATTAATATTTTAATTATTATTAATATAACATCATTCACTCATTAAAAATTTACCAAAACAAGCTCTTCGTCAATTTTTTCATCACGAAACATAACTAAAATACTTATGAAATGAAATAATAAATTTATAAATAATTTAAAAATAATAATCAAGTACCTTTACTTATATTTTAATGATGAACTTTTTATCAAAAGAATAAGAATAAATATCTCCAATAAAACTCAAAAGAAACAAAAAAATTACTAACATCTGATGATAAAAATAGACCATACCTAAATAATGAGTGTATAATAAATGATTATAACAATAATTGAAGGGGTTTTAAATATGAATACGGTTATAAAATAGTTTATTAAGATGGTTATTTTTATTATACTTGAGGTTAATGTTTTTTTATGGAATTTGAGAATTAAGGTAAGGGTTCTGGTCTCAATTTTTTGTCTTTAAGACAAGTTATGTATTATGCACCTAATTTTTTTATGTGGTGTATATACTACCTCCTGTATATATTATATTGATATTCCATTTATATTCATGGTATTTTAAGTTTTATTTCATGATTATTGGATCTAAAATTGACCATGTTCATAAGGGTTTTTCATAACTCAAATTCATTTCTTTGAGTTATAATGATTATTCTTGAACCCAATTCTCATAATTTGAATTATTTTTCCTATTATTGTATAAAATTTTCTTTCAAATTTTATTTTTGTATATTTATAATTATTTCTCATGAAATCCTTTCCAATTAATTTTTACATCAAGTATTTTGATATTCAGTAGGTTTTTAATCTCAATTCTCTTTCATCAATATAATTTTTTATTGTTAAATTTATTTCCAAAAAATATATTCATAAATTAATATTTTGTTGTCTTATAATAATAATATTCCTTTATGAGACCTTAATTAAATTTTCAATGTCACTTATAATTTGTAAATTAATATTTTTTGAATAAATGATTATTTAAATTAAAAAATAGATTCATTATATTTATAAAATTATTTTTAGAAAATTTAGTCCATTTTATAATTATTCATGTAAAAAAATTGTTATGGTTTATTTTTTAGATTTTTCTAAAATTGTTATTAGTGAAATATGGTAATTTATGGTGTTAACTAAATACATGAATTATTGAGTCGTGGATGATGTATGGGTGAAACAAGAACAATAAGTTCAAACTCATATGCAATATGTAATGTTTTTATTCACAATAATCAACACTATTGATAGTCTTTGTCCAAAATAATAAACTAATGAATAAAATAATCTAAAAATACCCCTCTACTCCACTATAAATACTACTCATCACCACCTCTTCTCCTCACACCTTCTATGCCTTGGATCTTGATAATATTCTACCCAATCCCTCTCCCAAAACTCTTACTCACATCTCATTACTTTGGATCTCACTAAAATACCAATCTCAAGTGCCTTAAATAGGTTCTTAAGGAGAGGCTATACAAAAGGTAAAATCCTCTTTCGTTTTATTTTAATTTATTTTAATTTATTTTTTTTTCAAATCCTCTATTTACCTTATGTATAAAAACATGAATGATAAATATAGTATCTTATATAAACTTTAATTTTATTATGTTAGTGAAATATCCATCATCAAACCCTTTCTTATCTCTCTTTTATTATAAAAATGAAAATATTGTTTCTGATGTGTTGATTTACCACCATCCTGGATGATGCATATTCATTTTCCATTATCATCATCAAGGATAGTCATAAAACCATTATAATGGTTAAATAATATTTTATTATAAATATTATAAGTTATATAATTTTATAGAACCAATAAATAAACATGATATTAAATAAAATGATATAACTTCATGATGGTCATAAAACATGCCAAAATTAATTAAATCATTTTCATTAACATTTTATCCAATGAATAATTCACATAATATAAAAGCAGCTGATATATAAGAACATTTAATATTTTTGATTTTCATTAATAACATATAATTACAATTTTGGATAACTATTTTCATTTTACACGATCTTTCACACATGTATACAAGTGAACCACTCATGAAAACCATGGAAATGAACACTCCTAAACGAAGAAATTGAATCTAATAACTCAAAAAAATTCATAAATGAAATTAATAAATTTATACTAAATCAAATATATGTTTAAGAGGTTATTAATTAAATTATTAATGAATCTAAATTCATTATCTAAAAAATTAATTAAAACTGTAGAGCACTTTCATATATAAGGAAAGGGTTTATTTCCTAACCCCCATTTTTCCTTTGGGTAACACTTTCCCTCTATTTACCAAAATTCAATTCCTTATTATTCTTAATTACTTATCATAGTTTCTATTTTAATGTTCCAAAAATTTGTACCAATCATGGTTCTTCTTTACTTTATGGGAGAATACATGTTTTTTAATATTCCCTCGTCAATTCCTCTCGATAAAAAATCCCAATTAAAGGGAACTTACCAATTTCATACCCATTTACTAGTACACTACATAAACTATTTTAACCATACAATATTTTTATAAAATAAATTTTGTTATCATGAAAAATTATCTTTTTTAATTTCTAGATCTATGAAATCAATTATGATTTTGTCTTCTTTAAAGAGTCTGGAATATTTTCCCTTAAACCGCAATAAAGTGACTCATTTATAAAGTTACTTAAACACTATTTTTATATATTTTCACTTCATTTGGACATCATTTATCATTATATATTCATATTTTTCCTTATTAATATCCAAGTATTATTTAAATGCATTCTTTCATGGACACCATTATGATATTACCTTTGGTTATTCCTTATTTAGCACTTATTTCCTTATGTGTGGTGTATGCATACTTCCCTTTAATTTATGATCATCATTCAATGAACATTTCATTAAATATCCATATTTTTTTCATAGATATGATTATTATTGTATATGTATACCTTTTTTACATATGGTGTTTATTTTGAATTTTGTTTTAACTGGGTAAATATTGATGAATCTGTATCCTCTACTCAATATAGATATTTTGATAATTAATATTGTTAATGAATTAAATATTCTCATGATGAATGATTTTTACTTACCGTGATGGGTGGGGATCAGTTATAGATAGCCCCTAGATGTGTCGACGGGTCTCATGAGACAAAATAGTTGGGGACAAATCCTTAATGATTTTTTCCAAGAAGAATCAGAAAGGTTTATATCCCCATACTTAAACTATCTTGATGGAATAATGGTTCATATTCCATATACATGTCATCCAAAAATTAATCATTTTATTCATTCAGTATTATTTTTTTACTTTCCATGATAATTTCACTATAACAAAATTTAACGATTAATTTCCATTCTCAGTGTATTGATGGATTTTTTTTATTATGTAATTTAACATTACATAATGACTCTGCCTTATTGACTTTTCTTCACTTATAATTGATTCATGTAACCCTTACTGAGTGTTTGAGCTCACCCTTTTTTTCCTTCCCCAGGTTATGAAGATGAAATATTTTAATAAGTTTCAAGGAAGCTATTTATTTTCCTTTGTAATGTTTTGTATTTAATTACCAATGTAATAAGGGAACCATGTGTGTATCTAGTTTTTCAATACTACTAAATTGATTGATCTTTGTCGATGTGATATCTTTTTTCTAATCCATTGTAATAAAATAACCACCAACTCTACTGGGGTCAAGGTTTTTATAGTTGGTATTAGAAAAATTTTAGTATAAACCTTGGGAACTAGATGCTAAGTAAACATGAGTATTATAATAATTCCTTATAGTGAATTTTTGGCACAATACTCATGATGATTGTGATCTAGCTTAGTGTGTTCTATTATCTATTTATGGTACCAAATGGAAAAAGGGGAATCAATACCCATAGACAATGTAGGTATTTCCCCACTGAACGAGTCAGTAGAGTTAGTGTTGGATATGAGCAGATCATGAACATATTGGGACAAATTACTTAAGTTATGATGAATAAACATACTACACCTATGTTGGACTGTTCTATGTAGTAGAAGCCCCAATATTTTTGTGGTACTACTAATCCATTGGTTTTTGAGAAGTGGATCAAGTCCCTTGAAATGATATTTCATACAATGAGATGAAATAAAAATGAAAAGATTCGACTAGTAGTATATTGTCTCAAGGGATATTTTTATCAATGGTGGTCATTGACCCAGAATACTAAGGAGGAATATAAAATAATATACATGGTAATTTTTAAAGAAATGTTCTTTGAAAAATATTTCCCTCATGAGCAATGAACTGAAGTAAAGATAAAAATCCTTAGCTAAAAGAAAAATGAAGAAGTGAGTGTTGTAGAGTATGAAGCTACCTTCACAAGACTGGCTAGGTATACTATATATTATATACATGATTCAAAAAAAGATTGATCATTTATTTTAAGGTCTTAATACAATTATATAAAGGTAACTGGGTTCTCAAACATTTTAATTATATGGTGAAATATTATTAAGTGACATCAAAATGAATAAGGAATTTGATAGATCATATATGTTAAAGGGAAATCATGAGAATAATATGTATTCTAATAACCATGAAAAAGGAGAAGCATCAAAGAAGAAGAGCTAGATGAAGTAATTCTCATTATATAAAAATTCTGGAAAGAATCTTCCTAGGAAAGGCTTGAAAGGCATGAGAGTTTGTTATAAGTGTGGAGAAAAGGGTCATTGAGCTAATTAATGAAAGGGGAAGAAATAAATTAGTGATGTTAAATTATTAAACTATAATTAAATGGAGAATTATTCAAATAAATGACCCAATCCTTAAGGGAATCTACCATAAAAGAGGCCAAGGGGTGATCTCCAAGCTTATGCAGTCACCACAGCAAAAGTAGAAGTACCCAATTATGTGGTGGATGCTACATTAATCATATCTTATGATTTGGAAAATGCTTTATTTGATTATTTTTCACTTCTCTATGATATATGTACCCAATTTTACATGAAAAATAGATATTTAACTTTTTATTTAATAAGGTATCTATCAGTCAAAACAATTACTTTGGTCTCTGAGGCAACGTGTTCTCAGGTTTGGGAAAAATAAAAAGAATTGTTTGACAAGTGACAAGAATTTTTCCATTCTTATAGAGACTTACCTACCACCATATTTGTTTCGACCTAATCAGCATCGTTATCCTTTAAAGGGGGATTGTATTGACCCTACATGAACTAGTAAATTTATCTGTTCTTCCTTATGAAGGAGGTTCCACATTCAAATGGTCTCAATGGGAGATTTCATGGGGTCAAGTATTTGTGAAATTAGTACTCTTTGGATATAACTTCATCATATAGCCTCCAACAGGTTTATTCATGGAGCTATAAACACCCAACAGAAATAGTATCCAAGACTGCTCATTGGATGACGATTTGTCCAATAACACTTAAGGACTCCATTGGTTGAGAGGATGGGAGGTTGGGCTCATCCCAACCTTTTTGGGGGAATTAGATCCTATTCTAGGACTCTCTTATATATTTAAGTTGTGTTTCTATGTTCATGAATCCTTGGTTAATTTTCGAAGATTGTATCCACAGGATACCCCTAGTTTGTATGATCTTCATAGGAATCCATGGATTTTATGTTATAGAGGCAATTCTGATTTAATCCAGGAAATAAGGTGAAATGTAGTTTATCATCATCAAATGGGGCCAGAACATGGATTGATGTTGGGATCAAACCCATAAGATAGGCTTCCTACATATCATCATGAGAGGAATCAGAGCCCACATGGTTTGTGAAACTTGGGGCTTATGCATGTGAATTTCCCATTTGAGGGGACATGATTGAGTGAACCCTTTTATAAGGGCACCCCTTTTTAGCTTGGGACTTCAAACTGGTATCCTACGTATCCTGCTTTGACCAGAACTTAGAGTTATCATAGTTCAATAAGGGTTTGGTCTTATGCATTTAAGCTTCACATTTGAGGGGACATGATTTAGTGAACCCTTTTGGAAGGTCACCCTTTTTTAGCACTGGCCTTGAAGCAGGTGTCCTATTTATACTAGTTTGAACAAAAATAAAATTTATTTTAGTTTAGAATGGGTTGGGGCTCATGCATGGGATCTTCCTATTTGAGGGGACATGATTGGGTGAACCTTTTGGTAAGGGCACCCATTTTGAGATCAGACCTTCAAGAAGGATTCCTATATATCCCGGTTTGACTAAGAATCTGAGTTATCATTGTTCATGATGGGTTGGTTGTGTGGATTTTGTGATCATCACAAATCTCTAAGATCATGTGATTCATACTCGGTGTGATAAACAAGAGTATTTGAGTTATCCAACCAACCACACACCTCC
The DNA here is from genome assembly GCA_963277665.1 of Viscum album. NCBI lineage: Eukaryota > Viridiplantae > Streptophyta > Magnoliopsida > Santalales > Viscaceae > Viscum > Viscum album. Next base: position 1,542,231,816 of record OY728143.1, read on the forward strand.
TCTCCCACTAATGGGAGAGGGCGGGCCTACGACGGAAGAAGCCAAGGGAACAGTGGGTGAGGGAATAGGGCAATGAACCCTTTAATGTGGGATAACATTAGGGGTCATGCGGATTAGCCCTTAAGAAGTTTAGGGATTTACCTCAGTGGGGGTTCCCTAAAACACATTCTAGGAATGGGGAGGAATGTCACCTCTTGTAAAAAGGAGCAATGAATATGATACCTTCGACTGATCATTGTTTCTCATTGAGTGGAAAATATAGTGATCACCCTTAATCCCTAGAATAGTGATGTTTACTTTAGCATCCCAAGGTTTGAATCTAAGTTACCATGGGAATTTAGACTTATAGACATCCCTGGAGTCCAAACCATTATGGGGAGATCTTTCATGACTCCTCTTAACATGGGTTTGTAAACTCAAAGGGGCATGTTGATGCACCCAATGATCTGATCATATGGGTCTAGTGGCTTGGTAAGTGTCTTTTTCCTGATCTAGGGGGATTAGTTTTCGTAGGGAATATGGAGGACTGGATGATAACGGAGGGGTGAGATTAGATATGGAGGTAAGGACACCTGAATACTTCTCATTCCATGTACTTCTTTCTCCTGTGGGATAGTGGAGAGCACCGTATACCATAGTGGTATGCAGGTAGAGGGGTCTTCTGTGTACTAAAGTAGTACAAATTCTTGGAAATAGACCACCATACAACATATTGGTACGTAGTCCTGGATGCGGTCTGTCATGCCACTTTGGGTTTCATCCATGTACTGATGCAGTATATGGTGTGGGGTTCAATCTGAATAGAAATAAACTATGTGGAAGACCATACGGAAGGAGGGTCCTGGAACCTGCCATTTTCAGGGAGTTCATCCACGAGGAATGTGTGGTTTGATATTACACCAATTAGGTTCATGGGTTTTTCATTAATATTAAGTTATTTATTTTTATGGTTCATGTCTGGTTATACCTGAAGAAATGTTTTTTGTGATTTTAACTTTGTTGGTGATTTGAAACGAAATCTAAAATTCTCTCCAAATTCTTTCTTCCAACCTCTAGGGTCTCCTCTATGCTTTCTTCATCCATTCTTTCCTCATATGTATGTGATCCTTTTATAGACCACTGTGACAATCATATCTATGGTCATGCGACATCATTTACGGAAGCCCATGAAGACACATCTCAACCCACAGAAGACTTTGTCAATTGAGGTTTGCAGAGGATGCAATTCGTGAGTCATGGTTCGGAGAACCCTTCTGATTTGCTTCATCTGCGAAGTAATAAGTTTGTAAGATGGTACTCAGATGTCCTTCACATTATTTATTCTATTAACTATGTAGTTTGGGGTTTCCTCCGTTCACTGGCTATTGACCCACATTCTAGCACCTCACGGGTCCTTCCATGTACCAGTGGTTCGTGATTTAAGCATTCCATGAACCTTTCCTGGTAATTAGTATGTGGCCAGGATGGACCCATTTTAAAACTTTTATTTCTTCATGTTTCATCTCAAATTTTCAATCCCACATGAATTTATTTCATTATCCCAACATGAGGGAGTATATTTCTTCCCTTTGCGGAAATTTTGGGACCCTACAAATTCCCCCCATTGTAATAGTCTCTGATCGGAATGAAGAGGAGGCTATTCCGATGTAGAAACGATTCTAACTTCAATGGTAATATGATGTTCTAATTTTTTCTTGATCCAAGGGACTCAATTATCATTGTTTTACTATTTTTGGGGTCACATGGATAACACCAGAATCTTTTTATCTTTGTCTGTTATCACTAAAAAAATTTCCTAATCCGGTTTGGTACGGGATTAGTAGGTATAACATGACTTTTTCTTAGGATGGCCTTAGTGTTTTTTGACCTAAAAAGAATTATTTATCTTTTTAGTATTCGATAGCTCAACATTTTTTCCTAAAATATAAATAGTATAGGTTTAAAGATCTGGTACACAGCTTTTATCCAGGTGTTCCCTTTGCGAGTTTTCACTCTAGTGAGTATTTCATCTCTTTCACTAGTAGTTTATATTCATAAAAATAAGACTTATTACTGATGTTTTAGGTCAAAAAGTTTTGACAAAACTTTATGGGGAAGGATTCCCAATTTGGGATTCATCAGCCGAAAATGTCCTAATAACTTTCATACATGAATGATTGATTTTTCCTGACCCTTACTTTGTGAGGTTTGGATGTATATGAGGCTTGAGAGACATTTTAGGCATATAGAGGCAGGATAGGACTCTCATAGAGATGAATTTACCTTTGGTTAATGTCCATTTTGTAGATGATATATGCAGATCCACTGGGGCATGATGTGCATATTCAAACAAAGGTGTCTGCAGGACACTGGCCTTCCATCTCTGATGGCCTAGGAGAGTTCACAACACTTTGGGTTTGTTTTTGAGGTTGGGGGACACAATGGGTCACCTGTATATGGAATAATATCTAAAAGTATTAGGGGCATTTGTGTTGTATTTGAATGGGAAACCACTCCCATATGAATTTTACTTATGTAAGGGAGATCCGATGAATGGTACAGTTTAAGATAATACAACCAGGACACTTGAAACTTATTATGGGAGATTATTTTTATCTAACCAAAGGAGAGTAAATGATTCATCAGTTTAATTAGAAATTCCTTTAATGTCTAGGAATTCAAAAAAGTAAAGATATGTAAGTCGTTATCCATGGGGGTTTTCCAAATCAAGGGAGTGATATGGGACATAAATGTCATAATAGCATATGGAAACAAGAAAGGACTATCCTGAGGATGAATTTTCTTTTTATTGAAAATCGTTTTGTAGGAAACATATGCATAACCACTAGGGAATGATGTGCATATTCAAAAATAGGTGTTCACAGGACACTGACCTTCTATCTCTGATGGCCATGAAGGATTATATATATTGGGACCTTTCTAAACACAACATATGGACTCTAAAAAGGTGTGTGCCTAAGCATAAAAGGGGACATTTCATTAGCCAAACAATTCTAGGAAACCCAAAAATAAGTGGGGGCATTTTCTTTTCATACACGGATCAAATTTACACATATGGATAAGGAATATTTATTTTTTAGAATCCTAATGTGAGACCAAAGGTGAATCGGGCCATAATGTTCTGATATGTCGTATGTTGGTAAGAAAGAGAATGTAAACCATGACTCTAAGGGATCTTGAATCAGGAGGGATGTCACAAGGCTGGGAATCCATTAGGTGTACTGAGGTAGAAGAGGACTCTCCTGTGGATGAATTTTCCTTTGGTAGATGGTTGTCTTATAGGTGACATATATAGAGCCATCAGGGCATGATGTGCATAGTCAAACAAAGGTTTCCACATGACACTGGCCTTCCATCTCTGATGGCCAGGGAAGATTATGGAGATTCAAGATTACTCAAAGCAAGGAGTTTGATGTATGTTAGGATTGTATCCGGATACGTTTGAATGATTCAAGTCGTGATTCACTCATGGGATCGAGTAATCCCCTATGTATATATGGCTCATACATAGGGTGAGGCATTCATCCCTTATTTGGAGTACCAAGTAGTTTAATGTCGTATGGATAAGACATGAGGTTCCTTATGTGGAATGGAATCATGAAATGCCTTTTGGGGTCATTCTGTTAGGACCAAACTCCTAGATAGATTTTCTATGATTTCATGGTGGATCTCTCGATGAGGTCTCTAAGCTCACATGAGCTATACTGGGTGTGAGAAACAAGGGACTATGAGGATTCCATAACAACACTTAAGATATGGTAGGGAGCATTTTTTTCTTAAATTAATGCAATGTAGTTTAAAGTCATGTAGCTGTGAAAATTTTGCCCTTACAGTTTAGTGTTGTGTGGTGAGGAAGTTTTATTGTGAAGTTTAGAGTCATGTAGTGAGAACATTATCTTGTGCAGTTTAGAGTCACGTAGTGAGGACATTATGTTGTGAATTTTAGAGTCATGTCGTGAGGACATTATGTTGTGCAGTTTAGAGTCATACAGTGAGGACATTATGATGTGCAGTTTAGAGTCATGCAATGAGGACATTATGTTGTGCAGTTTAGAGTCATGTTGTGAGGACATTATGCTATGTAGTTTGGAGTCATGTAGCGAGGACATTATGTTGTACAGTTTAGATTCATGAAGTTAGAACAATATGTTGTGAAGTTTAGATTCATGCAGTGATGAAATTATGTTGTGCATTTTTGATTCATGCAGTGAGGAAATTATGTTTTTACAAAGACCATAAATATATTTGAGTTAATCATGGTCTAGATATTCTGGAATTCCTTAGACATGAGTGATGATGGAAGGTGTAAACCATAGTCCTAGGGCTAACTGGGATTGGGGAAAATCACATGGGGCTTATAATCCATTGGGCATACCGAGGTAGGAGAGGACTCTCCTGAGGAACGATTTTCCTTTGGTTGATGGATGTTTTGTAGGTGACATATACAAAGCCACCAGGGCATGATGTGCACAGTCAAACAAAAGGTTTCCACAGGACACTAGTCTTCCATCTTCGATGGCCATAAATGATAATTCATATCCACACTTTCCTAGAGTATAGAGTTTGAAAAACAGGTAATATGTGTCTGGGAATGTAAGAAATATCCAGACCGTGATCATCCGTTAAATTCTGAAGCTTCTACATAGATCTGAATCATATATAGGGGAAGCATGATCCTTTGGATCCTTATGAATGTTGCAATTAATATTTATAATTTTCATAATCTCTTTGAATTTTTTTGTGAATGAAATCAGGGGCATGTTCGGGATCTCGTAACATTGATAATTGAGTCGCACATGAAACTTGAGGAACCTTTCAGTTTAACATCATGTGGTTTAACATCTTGCAGTAAAGATGCTATGTTGTGTAGTTTAGAGTCATTAAGCAAGGAAATTGGAATCACAGTTTAATATCGTGTTTCAGGGAAAAATACCATACAGTTTAACATCATGTGGTCATTATAATGACTCATAGTTTAGGGTCATAGAGTTTTGACCATGGGCATCACTGTTATGCGAAATACTTATTTAGAAACATTGAATTGGTGGGAGCTGTGATGAGCTATCAATTCATTGATATCAAGGTGTATTATCCATTGGAATAGACCCTATGTATGACATATGGTCCCTCGCACTTTGACTCAAGATTTGGGGGCTTCATTTTGAGTATCATCGGGGTTTTGAGGACCAACACCATCTATCCTTCTATGAAAGACCGAAGGTGATCCTTTTTATTGAAGGCTTGTGCGATCTGATTTTGGTAGACTTCCAACTAGTGAAAAGTGTGAAAACTTTTTTCATTCATATACTCCAAATCATCAAACGGTCTATGTGGTTTCTCATCGATGGAAAATTGATCACAAATCTCCACACTGAGTTATGGAACTTGAATTTCAATAAGAAAAACTGCCTATGCCCTATATACTAGTGAGTACGGGGTTGCCTAGGTGGTAGTGTGGGTCGTGGTCTGGTAATCCCATAAAGCATAAAGGAACTTGTCTAGACATGATTTATTATCCTTATCTACCATATTTTGGAGTATGTTGGGAAAATTCTTGTTGAAAGCCTATATCTTCCCATTGGCCATTTCATGTTAGCTGGATGAATGGTTGGTTTTGATTTCATACTCCTGGTATAACTTGTCCAACTCATCAAATAAGAAGTTTGTGTTGTTCTCCATCAGTATTGTATGATGGACACCAAATCTGGTAATGATGTTTTCCTTTACAAAGCTAAAAATTATTTTTATCCCAACTTCTTTATGGGCCATGGCTTTGGACCATTTGGATAAGAAGTCGGTTTCTGTGACAATGAAATTTAATTTTCTGGCTGTGGTAGGGGGATATGGTCAGACAAAATCCATCTCCCAGGTAGAAAATGTCCAAGAGTACTTAGCTATGTGAAGTAGCTCCAGGGTTCGGTGAATAAAATTGGCATGAACTTGGCAAGAATATAAATTCATGGTGAATATGGAACAATCCTATATCATATTGGGACGATAGTATCCAAGCCTTTGAATTTGATGGGAGAGCATGGTTGCTGATTAGTGCGCTCCAGAAGCTCTGGTGTGCACTTATTTCATGATGGTAGAAATATCTTGTTCATTGATGCACCTATGAAGGACTATGTCAATGCCTCATTTAAAGAAAACATTTTCTTGGTTTATTCCATTTTACAAGACAAAGTTTAATGCCCATCTCCCAATCTGTTCTCTTCTAGCCCTATCGGGTGGGAGTTCCCCCCTCTGAAGTTAATTTGAAATGGGAGTCATCCAGCAGGTGGTGTAACCATAAGTCTTAGAAATAAGTATAATATCATCTAATTCCTCCGTATTGTTCTGAATAAATGGAAACACCATTTGATGGTGTGCAGTGCTAATAATCATTTCATCCTGGTCTGGATCAGCCAGGGTTGTACTGGTATTTTCCAATGCATCAGCTTGAGTATTTTTCAATTGGGAGACATAGGTCAATGTTGGTTATAATGGGAATTCTTCCATTAGTTCCCTAACATGGTTCGTCAAGGGGGCCAACACTTCTTTCTTAATGGCATAGTCACCATTGAACTGATCTGAATCACCTTTTATCATCAGGTGTTCGACTCAAGCATAAAGTGTCTGCTCTAGGCCAGTAATGAGGGAATGTTATTCTAATTCATTATTTTTGCATCCCTATGAAAGTAGGAAGGATTAGGTCAAGATTTCCTTCTCAAGAAATATGAGTGCAACTCCCAAAACTACTTTTTTGAGCTTGGTATCCTCTATCCTTTTCCCTGTTGGGCTTCTGGAAGCACCATCAAAATACATTTTCAATGCCCAGGGGTATTCTTATATGAAGAACACTTCTTCATCAGGAAGTTCAGAATCCAAAAAGATTGTTTCCTTTGAGGGGTGATATTCCATTAATTATGAAAATTCATGGCCTTTAATGGCCTTTTGGGGCACAAAAAATATGTCAAATTGTTGTAGGATGACTTCCCACCATGATAGGCATCCATTTATCATGGGATAATTGAGGATATACTTGAGTGGGTTGTAGAGGGAGACAAGATATACCTCATGGTGCTGCAAGTAATGCCTTAATTCCTAAACTATGAAGATTAGGTCTAGGTAGTTCTTTTCAATTCTTGAATATCGAGTCTCAACAGCGATCACTGTTCAGCCGAGGTAATAAGTATTTTTATCACAGCTAGTCTCATTCTTCTTCATGAGGAAAGTGCCTAATGACCATTCCAAGGCAGCTACATAAAAAATGAGTGGTCTCCCCTCAACTGGAGGGATCAAAACTAGTGGGATTAGGAGATATCTTTTTATATTTTCAAAATCTTCTTGATAATAATTATCCCACTCATACGTAACCCCTTTCTTCATTAACCTGGTGAAAGGTAAAACTTTACCTGCATGGTTGGCTATGAAGCACCAGATATAGGACAAGTTCCCCTGGAGACCCCTCAGTGAGGTTGTCAGGTGAAGAAATGCCAAGGATGGATTTTTTCTTCTCAAGGTTGACTTTGATGCCGTGATGGCGTATGACGAAGATAAGGAATTCCCATTGGTAATGCTGAAGGAACACTTTAGCATATTCATCTTTAAACTATGTTGTAGCGGTTTGTTGAAGATAATTTTAAGATATGTCATGTGGTTTTAGCTCTTTCACGATTTAACCATTAGATCTTTGACTTAACACTCTAGGAAATTTACCAGGAAGGGCTTGAAAATGTGATTCATGGTGGGATAATATGTAGCGCCAACATTCATTACACCAAAGGAAATCACCTTATAATAGAACACTCCTTGAGGGCTCCTAAAAGTAGTAGCTTATTCATCTCCTCAGGCCATTTAGATCTGGTTGTATCTAGAATAGCCTTCCATGAAAGAGAGGACCTCATATCCAATGGTCGAATTGATAAACCATTTTATGATTGGGACCAAAAAATCATCTTTTGGGTAGTGCTGATTAGGGTCCCTGAATTTGATGTAGACTCTAATCTGTTCATTATTCTTTTTGACAGGGATTGTTTTTTCCAGCGAGATTGGATATTGGACTTCCTAGATAAAGTTATATTTGAATATATTTTTAACTTCAGCCTCTATTTTGGCAGTATGGATTGGGTGGGTCCTTTTGGATACCTTCTTATAAACCTGATGGTCTTTCGGCAGACCCAGATGATGAATGGAAACCTTAGGATCAAGGCCTAGAATTTTTGTTCAGTTCAAGAAAACACATCTCGATTATTTTTTATGAAGGGGGTATATTCCTCTTGCTCCTATAAATGTATTTCCACACTAATCAGAGTGGGCTACATGTCATCTTTGGTGACGAGGTTTATCTTTCTATATTCATCGATTCAGGTGGAACACCATATTCAAATGTGGGAGGGGAATCTTTGAGGTATTCTTCTTCTTCTAATTATTCTTCATTATCCTCTTCATCATCTGCTTCATCTTATGATGAAGAGAGAATTCTCGAGATGAACTCTTCGATATTTTGAGAGAAATCATCTTCTTCCATAGTGAGTAAGGTGGGAACGGTCTGGGGTCCCATGGATGGGTAGGGAGCATCTTTTTTAGGGATTTCCTTAACAACATAGGAGTCATCCATCTCTTCAATGTATTTGGACTTTTCATTCATGACAGAAATCATGTAGACGATTGATTTTTCATTCGAGCTTGAACTTATGAATTCAACTTAGTTGATGGACAATACATACTCTTCCCCATGCTATTGGATGGGATCAGCGAGAGGCATTTTCAATCCATTCGAGGAAGTGATCCAGTCAACATTGTCAGCCAAAGACTGCTTCTCTTTCGTTTCATAGAACCCCACCTCGATGTAATGTGATTCATAGGATTCTAATGGGGATTTATCAGTATAAAATGTCCCATTTTTTCCATTAGCGCAATATTTGACGCATGAATGGTATGATGATGGAATTACAGTATGCTGATATAACTGGGGCCTCTCTAACAGAATGTTGAAGGTCATACTTTTTTTCACTACCAAAAAATATAAATCATACACAAGGTATCCAATACAAGTTTTAAGCTTTATTCATCCCAACAGCTTCTGGTTGCTTTTTTCATATCCCAGCAGAGGCGTGGTGCAGGGTATTAAACTATCCTCATTATAGACCAACTAATGAAGTGTTTACAGTGGGAGGAGGTTGACTCTGGAGCTGTTGTCGATGAAAATTCTTTGAACATCAATGTTGTTTATCTTTCTCGACACATATAAGGATTTGATGTGCCCTTTCATGATGGCGTCTTCATCCTTTCTTGTAAAGGAGATGATGGCATGAAATTCTTCAGGATTGGTCTCTATCTGATAGAATCTAACCACTACCACATTGCCCTTGAATTCTTGGGGACCTGGTAAGGCTTCTATAAGTGCCTCCCTAATGTCTTCGGATAGACTCAAGGAATCTAGGATAGATAGCTTCACCAGTACTCAGGCTAGCTCCTTTAGAATATCATATTTCTTCTCTAAAGGTCAGTGATTCCTAGCTCGGGATGCTCTTTCATGGACACTTTAGGGGATTGATCTTTGGAAATACATGGTCTGGTCTCTATTAGAGGATCTGGTGGTACTGCGGTACTTTCTTGAGTTCGGGCGAATTGTTCTTGTTTTATGCCTTTGGAGATTGGATATCTGTTCTTCCTCCGATGGATACTCCAAGATGGATGGGATTGAATTTCTTTTGGTGGGGGAATAAGAACATTTTGGTTCTCTTTGTGTCTGTTAGAGGGTCCTTCCATGGGTTTCTACAATGTTAATGGTTTTAGATAAGGTCTGGCCAAGAATTTGACTCATGCCATGATCATAACTTCTAGGAAACCCTCAGCCTCTATGGCCTCTTCCTCCAACCCTCTAGTAGGATGTGGGGAATTTGATTTTTCATCCATAATATCCATTAGAGAAGGGGTCCATCAATTGAATGACATTAATGGAGCCAAATATTAGTTCTTGATCTGACAATGCTTCTTTCTGATGGTCTTCTTCTAATGTTTCCATTTGGCAGGGTGGTTCCCGTTGTAACATTTGATAGGGCGAAACCCGTTGTACCAAGTCTACTAGAATGAAGTCCAAAACTGTTAATACCAGCTTTGAATTTGGTTCCATATTATCTTCTTGCTTCTTCTTTCTTCCCTTCTTTCCCTTAGAGGGCTTCAGGGCTAAGGATAACAGTTTTGTTTCATCAAGAGCTATTGGGGGAATGGTTGGTTGCTTCAACTGCACCTAGGAAGTTTCATGAGCTCAATTGACTATTTTTCAAGTCATCCAACTGTCAAAAAAATTTCCCCTTTTTCTAGTGACTTCTTTCCACTCCTCTTACTCTCTTGGGTCTAAGGTGGAGATATACGCCACTAGTCCTAGCAGCGGACCCAACTTGACTTGTCCATAGTCCACCATATTTTTGCACGATATCCTATAGGATGATTCACTCCTGGATGGTGTGACCTAGTATCAAGTGATACGGAAAATAATTTGGATGGTATTCGAGACTCACTTCATCAGCTCTCATTGGATTTTCTAGCTGGAGAAAGTTGTAATTCATGGTGGCTATGAAGTAGCTGCTTACTTGGTCACCTTGGAATGAGTAGAATTTATTTCTTAACTCGAACCAATTTCTTTTAGAACCCATTCACTCATATTTCCATGGAGGGGTTGTTGTTGGTGTCTAGGGGGTCCTGAATGGTTTGGTGGAGACCTCTCAACTAGATCATGTGTTGGGGGTGGTTAAGTATGAAAAAAACCACTTCATCTTTTCCTGTTCCTTTTTTAGGGGATGATGGAACCACCTGGGACTTGACATTGGTCCAGTGTAAGGAGTCTTATATCCTTTGGGAATTGTCAGAGAAATATCATAATCCACTTGTTTACATCACTAGGAGGAGAGGTGTTTTCAATTCATCATGAAGGTTATCAGTGCACATAGTGGGAATTTCATCCTGGGGGAGTGGCCAGTTCAGGGAATAAGTCAGGATTTTCTATCTGGCAATAAAGTATGAAACTATTTCATTCTCTCTCTTGTTGTAGTTCATGAGATCATTGACTGTTGTCTTAGGCAATGTCAAACTAACCTATAAGAGAAACTGTCACTGTAGTTCTTCCCAGCCTGTGTTTGAGTTATCTGGAAAGATAGTATACCATATGAAGGATGAAACCTATAGGTTTTGCACAAAGAACCTATTGTTTACTACTTCTTGATGCTCCGAATTTCCCATCATGGGATCACAGTAAGAGGAATAGTTCATTAGATGTTGTTCTGGGTCTCCTGAACCATTGAACACTAGTAATATGAGGTTTCTGATGTTTTTTTGGCAATGGAATGTTTCTCACCCAATCAAGGTAGGGCTTGTGCTCGGGTTTTATCAATGTGTTCCACCCTTACATGGATTCTAGTTGATCTGTTAGTTTCTCGATGGTATTCAAGATCCCTTGATGCATATCCTGCTAGACTTGAGCATGGGCGGGTGCTGCATGGGCCAAATATGGACGAGCCGATGATGCTAGAATTTGGGTTGGATACCCATTCAAGGGTATCCTTTGTGGGTTCTCCTGAATATACTCTAGCTGTTTTACTAGTGGAGGGAAGTCTTGATGTCCTTATGGGGATGGATTAAAGTATTTTGATTGTTTTGGTGCTGGATTGGATGGACATCTGAGATTGACTTCATTTACCATGACGAGTGCTTGTGGTAGGGGCACCTCTTCTAGGAACACCTTTTGACGTTCCCCAGGGGGAACACATCCGAAAAGATGGTTCCCTCGATGTATCTCGACATTAATTCACCTGATCTCTTTCATTTCATTCCCTTTCTTGGTGAATATTTACTTGAGAGTAAGGTCCATGTTCTTAGAGGGAGAGGGAGGTGGTTCATAGGTGACCTAGTATTTATTCTTCTCCTTATTAGGGTTTCACAAGGGAGGTAATGACGGATTAACTGAGGGGTGCTCAAATTTAGGGTCGCTCTCTAGTTCTTGGTATGTACACCATCAGACTCAGTGTGGGATGCCTATGGGAGGGAACCATCTTCACTTGTGTCCTCTCCCTTTGTATCATTTCTTGTGAGAATCATGGGGTTTTCATTTACCATGTTCACTGATGCATACCGCATTGGGGGTGGCATACTCGGTGTCGAATGGTATGAAATATTTCTGAATCCTTTGTTGAAATTTATCCTTCCATTCTACGATATTATTTGGGTTTCTTGGTGAAATTTTACCCAAAGGGAGCCCTGATATGACCTCGTAATGTGCCTTCGTCTCAGAGGGTATGAACCACAAGATGAGGTGGAAAGAGTGACCTCTCGTCTCATCGTTCTTTCTAAATGGGAGAAGATAGATGTCTGTTGTGTGGGAACTTGAGGTAAAAATGCCCGAATCCCTTTGGGTTGAGGTCACTCTCATTATTTTGTTGATACACTATGGCCTAGATTTGATGGTCTTATGGGGTAATTTTTAGTTAAAATTCCCCTGTACCTAAAGATTGGGGTTGTTCCCACATTTCAGCAGTAGCCACCGCTATTTCCACCTTTTTTATTTCACACACTCCTGTGTGGGTGTGAGATGAGTATGGAACTGGGCCCGCATGGGATTTTTGGGCTTTTGAATATATGATCACTACTTTATGGTTGGATTACATTAGTCGGGAATCCTATTAGATTTTATTGGTTTATTGGATCAAAACCTTTTCAATGGATTGATCTCATCGGACCTGACACAATTGAGACTTACTCTGGGATGGTTTTGGTTGAATATTCCATCTTTCCTGAGTAGGGATTTCATTTTATTTATTTCTTTTGGTAATTAAATTTCAAGATGTCATTTCCATTGAGGTCTACTATACAGGACATGGGTTGAAGTGTAGAGCTCCATGTTATCCCCATCCCCCGAATATGAACTCAATATGGGGCATCCTAATGAGGAAAGGCAACTTGTGCAGTACATGGAGGCAAGCTAGTTCAAGGTTTATATTTCACATTTCTGATCATGGATCCAGTGTAGACAAGAGGGATTCCAGGTTGATTAGATGGTGAAACTCCCCTAATATGTTAACATGGTCTACATGCACATCATATGGCAAGAACTTTTCTTTTTGCTGGAGAAGATTTGTCCACATATTGAGGAGAATGTCACACATACATTCCTCAGACAACTCCCTTGGTATGTCAAAGTGAGAAGTTTTCATAGGGAAATACATCATTCCTATATTATTCTTAGACAGTTGTCTTCTCATGAGAAATATATCATACTTTTGTTCATCCAGGGACTCCTCTACATGATATTCCCAGCTTGACTACTTCTCAATAATTTCGTTCCAAGTAGTTGAGCTGGCAGGAGCCTCATTGATATGTGAATGGCGCAGGGGTGGCTTAGAAGATGAGTGTGGCCCCAGACCATCCTATGGTTGATATAGGATATAACTTTTCATATATTGAGTTTCTAATATGTTTAAATCCAACTTTCTAAGTGCCTCATCATAGGAGGGATTTCTTACATTTTTTCCAGTAAGATGAGGTCCTTCTTTCTAGTATGAATTTTGATTATAGGGAGGACCTTCACAATTAGTGCTACAATGGAGAGGGATACCATTGCAACTTGATGTACGATGGCAGGGAGTTTCCCTACAACATATACAATAGGGAATACCTTTAGGTAAAGCTATAGTGATGGGGGGACCTTCTTTCTACTTGATGTAACTGAGGGGAGGACCTTCTCGATGATTGTTATGATGGCGAGGACAACTATCACAACTTGATATTTGGTTGTAGGGATAATTTCTACAATTTACATCCTGGGGAGGGTTTTATGGATGTACTGAAATGAGGGGAGGACCTTCTCGTTGCTTGATGTTACTATGGAGAGGGCCATCACAACAACTACAATTGCAGGGATGGCATTCCAAATGATTGTAATCATGGTGAGGACTACCAACATGACTCGACGTCCGAATATAGGGTGAAGCATATCTGAAAAGTATACCATGGGGAGGACCATCAGGGAAGACGACAGAAAGGGGAGGACCTTCTTATTGTTTTATCTTCAGGTAAATGGAAGGGATACCCTGAAACAAATCAGGTGATAGGCTCTCATCATTGATCATTCCTAGCCCATGGAGTAATCCGCTGTGGGTGCTCTAGGGGGGACCTGCAGAGCTACTGGTAGAAAAATTATGTGGAGGGCCTTCATAACTATTACTACCACTTCCATAATTTGGTAATGGATTGATAGGGTCATTAGCCTTTATTGATATATGTTTGAGGGTGTTAAGAACTCCAGCTTCTATTAAAGTAGAATAATGTATGTTCTCTTAATTTTCTTATTTCCTTTGGCGCATTTCATTTTTGGGCGCTCTCTTGTAGGTAACCGGGGCCGCTTTCTATTTTTAATAGCCTTAATATATGGTTCCATATATTTTTGGGTCCTATGATGTCGTCGGGATAATCCAATGGACATATTGAGTTTTGGTAGGGATATATGCCTACCTTAGAGCGGCCACCACGTTGGACCAACATCCCCCAGTTGGAACAGATATATGTTCCCAATCTGGTTGTCTGTCTATCTCAGGATATTTTCTTCGACCCTCCTGGACTGGATAAGGGGTGAATAACTATTCCAAAGTTACTAACCCATTTTGTGAGTAAGTCATTCCATTCTTGGAAACCCTGTCGTGGGTATGGTTCCTTTCCTATTATGTCGATTAAATGATATCTTGGCATGTATGGAGGATATGGTCTGGAATCAACATCTAATCTTCCATAATTTTTAGGATGTGATAAGATACATCTATGGTTGGAAAGGGTATGAAGGCCCATTCTGATGTTAGAGAAGAATTCTATGGCTACTCTGGTCCTTCATAGGTTACTAGTAGGTACTAGAAGTTCTCCTGTGTCAGGATAGAGGAATGAGTCTTCCAATGGTTTTCTTCTCTAGTTACCACTGTATTTGATAGGTGAGTTTCATATTCATGAGCATGGATTTTCATCTATTTTCCTGCCACTATATTTGTCTCATGTGATTTTTATGCATCAGCATGAATTTTACTCTGATCATATTTTCTTGCCGCCCTATTTGGATGGCGGGATTGTTATGCATCAGTATGTATTTTTGCCTTCCTGTAGCTATTTTTAATCCTATTTTGATGATAAGATTCTTGTTAATCAGCAGATATCTACATTTTCCTGTAATTTTCTGCTCTATCAGCACAGTGGAACCAGCAATCACTAGTAGGAACATGAACGTGATCATATTGTGCCACCCTTTTTTTTGGTGGGCTTGAGTTGAGGGGGAAGAGTTTTATGTCTTCCCATTGAACGTTGCGACATTTGTATGTAAGAGTTTCTATTTAGGAATAAAGGTGATATCCTATTCTTGATTATATACTTTTCTCCCACGGTGGGCAGCCTGAAGGGCTTAAATATTTTAAACATCAGTAGGTGCCCTCAGTATAAGGTCCTCTTCAGTGTGAGGAGACTTTGTCCCCCTATGTTGGTAGTGAAGCTCTCTGGAAGGGGAATATGATTAAAGACCCTATGTAGTTGAGATGAAGTCACCATCATCTACTTCATTCCCCCCCCCCCAAGATAAGGGAGTTACTTATTATCGTGTTCAGTGGATAGGCTCCTGAAACAGTTCTAGAGGACCACTGACGATGCCTTGTGTTGGGGTTCTAGTCGTGGTTGAGGAGGTGTCTGGAAATATTTTGGAGACTAGAGGTATTGTCTTGTGGCCTCCACTACGGGGAGAGTACCATTTCAGTGGTACTCTTTTATCATCATGTTGGATACCCAGGGTTGAAGACACTGGGTTGGCGAGGGGGTCTTGCTCTTTATAGGGGCCCAACCGCCTGTGGAATTGTTGAGGCTCGTGTCTGCACTGGTTTTTGAGATTTCATTTGGATGGAAGGTTGCTATGTGCAAACCTAATATATATATATATGACATTAAAAAAACAAAACCCCATAAAAGTATTATCTCATGAACATAGTCATATTTTATGATTCAACTCCCCCCTCCCTTTTCTTATTGTGAGGCTAAGGGGCTTGAGTGGGGTAAAACCACCACCTTAGTTAAATATTCAATTCTGGTTCACCATTTGTGTTTCGGCCTCCGAGGCAGCGTGTTCTCAGGTTTAGGGAAGATGAAAAGAATGGTTTGATGGGTGATGAGCATTTATCTGTTATTATAGAAACTTTACCACCATCATCTTTGTTTCAAACCAATCTACATTTTTATTCATTAAGGGGGGATTGGATTGACCCCATGGGGACTAGCCAGTTTATCCCTTCTGCATTACGAAAGAGGTTCCATAGTCAAATAGTTGTAGTAGGAAATTGAACGACGTCAAGTATGTGTCCAATCAGTCATCTTAGGATATAAATTACTCAGATAGTCTCCAGTGGGTTTATTCATGGAGCTAGAAACACCCAATGGACCTGGTATCAATGAATCATGGACCTTCTTTCCAAAGGCAGGTACTTGTTGGACGATGATTTCGCAAACGAAACATAAGGACTCCATTGGTCGAGAGGATTGGAGATTTGTCTCATCGCACCCTTTTGTGGGAAATTATTTCATATTCCAAGAATCTCTTATATATTTAATTCATGTTCATATATTCATTAATACTAGGTTTATTTCCAAAGAGTGTATCCATATGCTACCCCTAGTTTGTAGGATCTTCATAGGCATACATGGATTTGATGCTACTGGGGCAATGCTGCCTTAGTCCATGAAATAATTAACTCTGGAATTTATCTTCATCCAAGGGGGACAGAATATGGCTTTATGTTGGGATCATACCCATAACATGGGATTCCTACTTATCCTCAGGAGAGGAATCAGAGCCCATGTAGTTCGGAAAACTTGGGGCTTATGCATGGGATATTCCCATTTAAGGGGATATGATTGGGTGAACCCTTTTGGAAGGGAACCCCTTTTGAGATTGGGCCTTCAAATAGGCATCCTATGTATCCTAGTTTGACCAAGAATTAGAGTTATCATAATTTAGGATGGGTTGGGGCTTATGTGTTGAAGATGCCCATTTGAGGGGACATGATTTGGTGGAACGTTTTATAAAGGAACCCTTTTTGAGCATTGTTCTTCAAGAAGTAATCCTACTTATCCTAGTTTGAATAGGAATTAGAGTTCTGATAGTTAAGAATGGGATAGGGCTTATGCATGGGAGGTTCCCATTTGAGGGGACATGATTGGGTGACCCCTTTTGAGATCGGGGCTTCAAGAAGGCATCCTATGTATCCTGGTTTGACTAGGAATCAGAGTTCTCCTTGTTTAGGATGGGTTGGTTGTGTGGATATTTTGATCGTCAAAAATTTCTAAGACCATGTGAGTCATACTTGGTGTGAGAAAAAAGAGGATTTGATAGATCCAACCAACCACAAACATCCTCTCACACAAATGGGAGAGGGCGGACCTATGGCGGAAGAAGTCAAGGAGATGGTGGGTGATGGCACAGAGCAATGAACCCTTTAATGTGTGATTACATTAGGGGTCATGCCGCTTGGACCTTGTATGTTTAAGAACTTTCCTTAGTGGGAGTGTCCCAAAAAGCATTCTGGGAAAGGGGAGGAATGTATCCTTTCATCAAAAGGAGAAATGAATATTATTCCTTCAACTGATCACCATTCCTCAGTGAATGGAAAAGAATGTGATCATCCTTAATCCCTAGAATAGGGAGGCTCATGCCAGTGTCCCAAGGTTTGAATCCAGGTTACCATGGGAATGTAGACGTACAGACATCCCTATAGTCTGAACCATTGTGGGGAGAGCTTTCGTGACTCCACTTAGCTTGGGTATGTAGACTCAAAAGGGCATGCTGATGTGCCAGATGATCTAATCATACGGTTTGGGTGGCTTGGGAGGAGGCTTTGGTCTGATTTCAGGGGACTGGTTCATATAGTGGATATAGAGGAATCAATAGTAATGGAAGGGAGATATTGGAGCTAGAGGAAAGGAAATCCGAAGATGCCCCATTCTGCATAATGTTTTCTTATGCGGGACGGGGAGAGCTCTACATACCATAGAGGTATGTGGGTAGAGGGTTCTTCTGCATACTGAAATAGTACGTAGGCTTGGGCAGGGACCACTACCCACCAGAGTGGTACACGGTCATGGATGTGGTCCACTATGCCAATATGGGTTCAACCCACATACTGATGCAGTATACGGTGTAGGGTTTAATCCGCATAGTGATACACTATAAGTAACACTGTATTGAAGGAGGGTCTTAGAACCTATTTTTTTGCGGTGAGTTCATCCGTGAGGAATGTTTGGTTCATGATTAAACTAATTAGGTTCATAGTTTTCCCATTATTTTTAAGTTCCTTATTTTTATGGTTCTTGGTAGGTTATACCTATGGAAACATTTTTCGCGATTTGAACTTCATTGATGATTTGAAACTGAAGCTGGAATCCTCTACGAATTCTTTCTTCCAACCTCTGGGGTCTCCTCCATGCTTTCATTGTCTATCCTTTCTTCATCTGTCTGTACCCCTTTTATAGATCACTGGGAAAAACATATCTATGGGCATGTGGCATAATTTTTTTAAGCCCATGAAGACACATCTCAACCCATAGAAGACTCGGTCAACCAGGGTTTATGGCGGTTGTGGTTCGCAAGTCATGTTTTGTGGAACCATGCATATTTGATTCTTCCGTGAACTATTGAGTTCGCGAGATGGTATGTGGATGGACTATGCATGATTTATTCTACTAAAGAATTAGTTTGAGGATTCTTGGGATTGATGGCCATCGAATCATGGGCCAGCACCTCATGGGTCCTTCCGCATATCTGTGGTTTTCCATTCATGTGTTCCGCGAACCTTTCCTAGTAATAGATACGCATCCAGGATGGATCCATTTTAAAATTTTGATTTCTTCAGGTTTCTTCTCATATTTTCAATCCAACGTGTATTTCGTTTCATAACCCAAAATGAGGGATTATTTTCTTTCCCTTTTCTGAATTTCCAGGACCCTACAACCACTAAGGTAGGTCTCATTGCAACAAAAAATGTGTTGAGTACTTCTCATTATGGAATATAAACGTACATTATTTACTGACCTTATCCTCATACCTATGGTTGACTCTAATATAATCATTATAATAGACTAGATTTAAAAATATGATGTGAAATTTTATTTTAAGAAGATGAAAATTAGGATTTTTTAGGAAGACATAAAATCCATTATCTTTAGAGAAGAAGCTTTATCATCTGATTCTTATCTAGATCCACCCCTAGTAGCTCTACTGAATGAAATTAATAGGGATGAAGAGAAAACATCATCTAGGGATTATAAATGTAATATTCAAATTGAATTTGTACTAATTTTATGGGAATAAATTGATGTATTTCTTGAGGAATTACTTACACAGACCCGAGAGTGTGAGGTTTATTTTACCATTGATTTAATCCCTGATATAAGACTAATATCAAATATTCCTTATAGAATGGCCACTGTGGAATTAGAGTATTTTAATAAATAACTAGATGAGTTTAGTAATAAGTTATTTATTTAACCTAGTGTTTCTCTATGGGGCGCCTATGTTCTATTTTTGAAGAATAAATATGGGTCCTTAAGCCTATGCATCAACTATAGAGAAATTAATGTTATTAAAATAAAGAACAAGTATCATATACGTCATATTAATTATTTATTTGATAAAATTCACAAAGATCAATACTTTTCTAATATTTACCTTCTTTCTGAGTATCATTAATTGCGAGTAAAGAAGGAATACATTCTAAAGAATTTTTTTGTATTAGGGATGGACATTAAGATTTTATAGCAATTTCATTTGGATTGACTAATTCACCCACTATTTTATTGAATCTAATAAAATGATTATATAATGAATATAGTGAGTATTTTTTTAGTATTTATTAATGATATCTTGGTGTATTCTAAAATCTATAAAGACTATGATATTCAATTATGTAGTTTTATGGGTTTAGAATGTTACTATCGATGATTCATTCAAAAAAATTCTTGATTATCTAACCCTTTAATCAATATCACATGTAAAGTGGATATGTGTTCCATAAATACCTGATCTAAAAAGATAATAATTAGATTATTCTCATAGCTCAAATTTCATTATTCACTCAGGTAGTACAAAGATGTGTAGATATTTGAAGGAAAATTTTTTGTGGGATAATATGAAGTAGAAAATTACTAACTATATATCAAGATATCTTGTTTTTAACAAGTGAATTATGAGAGACAAAATCTTAGACTAGTCATCCAACCTATAACTATTACTATGGGGAAGTGGGACTAAATTTCTATGGACTTAGTCACTAGATTACCATATACCCTTAGAAATAATGATATAATAAGGGTTTTTTATCGCCTTAAATAATCAGAACATTTTCTTTCTATAAGAGAGTATTTACATCTTGAGTGCCTAGAAAGACTCTATATTAATGAATTTATAAGACTTTATGGTGCACCTCTATTGATTTTGTCTGATCAAGATCCCTATTTTACATCAAAATTTTATAAGATTATTTAGGAGGATTTGGATATTGAGCTTCATTTGAGTATTTTTTATCACCCTCAAACTAATGGACAATATGAATGTACTATTCAAACATTATATTCCATTTTGATATGATGATCACTTAACTTTCATGTAATGTAGGATTAGTATTTACATTTGGTATAATTTTCCTATAATAATAGTTTCTATTATAGTATTCAAATGGAACCATATAAAGAATTATATGGAAATCGATTTCATGCTACAACTTTTTGGGTTGAAGTTGTTGATATTAAACTTGTATTCCTAGAACTTATTAATGAAATAATAACAACATTTAAGATTTTTTAGGATCATATTAAAGCATCCCAAAGTAAAAAAAAGATTTATGATAATAATATAAGAAAGGATTTGGAAATTCAAGTGGGATATCATGTCTTTCTAAAGTTATCTCAATGGAAGGGTGTCATAAGGTTCAGTAAGAAAGGGAAACTAAGAATCGGGTAAACTAGACCATTTGAAATTTTGGAAAGAATTAGAGATGTGATTACCAATTATAAATGTCACCAAGTCTCTCCAAATTTTAGTATGTGTTCCACATATCATTGTTCAAGAAGTACATGCCAGACCCAATGAATTCACTCACCTATAAATAAATAGAACTAGAACATGATTTGTCTTAATGTGAAGAGTGTATCGAGATTCTTGACACAAGAGAGAAAGTATTGATAAATTTGATCGCTCAACTAGTAAAATTTATTTTGAAATTTCTTAAAATGGGAGACGTTAGGTGGAAACCTGAGGATGTTATAAACAAGAACCACCCTTATCTGTTTAGAAGGAATCATTCATCAAAACTTTTGACGATGAAATTTCTGAAGGAGGGAAGAATATAACACCCCAACATTTATAGTACGTATCTTCTTAAATAAATTAAATTTATTCGATAGTTTATGTTTCAAAAATGAATTGTGGTATACTATTAAATATTTTCATGATGGATGGAATAGTAAAATAACTATAAGGAATAATAATATTGGCATTAGAATAATAAACTCACACATTGAATTAAAAATAAAATTTTGATATCTTATATATGAAAATATGATATACTTATATCATATAATAAGTAAATAAATGGTTTAAAAATGATAAATTAAGTGTTGGTATTTTTGGGAAACATAAATGTTTATTTACAATTTCATAATTAATATAATGTTTTAAAAGAAAATTTATTTCAAAAAATAGATTCATAAATTAATATTTTGTTTTATTATTATTATATGATAATTTTATGAGACATTTATTAAATTTTCAAATTCATTTATAATTTTAAAACCATTATTTTTTGAATAAATAATGATTTAAATAAAAAATTAATTTTCTCATATTTATAAAATTATTTTTATAAACTGGAGTCTATTTTAGAATTATACCAATTGAAAAATGGTTAGGGTACATTTTTTGGGATTTTTCTAAAATAATTGAATTTTGGTGAATAGTGAAATACGGTAATTTATAGTATTAGCTAAATAAATGAATTATTGAGTCATGAATGATGTTTAGGAGATGTAAGAATTATTATTTCAAATTAAAATTGTATTTAGTCATAATAATCAATACTATTGATAATCTTGATCTAAAATAGTAAACTAATGAATAAAATAATAAAAAAACCATCATAATACTCCATTATAAATACCGCCCTCACCACCTCTTCTTCTCACACTTTTTAAGCCTTAAAGATTACTAATATTCTTCCTAATAAATATCTCAAAAAATTTATCCAATTTTTGACCTTATTGGTCTTACCAAAATACCAATCCCATGTTCTTTAAAGAGGTTCTCCATGAGACTCTATATAGGAGGTAGAATTTTTTTTCGTTCTCTTTTAATTTATTTTATCTTATTTTCTTTTCATATCATATCCTTACCAACTCTATACAAACATGAATGATAAATACAGTATATTATATATACTTTAATGTTATTATGTTGATGTAATAACCATCGTCAAACCCTTTTTCCTCTACCTTTTATTCTAAAAATGTAAACACCATCCATCATTTGTCGATTTACCGCAATCATGGGTGATACATTTTCTTTTTTAATTACTGCCTTCAAGTCTGGTCATAAAACCATTATTATAGTAAAATTAGATTTTATTATAAATATTATAATTTATATAATTTTCATGAATAAATATATAAACATGATATCGAATAAAATTATATAAGTCTGTGATGGTCCTAAAATCCACCCAAATAAATTAATTCATTTTCATTAATGTTCTATCTAATGACTCATTATCATACCATATAAAAAATGATATATAAGAGAATTTAATATTATTTATGTTCATTAATAACATATGATTTCAATTCTATATAACTATTCCCATTTTACAAGATCTTTCATACATGTATACAAGTGAACCAATCATGAATGCCAAGGAAACGAACAATCTCGAATGACAATATTGAATATTATAACTCATCAAAAAGTCTATAAATGAAATTAAAAAAAATGATAAATAAAATAAATGTATAATAGTTTCTTAAGTAAATTATTAAGGAATTTAATTTAATTATTAAAGACAATAAGTGAATGTTCAGAACACTTTTGGACATAAGGTAAGAGATTCTTTCCTAACACCCCATTTTCCTTTAGGTTACACTTTCTCCCTATTTACCCCAATGTTATTATTAATTATTCTTAATTAAATCTCATAAATTTTGTGTGTATATTTAAAACATATGTACCAAGATCAATTATTCATTATTTGATGAGTAAATGCTTGTTTTATAAGGTTCCTTTTTCAATTCCTTCCGATAAGCAAGCCTTGTTAAAGGGAACTTCCCAATTTATTACCCATTTTCAAGTACACAACAAAATATGTTTTAAGACACCAATTTTGTTTTCTAAAATCACTATTTTTATCATGAAAAACTATCTTTTTTTAAATTCTGATTTTATAAAAACAATTATGCTTTTTTCCACTTCAAAGACTCGTAAATATTTTCTCTTAAACTATACTAAAGTGGCTCATTTATAAAGATTCTTAAACACTATTTTTATATCTTTTCACATAATTGGGAAATCATTTATTATGGTATATTCATATTTTACCTTATGAATATCCAAGTATTATTTTAATCCATTCTTTCATGGAAATCATTGTAATATTACCTTTGGTTATGCCTTATTCCACACTTATTTATTTATGTGGGGTGTATGGATACTTTCATTTTATTTATGATCATTATTCATTGAAGGTTTAATTAAATATCCATATTTATTTTATGATGGACATGATTATTGTATTATATTTATACCATTTTAACATATGGTGTTTATTTTGAATGTTGTTTTAACTGGGGAAATATTGATGAATTTGTATCCTCTACTCAAAAAGAATATTTTGATAAGTCATATTGTTCATGAATTAAATATATGTATTAATTATTAATTGGACTTATAGTGATGGGTGGGACCAGATATAGATAGCCTATAGATGCATCAATAGGTCTTAGGTGACAAAATAGTTTGAAAAAAACCCTTCGTTTTTGTTTCTAAGAAGAATCATAAGGGCTTCCACCCACAGACTTAAACCATCTTAACGGTATAATAGTTCATGTTCCAGATACAATACGTCCAAAAATTAATAATTTTCATCATTTATAATTCTGTTATTACATTCGATAATATTTTCACTATGAAAAAATCAATGGATACATTTTCATTCTTAGGGTATTGATGGAATGTGTTTTTATTCATTTTCTTTCTTTGCCATAATGAATATGCCTTATTGACTTTTCTTCAATTATTATTGATTCATGTAACCCTCATTGAGCATTTTATCTCATCCATTTATTGATTTTTTATCCTCATGTTATGAAGATGAAATCTTTGAATAAGTTTCAATGAAGCATTTTATTTTCCTTTGTTATGTTTTATGTTTTATTACCAATGTAATAAGGGAACCGTGTGTGTATCTAGTTCTTAAATAATACTAAACTGAACAATATTTTATGATTTGATCTCTTGTATCTACAAAATTGTAATAAAATAACCACTGACTCTGGGATACTGGGGTTAGGTTTGTTACATTTACCTTTCATTTTTTAAATCATAATATGTATTATCTCATGCTGACTTATTATTTTTCTTTACTTCTTTTCAAAATGTGGTTTTATTATCCTTTTTATCATATGGGTTTCAAAAATTTATTTTCAAAATATTAAAAATGATTTCCGTAGTGACCCTAGTCCCAGGGTACCTATGAGATATGATATACTTAACATTTCATTACATTATTTACAAATTAGATATCATGTCCCATTACTATAGAAGATCGTGAGGCTTAGGATTCTGGGAAACCAGCTTCTTCTGATAAACTTTGTTAGTACAAAACATGCCTGAAAAATTTAAAACAAAAACGTAGGTTGAGAAAATATGCCCTGTAAGGGGTTTTAAAAACTTTTTAAGAAAACTCTTTCTCAAAGCAGTCCTTTTGAAGTGAATAAAACACTTCGCTAAAAACAAAGCATTATCTTTCCCTAAAAACATGAAATCCAACATTTTTGAAAACCACTTGCCTGGAGAATAAGTACGTGCTTAAAATAAACATTAAAGTAAACATGATCAGAGAGTGCAACACATAAAGAATAGATAATACATAATTTTCAAACAAGGTTACTTTAGTTCTAAAAGAAATCTTTGATTAAGCTGGGAAAATATTCATATCATGATTCATGAGCATATAGAGTTCTTCTAAAAACATACCACATGAAATACAGTTCTTATCACATAATTACATTTTCATAGTCATGGGAATTTTCAACTAGGGGATGTCCTGTTAGTTGAACTAACCCCTGGTTGACCATTTATCATCACATGTAGAGGGAATGTCTAATCCCAGACTTTATCAAGACCTTGCATCAAGACCGTATAACATACTTGACGGGTCAAGGCTAACCGCCAATCCCGTTTCTATGGTAGCACAAGCCAAGGATAACTGCCAAGACCGTCGCACATAACGTCTCATGAGGCTCATACATTACCCAATGCATTGGAGTGCTCTATAATTCCGGGCACACCCATCACATCATTCATATTGCACTATATAATTCCGGGCACACCCGTCACATTTAAGTCCAATACATCCCTCACATATCTTGACATGGTCTTTCATTCATAGGGTTTCATTCATACATTCTTAATTAAACCCCCTTTTCACATACATATTCATAACTTGAAGACAGTTCAATCATTAAAAAAACTAAGACATGCATGCTAAAAATCTGTACACATAAGAAATTATCTTAACAATTGAAAACATGGGTGAACATAAACACTTTAACATTCCAAATCATCATAATACCAAGTTAAAACAAGGTCGTTCATAACTATTACACATGTTGATAAATGGGCATCGTGGTTGTTTAATTAAAACTGTGTGGATATAATTACGGTTAGAGATATAAAGTGTGAAAATAGGTTCATCTTGGGAAGTCATGTATATGTGTATGCAAACTGCATGAATATATAAATTGTTGTGTAAAAACTCATTTTCACTTTGAATAACATGAACTTTCCTTTGAAAAGTTTGCAAACATCATAGGAAGAACTTATATTTGAAGACAATATATTGATACATGGTTATATGTACCTATATATATATATAAATTTAGGTTCATATACACATGTGCATGGGTTTACCAAATTAAACCATACTCAAAAATATTTCTCATGTTATACCTTAAACAAAATTAATGTTTGGTAAAAACATCTGGAGTTCTTTTACATAAATGAAAAATGTTAATATAATTTCCATAAAACCATTATTGACATAAAATCAGTCTTGCATACAATAAGGTCGATCCATAAATATGAGTACATATATATGAATACATGTATACACTTGTAAAAGTTTAAGGAATTCATACTACCCATTTTCACAAAACAAAATCATGATTTATCAAGAATAGTGATAAATGAAAATTTTCAATTGAAAGAATTATTTTGACATCAAACTAACCTTTAAACTTCATCATACATATAAAATAGTTTTGGGTACTTTTATTGAAATAATAATCTTTTTGAGTAAATAAAATTTAACAAATTACAAAACAAAAGAAACAAGTTCATCCATTATTCACATTGATGTACATATACATCTATATAATTACATGTACATATACATCTCTATGCTCCATATACTTGCATGATTTACATGTTCATGCAATTACCCGAAAACTTCATTTTTTCATAGGCGAAATAAAACCAGGGTTATAAACATGTGAAAGAAAGGTGTACATATGCATGTATCGTTGTATATATATGTATGAATATAAATATATATATATATATGTACCCACATATGCATGAAGAGTATACACATTTATATAACCGTGTATATTCACTGAATCAGATGAAAAATTAAAACAAGGAGACCTCCCCTACTCAGATTCGATCCTAGAAAGAGGAAAATAGGTTCATATGGCCTTGTATATATATCTATACATACTTATATAACAAGTGTATATAAATATGTATAGCTTATTGAAACTAAAGGAAACAAAGCAGAGGAGTTTCCTTTACCCCTATTTGGTTCCCAAGCTGAAAGGGAACTCCTCACGGTCTGGGTTTGCACCGGGTTTATACACACAAAAAATACATATATAACACGTATATATATATACTGAGATTAAACGAAACAAAAAAAACATTCCCCTCACCTTCTCTTGGGGATGAGGAGAGGAAGACAAATCAGCGACGAGGCTGGTCCGGTGGTCGGAGATCCAAGGAGCTTCGGGTTCCAACTCTTCGGCCTTTGGTGAAAAACTTTCCGGCCTTCGGTGCGACCCGGGGTTTTAAAAAAAACACAGAGGAACCTTCGCGAAGACATCGACCGGATAGCCGAGGCCGAGTCGGTGCCAACCCGTGGAAAACAGGAGATAGTCGGGTCCCCTCGCCGGCCTAAGAGAAGAAAACAAAGCCCTACACCCTACAGATACAGCTGTGCGGTGAAGAAGAAGGCCGCAAGACACGGGGAAAGAAGGAAACCACAAAATGGATGGACGACTGAGATTAGAAGGGTGTTGATCGGACGGCTTAGAATCAGTGCGGCTTTAAAAGAAAAGAACGGCTGCAATGGAGCGCGAGATCCGACGGCTCTGGGCTACTGCGGCGTTTAAAGAAACACGGTTCAACGGT
Source organism: Viscum album (assembly GCA_963277665.1). Taxonomy (NCBI): domain Eukaryota; kingdom Viridiplantae; phylum Streptophyta; class Magnoliopsida; order Santalales; family Viscaceae; genus Viscum; species Viscum album. The sequence continues at coordinate 1,542,259,534 of OY728143.1, forward strand.
TTAAAAAAAAGACAAAGTTGTTTTAATATTATTTTCTATTAACTTATTATAGAATTGTTTTTATTATTAATAATCAATTATTAATCTACTTTTATTATTTTCAGAAAAGTCATTGGTCAATGGATTATTCAATAAAAAAATACATTTATTTAATAAAAAAACATCAATAATTTTATTAACCTTATTATATTAACTTTATTATTATTAAACCATAATTATTGATCACTTATTATTATATATTGAAAGGTCAATGGTTCATTTAATATAAAAAAACATTGATTAATTCAAACTTATCAAAACATATTATAATTTTTTTCCTTTATTAACAAATTATCTTAATTCCCTTAATTAAAGATTAATATTATTAATACAATTAAACATTAAACATAACTACATTTATAATTATTTTCAAAATCACACATAAGAGTGTGTTGATATAAATATTACCATTACGAAACACATAAGTAAATGAAATCATGATTTGACATAGTTTTCAAAACTGTTAATTCAAATTATAAACATTTTCATTAATATTATCACTTATATTTAATTTAGAGATAAAAATAATACATTTAATTTAAGGTTTGATTCAACATATATATATGTAACTCATAAAGTAAAAATCAATCAGATTTAATATAATTAGAAAATAAAAGATTAATTGCTCAAGTTAAAAACATGTATAGTAAATAGTGGAAAAAAATTATATTAATTTTCACCATTTTGAAGAATAAAATACAATTCACATTTTGGGGAACAAGAAATAAATTAATTATATTACTATTGATGTCATTCTTTAAATATTAAAGCAAATTACATAATTAAATTTTCGAACCTTTCGGGGGTAAACCATTCTTATCTCCAACGGTCCAAAATAAAACATTAGTGGATAGGAGAATCATGGGGGAGCCAACGGTCATATTTATAGCCGTTAGGGTTCAACGATCGAATTAGTGTTCTTATAAATAGTCTGGTCTCGGGGTATCCCTCAATCAATGTGATTGAAGGAGAAAGGTAGAGATGGTTCGTGTGATTCCCTTAGTGCTCAGCACGGTTGCAGTGGCTTCGGACATCCTCATGTTTATTCTGATGGATGCCAGAAACCCTTACCGCCTTCTTGGGGTCCTGGTGGTTTTAAGCAGTCACCCTATTATTGTAGTCAAGTTTTTAATTGGGGTTTTTGGTGATCTTATCTTCTTGTTCGATCAGTGTGAGTTGTAGCCACCGAGATGTTACTCATTTGAATAAAAGGTCCTTTCATTCATTTGATGTGTTTTTCTATTTTATTATTATTATTATTATATTATAAGATAATTGTTTGTTCAATTAACGGGTGGCATTGTAAAACAAACTTGTCATTACTCAAAACTCGGTTTCTCGGGCCTTTACATTACTTCCCCCTTTAAAGAATTGCGCCCTCACAATTCTAATCATAAAAAAGAAAAAAAATGAAACCCCACACGTACAACATTACCGAAATAGTGGATCTGGCTCTGTTAACGGAATACCAAATTTGGAACATAGTTCTTCTGTTTCCCTAGCACAGATGCACTTCGAACAGTACGTCTTGAACTACTGCTCGTGCATACTGCACACGGCCTTCCAAAGGGAGGCTCATGCAGTGAAAATCTCGGAAACGCCCGAGTAGATAAACTCCCTGATAACTCTCCGGGCCACATCACGCTCGAGGTAGTCGAGAGGAATGATGCGATTGAGGAGAATGAAATTCAAAACTTGTAACATATAGGCTGCACTAAGGTGGCCATCCTGAGCAGCTACGAGGAAGCATGCTCTGGCAGAGAAGTTCTATGCCAGTGTAAAACACTAGAAGAGGCCTTCGTAGTACCTTCCCCTTCGCCTATAGTAGGGGAGTTGAGCAGTGGAAATGAGGTGAAAAACACGACCATCCTCTTGACACAAACAAAGAATCTCAGGGCCATTTGCTAGATCGACCAGACGTTGGCAGGACCCTCGCAGGTGGAGAAAGGATGGATAATCCACCGTGCATTCCCTGATCATGATAACCTCTACTAACTCATCGGGTAGTGATGAGAAATTCGTTTGACCAGCCATATGAAAAAAAACATTAGAAAGAAAACTCTTAACAACATTGATAAGGTATAGGCAGGAAAGGAAACATGAAACTTCCATTTATGAAAAAGTTTACATGACAAAGCCTAAGTTTACTAAACATACGCCACAAAGAGTGGCAAAACTCCCTAACTCTTAAAACCACACACAGCCTGAACAGACAAGACTAAACTCATGGGAACATCTTTGACACCTCCTGATTTTAGCGTGAGCGGTATGGAGTTGGGAAACAACATTATACACCTCTTTCCTAAGAGACAATCGGGTGGACTCATCTTCCAACACTCCAAGGTCTATTAACTGGTCCCAGAAGCCGTAGTGCAGAATCTGGAATAAGTAAGCCGCTCGGAGGTCTCCGGCAGCAGCATCTTCTTGAAATGGGTTATCAAGCATCGTTCCAAAATTTTCACCAGTCTTGAACACTCGGAAGAGTCCCTCGTGATACTTTCCCCGACGTGCATAAGAGGGAAATTGGGTCATCATCATTAGGAGATAATCCATCCCCAATCCCTGGTGAAGACTAAGCACCCTAGGCTAGTTTGACACGTTATACAGGTGCTTACATGTCATGCCAATTAAGGCGTAATTTATAAAGTTCTCACGGCTAGCTAGAGATACAATGTTCTCTAGAGCCTCAGTGGGAAGTGACAGTAGGTCGGTAGGTACATTTTCATCAGCGATATGAAAGTTATAACATTTTTACTTAGTCAATCATAGCAATACATTCATACCACCTGGTTTTCCAGAGTTTCCTGAACCTATCCTTTGATACCAACTGTAGCGACCCTAGTCCCAGGGTGCCTATGAGACATGATATACTTAACATTTCATTACATCATTTACAAATTAGATATCATGTCCCATTACTACAGAAGATCACGAGGCTCAGGATTCTGGGAAACCAGCTTCTTCTGATAAACTTCATTAGTACAAACCATGCCTGAAAAATTTAAAACAAAAATGTAGGGTGAGAAAATAAGCCCAGTAAGGGGTTTTAAAAATGTTTTAAGAAAACTCTTTCTCAAAGCAGTCCTTTTGAAGAGAATAAAAAACTTAGACAAAGACAAAGCATTATCTTTCCTTAAAAACATGAAATCCAACATTTTTAAAAAACCACTTGAACGAAGAAGAAGTACGTGCTTAAAATAAACTTTAAAGTAAACACGATCAGAGAGTGCAACACATGAAGAATAGATAATGCATAATATTCAAACAAGGTTACTTTAGTTCTAAAATAAATCTGTGAGTAAGCTGGGAAAACATTCATAACATGATTCATGAGCATATACAGTTCTTCTAACAACTTACCACATGAAATACATTTCTTATCACATAATTACATTTTCATAGTCATGGGAATTTTCAACTAGGGGATGTCTTATTAGTTGAACTAACCCCTGGTTGACCATTTATCATCACATGCAGAGGGAATGTATAATGCTGGACTTTATCAAGACCTTGCATCAAGACCGTATAACATACTTAACGGGTCAAGGCTAACCGCCAATCCCGTTTCCATGGTAGCACAAGCCAATGCTAAATGCCAAGATAGTCGCACATAACGTCTCATGAGACTCATACTTTACCCAATGCATTGGAGCTCTGTATAATTCCGGGCGCACCCATCACATCATTCATATTGTGCTATATAATTCTGGGTGCACCCGTCACATTTAAGTCCAATACATCCCTCACATATCTTGACATGGTCTTTCATTCATAGGGTTTCATTCATACATTCTTAATCAAACCCCCTTTTCACATACATATTCATAACTTGAATATAGTTCAATCATTAATAAAACTAAGACATGCATGCTAAAACTCTGTACACATAAGAAATTATCTTAACAATTGAAAACATGGGTGAACATAAACACTTTAACATTCCAAAGCATCATAATACCAAGTTAAAACAAGGTCGTTCATAACTAATACACATGTTGATAAATGGGAATCATGGTTGTTTAATTAAAACTGTGTGGATATAATTACGGTTAGAGATATAAAGTGTGCAAATAGGTTCATCTTGGGAAGTCATGTATATGTGTATGCAAACTGCATGAATATATAAATTGTTGTGTAAAAACCCATTTTCACTTTGAATTACATGACCTTTCCTTTGAAAAGTTTGCAAACATCATAGGAAGAACTTGTATTTGAAGACAACATATTGATACATGGTTATATGTACCTATATATATATAAATTTAGGTGCGTATACACATGTGCATGGGTTTACCAAATTAAACCATACTCAAAAATATTTCTCATGTTATACCTTAAACAAAATTAATGTTTGGTAAAAACATCTGGAGTTCTTTTACATAAAAGAAAAATTTGAATATAATTTCCATAAAACCATTATTGACATAAAATCAGTCTTGCATACAACAAGGTCGATCCATAAACATGAGTACATATATATGAATACATGTAAACACTTGTAAAAGTTTAAGGAATTCATACTACCCATTCTCACAAAACAAAATCCTGATTTATCAAGAATGGTGATAAATGAAAATTTTCAATTGAAAGAATTATTTTTCCATCAATCTAACCCTTAAACTTCATCATACATATAAAATAGTTTTGGGTTCTTTTATTGAAATAATAATCTTTTTGAGTAAATATATTTTAACAAATAACAAAAAAAAAAGAAAAAAGTTCATACCTTATGCACATTGTTGTACATATACATCTGTATAATTTCATGTACATATACATATCTATGCTCCATATACTTGCATGATTTACATGTTCATGAAATTACCTGAAAACTCCATTTTTTCATAGGCGAAATAAAACCAGGGTTATAAACATGTGAAAGAAAGGTGTACATAAGCATGTATCGTGGTATATATATGTATGAATATAAATATATATATGTACCCACATATGCATGAAGTGTTTATACATATATATAACCATGTATATTAACTGAATCAGATGAAAAATTAAAACAAGGAGACCTCCCCTACTCAGATTCGATCCTAGGAAGAGGAAAATAGGTTCATATGGCCTTGTATATATATCTATACATACTTATATAACAAGTGTATATAAATATGTATAGATTATTGAAACTAAAGGAAACGAAGAAGAGGAGTTTACTTTACCCTTGTTTGGTTCCCAAGCTGAAAGGGAACTCCTCACGGTCTGGGTTTGCACCGGGTTTATACAAACACAAAATACATATATAACACGTATATATATATATACCGAGCTAAAAGGAAACCAAAAAAAACTTGCCCCTTACCTTCGCTCGGGGAGGAGGAGAGGAAGACGAAGCAACGACAAGGCCGGTCTGGTGGTCGGTGATCCAAGGAGCTTCGTGTGCCAACTCTCCGGCCTTCGGTGAAAAAAATTCTGGCCTTCGGTGCGACCCAGGGTTTTAAAAAAAACACAAGGGACCCTTCGCGAAGACATCGACCGGATAGTCGAGGCCGAGTCGGTGCCAACCCGTGGAAAACAGGAGATAGCTGGGTCCCCTCGCTGGCCTACGAGAAGAAAATGAAGCCCTACACCCTACTGATACAGCTGCGCGAGGAAGAAGAAGGCCGCAGGACGCGGGGAAAGAAGGAAACTGAAAAACGGATGGACGACTGATATTAGAAGGGTGTTGATCGGACAGATTAGAATTGGTGCAGCTTTAAAAGAAAAGAACGGCTGCGATGGAGAACTGGATCAGACAGCTCTGGGCTACTGCGGTGTTTAAAGAAACGCGGTTCAATAGTTTAAAAAAAAGACAAATTTGTTTTAATATTATTTTCTATTAACTTATTATAACATTTGTTTTATTATTAATAATCAATTATTAATCTACTTTTATTATTTTCAGAAAATTCATTGGTCAATGGCTTATTTAATACAAAAATACATTTATTTAATAAAAAAACATCAATAATTTTAATAACCTTATTATATTAACTTTATTATTATTAAACCATAATTATTGATCACTTATTATTATATCTTTAAAGGTCAATGGTTCATTTAATATAAAAAAACATCGATTAATTCAAACTTATGAAAACATATGATCATTTTTTTTTGTTTTCCTTTATTAACTAATTATATTAATTCCCTTAATTAAAGATTAATATTATTAATAAAATTAAACATTAAACATAATTACATTTATAATTATTTTCAAAATCACACATAAGAGTGCGTTGATATAGATATTACCATTACGAAACACATAAGTAAATGAAATCATGATTTGACATAGTTTTCAAAACTATTAATTCAAATTATAAACATTCGCATTTATATTATCACTTATATTTAATTTAGAGATAAAAATAATACATTTAATTTAAGGTTTGATGCAACATATATGTATATAACTCATAAAGTAAAAATCCATCAGATTTAATATAATTAGAAAATAAAAGTTTAATTGCTCAAGTTAAAAACATGTATAGTAAATAGTGGAAAAAATAATTTTAATTTTCACCGTTTTGAAACATAAAATAAAATTCTCATTTTGGGGAACAAGAAATAAATTAATTATATTACTGTCGACGTCATTCTTTAAATATTAAATCAAATTACATAATTAACTTTTCGAACCTTTCGGGGGTAAACCATTCTTATCTCCAACGGTCAAAAATAAAAAATTAGTGGATATGAGAATCTTGGGGGATCCAACGGTCATATTTATAGCCGTTAGGGTTCAACGGTCGAATTAGTGTTCTTATAAAGAGTCTGGTCTCTAGGTATCCCTCACTCAAGGTGACTGAAGGAGAAAGGTAGATGTGGTTCGTGTGTTTCCCGTGGTGCTCAGCACGGTTGCAGTGGCTTCGGCCATCCTCATGTTTATTCTAATAGATGCCAAAAACCCTTACCGCCTTCTTGGGGTCCTTGTGGTTTTAAGCGGTCTCCCTATTATTGTAATCGGGTTTTTAATTGGGGTTTTTGGTTAGCTTATCTTCTTGTTCGATCAGTGTGAGTTGTAGCTACCAAGATGTTACTCATTTGAATAAAAGGGCCTTTTATTCATTTGATGCGTTTTTCTATTTTATTATTATTATTATCTTATAAGATAATTTTTTTGTTCAATTAACGGGTGGCATTGTAAAAAAAAACTTGTCATTACTCAAAACTCGGTTTCTCGGGTCGTTACAATTTCCCTTTCAATTATATATTTTTATCTTCTGCTCCACATTTCAGTTCAGAAACCTTTCCAATGATATATTATTTGAATTCCATTTAAATTAGTTATAAAAAATGGATTTTTATATTACCTCTTCAAAAATTACTTTTTAAAATTACTAATAACTTCTTATTTTTATATCATTGTTAAAAATATTATATAAAATCACTTAAAATTTTACTTCCATTTTCCTTATCACGACCTGAAAATTTTATTAATAGAAATTTATTTTTTATAATTACTTCATAAAAAGAAACCAACAAAAAGATATTATTATAAATGAATAATGACACCTTAGTCAGAAAATAAACCAATAATAATTCCAAATATTATAGTGGGATAATAAATTGAAAATAAAAAAATTAGAATATGATAATTTAGATATGCTTGATCCACCAGAATGACCGCACTCACAAATAAGAAATTTAGAAATAAAACATAATATTAATAATAAAATATTAATTTTTAATATGAAATTATATATAATCATGATATGAAATATAAGTTAATTAATAATGAATGAAATAATAGGTATTTATTGGAAGTAGTAAAGCCATATGACCATTATAAATCTGATCATTGGAATAGAAATCATACTGTTGGAATAATAATATAATGGTTAATAATAGTAACATGACCATTATAATAGAAACCACACCTATTTAAATGTAAAATATTATTTATTTATCTCATAAAATAAAAATATGATATATTTATATCATGATATAAGTAAATAAACTTTTTAAAAATGATAAATTAAGTGTTGTTATTTTTGAAAAACATAAATGTTTTATTTGAAATTTTATAATTAATATAATGAATTAAAATAAAATTAATTTTTATAAAATAAATTCATAAAGTAATATTAAGTTTTATTATAATTTTTAAATAATTTTATAAAAAGGTCATAAAATCGATTAAAATATTAAAGTCGGTATTTCTGGAATAACTTATGGTTTTATTTAAAGATATATTTTCTCATTTTTAAAAAATTATTTTCCTAAAATGGATTCCATTTTTGGAATATATACATCAGAAAATAGTTAGGGTGAATTTTTTGGATTTTTCTAAAATAATTGAATTTTTAGTGAATAATGAAATATAGTAATTTACATTATTTAACATTATAAGCAAAACCCATGAATTTTTTAGTCATGGATGGTGTAAGAACCCATCATATCTAAATCAAATAATAAATTTACAGTATATAGTCAAAATAATCAACACTGTTTATAGTCTTGAGCTAAAATAATAAACTAATGAATATAATAATAAAAACTCCTCCTCTCCTTCCCATATAAATACCATATCTCACCACCCCTTATCCTATAAACTTATAAGATTTATATCTTTAAATTATTCTCCCCAATTACCTTAACAATACTCTTGACCATGTACTAGTATTCTTGTCTCACCAAAAGGCCAATACCAAGTTCCTTAAGGAGGTTCTCAAGGAGAGGACACTCAAGAGGTAAAATCATTTATACTTCTCTTTTAAATTATTTCATTCCTCTACCTTAAACTCACCCCCTATACAAAGTGAAATTATAACTCTAGTATCATATATATACTGTAATGTTAATTTTTTTTAAATTTCATCTACTTTATAAAATTCATTATCTCCTCCTTTTATTATAAAAATAAAAACATTGTTCATAATATGTCAGTTCACCACCTTCATAGATGATGAGTTTTAATTTTCAATTACTACATTCAAGACTAGTCATAAAACCATTATTATTGTTGAATAATATCTTAATATATATATTGTAAATTTTTCCATGTTCAGAAACAAATATATAGATATAATATTAAATAAAATGATACTAGTTCGTGATGGTTGTAAAAAACTGCCAAAATAAACTAAGCATTTTTCATTAACGTTTTATCAAATGAATCATACTTATTTCAAATAAATGTTATATGGAACCCTTTAAACTTATGGAAGATTATTAATAAAATAAAATTTCACTTATGTGGAATTATTCTAATTTTACAAGAACTTCTATAATTATACACAAGTGAATTGTTCATGAAACCATGAAACAAACACTCCCAGACCGATGAAATTAATCATTATAACTCATCAAACTAGACTTTAATGAACATAATAAAATTATAATAAATAAAATATATGTGGAATAAATTATTAATTAAGTAATTAATGGGTATAATTTTATTATCTATGACATTAAGTTCAACAGTAGAACACATTTTTACATAAGGTAAGACATCTCTCTGAACATCCATTTTTTATTTGGGCTACACTTTCTCTCTCTTTAACCCAATTTAGTTATTAATTATTATTATATGATTCTCCATAATTCTATTTATATGTTTGAAATATATTTATATATATCAATTCATCTTTACTTCATGGAGAATTACATGTTTTAGAAGGTTCCCTTCTCAATTCCTCTAGATATGAAAACCCAATTAAAGGGAAGTTCTCATTTTCATACCCATTTTCAAGTACACTCAATAGACTATTTTAATCCACCAATATTTTTCAAAAATCACTCATTTTATCATGAAAAAAATATTTTATTTCATTTTTGGTTTTATACAAACAATTATTCGTTTTCCTATTTAAATACTCATTATTCTTTTCCCTAAAACCTCACTTGAGTGAAACATTTCAAATGATACTTAAACACTCTTTTTTATGTTTCCACTTTAGCTGGAATTAGTTATTCATGATATATTATTATTTTTCCTTTATTAATGTATAAGGATGATTTAAATCATTCTTTCATGAATTCCATTATGATACTCTCTTTGGTTATGCCTTATGGAATGATTATGAAACCTATTTCTTTCCATGGGTGAAACATTTTTTTAATCCTTATATTTGAGTCTTTATGTGGCACACATATTCACGAACATGTTATGATGGGTTTTTTCAGATATATCCCTAATAAATTGGGTAATATTTTGTCTCATGCAACTTTATTTATGGGATTAGGGGGTATACCTAATCCATTATGGGACTTTGTCCACCTTGTGATCTTGTCATGGAATTTAGCCTTGACTAATGTTTATATCATGTTATGTGTTGCTTCCACATTACTATATTTCCATGATAATATGATTCCATGTTCTATATTTTATTCCTCTATATTTTTATTCATGATCCATCTATTTTATGTTATCATGTTACACATTATGACTCATGTGTTATGATACTTTTCCATTCTTATTCCCTTACTAGGTTTTTTAGTTGACTCCTTTTGTCTATGTATTACCCAGGTTATCCTATACCAATGTAGGATATCAAAGGAATTTATAATCTCATTATGTATATTAATAAAAATATTTTTTATTCTAGTTTCATTTTTTCTAATTATGTACTGATTCTTCCAAATACACTAGATTTGGCAATACTTGGTTTTTAGATGATGGATAAATATTTATAAAATCATGAAATAATATGTGTAAAAGTATAGGATCGCTATAGTTGTTATCATAGGATGATATATATATTTTATCTAATTAGGAATAAGAATAATTATTAATAACCTTAGTGATAATTATATCATCATATAAAACCTATATTGAAAACTATGGAATCATAAGTAAGGATATAATTTTCATTTATAATTTTATCCTTCTATGTTCATAGTTACCGTTGTACATTCTCACTAGCTAAGTATTAAAGACCCCCTAATTTTATTCTTCATTATTTTAAGATAATTTCTAGAAATAATAGAACTTGTACTAACAAACAATGTGATAGTAAATGTAATTATTTACTTAATGAGACGTCAAAATGATGGGGATGGAAGCTTAGAGATTTATTAAGGTACTCTCCCCACTGGATCAAGTTATTAATAATAAATTGAATCATGTTATATGTCATCCTTCTCCTAAGAAAGATCATGTTATTTTTAAATTCTTAATATGATAAATGAATCTTAACTTTAGTGGATCTAATGATCCTCTCATCATGGAACAATGTATTAACTCCATTAATAAGATATTCTATGTCCCCTAGTGCTCAAAAGAATGGAAAGTTGTGTTTGTGATCTATTGTGTTGATGGGGAAGCTGATTAGTGGTGGAAACTGATGAAAAACATGGATAATAAATAGGAAACAGATTCCATGGAATGAGAAGGATTCATGAAAATAATTTTTAAAAAATATTTTCTCCAAACTATCCATCTTAAAATAGAGAGGGAGTTCCCCTAACTACAGAAAAAAGGAAATGATACTAGGCATTCATACAAGTAAATCTTTACAAGGATTCCATAATACACCTTTTTATTTTTCATGAACACTGAATGTGAGGTGTATCTATTCTTTAATTGATTAAAGACAATTCTATGAAAATAATTTCAGATTCAAGACTTCGACAGTTATGAAGAGATTTTCCATTGTTCCCTTAAGTCTGAGATAGAAATTTGAGACTATTAGTGGTCTCTTGGGCTTAGAGATAAAAATAGGGAAATAGATTTTTATATGGGAGGATCAATAGATAAATCCCATGGATTAAATAAAACCCAACATTCCAAATATCAAAAGTGTGGGAAGAAGCATCCCAAGAACTGTTTGAGGGAACTATGAGATGTTTTAAATGAAGAAAAGAGGGACCTTAGTCTAATAATTTCCAAAGGGGTATGAATAAGTCCAATAATTCAGAAGAATAAAGGAATGTTTATATCAAAACTCAGCCTAAAGTATTGTATTTCAAATTCAAGGAAAATGGGAATTATGTGATTCAATTCCCTAATCCAAGAGTTGTTAGAGACTATCAATGAAAACAACCTCAAAGGAAGTAAGGAATATCATATGTTATCACTACTACTGAAGAGGATCCCAATAATTATGTGGTGATTAGTACACAGGTTATTCACTTAAGAATAGTAAATATACTATTTTATTCTAGTTCTATTCATTCTTTTATATCATTCATGTTTAGTAGAACTATTGAATCACCACATCAAAATATGTAGGTTGAGATATCCATGAGAACAATGAATGGTAAAATTATTACATCTAAAGAATATAACGTCTCCTGCATAAATTTTTATGTATTAAAACTCCCAATAAATATTTTATTAATTCATTTAGTGAATTATGATGAAATAATGGGAATGTATTTCCTATCTTTATATAAATCCAAAATCAATTGTTGGGAAATTTAGATAACTCTTCACATCCCCAAGCATCCTCCAATTCTGTACAAGTTTAAGGATGAGGATGAATCTCTTTTAGAATCATAAAATCAAATGTGGATATTATTTCCATATGATAAAAAATATATAGAACATATTACTGAGAAAAATGAGAGGATCATGCTGGAAGATATGCCCATTGTGAGGGACTACACTGATGTGTTCCCTGAATAATTTCCTGGTCCTCCTCCAGAACAAGTGGTTAAGTTCTCAATTTAACTTATAACTAGATCTATGAACATATCAAATACTCTTTGTATGATGGAAACCATTGAGTTATAATAACTTAATAAGCAGTTATAAGATAATCTGGAAAATGGTTTTATACTTCCAAGTGCTTCACAGTGGGTTGTTCCAATCCTTTTCATCAAGAATATGGACGGATCAATGTGTCTGTGCATTGATTATCAAGATATTAAAAAAATCACAATAAATAAGAAGTATCCCCTCCTATAGAAATAATTATTATTCAATAAACTATGTGGGGAAAATCATTTCTCTAAGGTGGACCTTTAGTTGAGATATCACTAATTAAAGGTAAAGAAGGAAGATATTCCCAAGACTACCTTTTAAATTATTTATGGATACTATGATTTCCTAGTGATGCCATTCGGACATGGTAATACTCCAAAAATATTCATGTACTTAATGAATAGAGTCTTTAAATATTACCTTGACAAATTTTTGGTAGTATTTATAGATACTATTATGATATAGTTCAAGAGTAAGTAAGAGCACGAGGAGTATTTTAATATTATGTTAACTAAATTGTAATGGGATAAACTGTATGAAAAGTAATGTAAATTTGAGCTCTAGATGATAGAAATATCTTTATTGGGGCATGTTATCACTAGTAAAATAATATCTTGGACCCTTCTAAGAAAAATGAAATCAAGGAGTAGACTAAACCAATATTTTAAATAGGGATCTAAAGTTTCCTTGATCTATCTGTGTATTACTGAAAATTTATGTGAAACTTATTGTAATTTTCAAACCTCTAACCAAGATCACTTGTAAGGGAGTAAATGTTTTCTAGACCAATGAATGTGGAGACTACTTTAAAGATTTAAAAATAGTCTTATCATTGCACCAGTACTTACACTATTGATAAGTGGGGAACTCTTTGTGTTATAAAATGATGCTTCAAAATGTTATTAGGTTATGCACTAATTCAGAATGATAATTTGATAGCCTATTCCTCAAGGATGATGAAGTTTCTTGATAAAACCTTCCCCACACATGATTTGTATTTGGAATTCGTGATCTTTACTTTGAAAATATGGAGGTATCGTCTCTATTGGGAGAAGTGTTTGATGTATACTGATCCTAATATACTCAAATATATATTCACATAGATTTAAATTAATATAATAAATCAAATATTGTTATACATCATCAAGGACTATGACTTCTCAATCCATTACCATCATGGTAATGTAAATAAAGAGGCATATTCTATAAGTAGACTGGAACTTATAACTTTATCATGATGAAAATTTAGAAGGATGCAACCTTCTTATTCTTCTAAAGAACAGACAAGGGAATCATAAAGGAATATACATCATCATTCCTTTCTTAGATGATAAATCAACCATACATTCAAAGAATATAAAGGATTATCAAAGAGATTATTTGGAAATTCATAATAAGGTGGAATCTATCAGAAATGGGAAATCCTTGAAGTGAAAAATTGATGAGTAATGAGTTATAAAATTTGGACCATGACTATTTATACCATCAAATACTAAGATAAAGAGTGATATTTTAAAAAAATTTCATAGATTTACCTTATCCATCCACTTATGGAGCACCAACATGTATCAAGATTTCCAAGAGCACAATTAGTGGTACAATATGAAGAAGAATATTTCCGAATTTACATCAAAGTTCTTGAAATGTCAATAAGTGAATGTTGGAAGGAAAAATTCTAAGAGTATGATTCAACCATTACCCATGCCTTCATGGAAATTGGAAAACATCACCATGGAATTTGTTGCTGGAATTATAAATATATTTAGTAGAATTAGTGAAATATTGGTTGCTATGGTCCTTCTTATAAATATTATACACTTTATGACAGTTATAGAGGACATCTCAATCAATCAAATTTCATTAATATAAATCATAGAAGTGGTGGGGCTTCTTGTAGTGTCATTATCAATTGTTTCTGATCAAGATATGAGATTTATCTCTATGTTTTGGAAATGTATCTAACATTCTCTAAAAAAGGATCAGAACTTCAGTTCATATTATTACCCTCAATCTAATAATTGTCCCAAGTAGTCTATTTAGACACTAAAAGACATATTGAGAGCATGCTCAATGGAATTTAAAGTATTATGGGACAAATATCTTACTTTAGTCGAAATATATTATAAAAATAATTTATAATAAAATATCCAAATGGATCTATATGAATCCCTTTATAGGGAAATATGTTTTAAATCTACATGTTGGGATGAATTTTCAAAACAGAAGAAATTGGGACCGGAAATGGTTGAGGAAATGGTAGAAAAAGGTTAAAACCATTCAGCAGCACATCAGGGAATCCCAAATTTGATAGAAGATCTATATATATAATCATCAATAGGACTTATATTGTGAGGTTGGGGACATGTTGTTTCTCCACATATCTCCACGGAAGAGATTCATGAGATTTGGGAATATGGGAAAACTAAGTCCCAAGTACATCGACCACTTTGATATTATTTATTGCAATGGAGTTGTGGCCTATCGACTAGAAATTTCACAAACCATGTCTCAAGTATATGATTTATTCCATGTATATCTCTTGAGGAATGATGTAATATATCCATCACATGTACTTAATTCAAATTTGGTATAGTTGGAAAATGATCTCTCTTATGAGGAGCAACTGGTGAATATTTAAAACCGTAAAGATAAGGTTCTACACAACATGAATAATCACCTAGTCAATGTACTATGGAAAACCCATAAATATAAGTAGGCAAGATGGTAACTAGAGGAAGTGATTAAGGAGAATTAACCTTTCCTATTTTCAGCAATGTATGTAAAACAAAATTTCAAGGTGGAAATTTCATAATTCGGAATAATGTAACAACTTGAGAATTTTATCAATGGAAATTTCTTTCTTATAATAATTTCATAAAAAAAATCAAAAATATATCTTATAAATGAATAATTATACATTATTCATCAACTAAACCAACAATAATTCCAAATATTATATTGGGATAATAAATAGAAAATAAAATAATAAGAAAAGGATAATTTGGATCTGCTCGATCCACCTGAGTAACTACACTCACAAAAAAAGATGTATAAATAAAACATAATGCTAATAATATAATATTCATTATTAAGATGAATTTATATATAACCTTGAAAAAAATAAAATTTATTGAAGATTGAATGTAACAAAAATCATTTATAGAAAGTAGTAAATCCATATGACCATTATAAATCTAACCATTGGAATAATAATATGACCGTTGGAATATTTATTTTTCCATTAAGAATAGAAATCCAACCATTATAATATTGAACACACCTATAGAAATGTAAAATAATATTTAGGTATCTTATAAAATGAAAATATGATATATTTATATCATGGTACAAGTAAATAACTGTTTTAAAATGTTAAATTAAGTGTTGCTATTTTTGTAAAACATAAATTATTTATTTATAATTTTATAAACAATATAATGATTTAAAATAAAATTTATTTTCATAAAAATTATTTCTACCTTTATATTAATTTTTATTAAAATTTTAAGATAATTTTATAATATCATAATTAATTTTTCAAAGCATCATAAAATCAGTTATAATATTAAAATCAATATTTTTTGAATAAATAGTGATTTTATATTAAAGATTAAATTTATCATATTTAGAAAATTATTTTCATAAAATGGATTACATTTTTGAAATATAAATGTCGATAAATGATAAAGGGGAGTTTTTGTGATTTTTCTAAAATAATTGAATTTTTGGTGTATAGTGAAATATGGTAATTTACGGTATTTAACATTATCATCCAAATAAAAGATTTTTTTAGTCATGGAAGATGTAAGAACCAATTATCTTGAAATCACATGAGCAATTTACTATATATAGTCACAATAATCATCACTATTTATATTCTTGATCTAAAATAAAAAACTAATGGATATTTAATAAAAAATGCTCATCTCATCCCCTTATAAATATCACCCCTCACCATTCATTCGCCTCACACCTTATAATATTTGAATCTTGAAGATATTCCACCCAAAACCCTTCAAAATACTATTACCCACATCTTAGTGTTTTTTGTATCACCAAAAGACCAATTCCAATTTTCTTCAGGAGGTTCTAAAGTAAATGACATTCAAGAGGTAAAATCCTCTATCTTTCTTTTTTAAATTATTTCTTTCTTATAGCTTATCCTCACCCCCATAAAAAGTGAAATGATAACTCCAATATCATATATATACTTTAATTTAATTTTTTTAAATTTAATATCAATCACAAAATCCCTTCTCACCTCGTTTTATTGTAAAAGAAAAAACATCGACCGTAATATGTTGGGTCACCACATTCATGGATGATGAGTTTTTGTTTTCTATTACCACTTTAAAGGTTGTTCATAAAACTATTATTATTGTCATATAAGATTTAAATATGTATGTTATAACTTAATTAATGTTATTTAACTAATATATAGATATAATATTAAATAAAATCATGCAATTTTATGATGGTCGTAAAAACTGCTAAAATAAAATAAGCATTTTCCATTAACATATTGTTAAATGAATCATCCTAATTTTAGAAAAAATTATATATTGGACCATTTAAAATTATTTAAGTTAATGTATGTCATATAATTTCACTTCTATAGAATTATTTCATTTTGAAAATAATTTCCATAATTATAAAAAAGTGAACCGGTCATGAAAACATGAAACAGACACTCCCAGAACAACAAAATTAATTCTTATAACTCATAAAAATGGACATAAATGAACTTAATAAAATTATAATAAATATAATATATTTGTAATAGGTTATAAATTAAATAATTAATAATTGTTTTTTGATTATCAAGGACAATAATACAAAGTACAGAACAGATTTGGAAAAATGGTATGGGATCTCTCTAAACCTCCATTTTTCCTTTAGTTTATTCTTCATCTCTCTTTTCCCCAACTTATTTATTAATTATTATTATATAATTCATTAAAATTATATTTATATGTTCCAAATATATTTATATAGCTCATTTCATCTTTCCTTGATAGGGAAAACATGTTTTAAAAGGTTTCCTTCTCAATTCCTCTCGAAAAGAAAACCCAAGTAAAGGGAAGTTCTACCTTTAATACCCATTTTCAAGTACACTCCATAAACTATTTTAATCCACCAATATTTTTTTTAAAATAACTCATTTTATCCTAAAATCTATTTTAGTTTATTTATGATTTTATATAAACAATTATGCATTTCTATTCTCTAAAGACTCTTTATTATTTCCCCTAAACTAAACATAAGTAGAACATTTATAATGTTACCTAACCAATATTTTTCATGTTTTCACATTAGTTGGAAATAATTATTCATGATTAATTATTATTTTTACTTTATTGATTTCCAATAATTAGTTAACTTATTCATTCAAGAATACCATTATGATACACCTTTAGATTATGCCCTATGAAAATTTTTTGAAACTCATTTCTTGCCATGGGTAACCCTTACGTTTATTCCTTAAAATTGATTCTTTATGTGGAACACATATGCATGAAAATGTTATGATGGGTCCACATTGATAGAAATCTAATTATTTTTCCACTTAGATGTGTTACGACACGAGGTCATGGAATTTTTGTTGGTATTTCCCAGTTGTAAGTTTTGTTGAGATAAAGAGGTGTGGGTAGTGTATAGGAATTGTATTTTAACCGTGGTTGATAGGCTTAGTGATAATTATAGGATAATATTGAGTTTTAGGTTACATTAGGGTGCATGATTATAATTTATTATATTACATTGTGTTACATGTATCAAAGTTATCCAAAAACCATTTTTTATGGATGGAAAAGGTATTCTGAAATATATAAAAGGCACAATTGATTTCATAATAAAATATGAAAACTTAGGAAATATTGATCGGTCCAGTTATATAAATATAGATTGGGAAGGTTGTGTAGAAGAAAAAAGATCCACATATAGTGGTGTTTTTTTCTGGGTAGAAGTATTTGTGAGTTGACATACAAAGAATCAAAATTCTATAACACTCATCACTGTATAAGATGAGCATGTAGCTGCCACTAAAGCTGCAACACAACTTATATAGATTAAGGTAGAGATTTTGTATTTTTAGTTTATATTAATATATCCCCTATCTTAGTTTATGATAATCAAAGTTCATTATATCTTATTAATAATCATGTGCAACATTATTGTTCCAATAACATTGATATCAAATATCACTTCATCAAATAGCATGTGGAGACGAATGAACTAATGTTGATGTTTGTTCCTATATCAGTGAAAGTTTCTAATATCTTCACTAAATCATTTTTTAAGGAAAAATTTCATATGTTTAGGTTGATAATGGGTATTCAACATCCCTCTATTCATGGATAAGGTATGTTAACCCATCCCCTCTCTCATATTTTCTTTGTATAGTGTTTTCAAAAGGGATAAAATTTTAACATAAATCTATGCATTATTATATACTTAACCATTTTAAGGAAGATCATATATTTAAAGGTATTTTTTAAAAGGGTTATGTTTTGATTTCATAATTTTTAAACAATTTTAATAGTTTGTTGAAACGGATGTAGAAAAATATGTTCTTATAGGTCGAATTTATTTTTGTGATTAAAGTTTGAAGTGAAATGAAAATCTATATATGTTTTTAAGAAAAAAAAAGTTTAAGAGGTGCAAGAAAAGATGCTTAAGTCACTACTTATGGGTATAATGGTATTTTTGTTCAATGATTCTTGTTTAATAATCTAATTTCACTCATATAAGAATAAAATTATTGGATAACTAATCTATTTCTTGAGTTTTCATGTTTCAGTGACTTATGTTCCTTTGTTGACAACAAAATAAAATTGGGGAGATTATTAGGAATAAAAATTTTGGAGATATTTTTAGAATAATCTAAATGAAGTGGGGTTGTTCAAATTATTGTATTTTTTATATAACATAAATAAACTTACTTTGTTTCATATTATTTCAAACATGATCAAATAATTTTTATCATATCTACTATTTTAGGTGGATCCCACATACTTGAGTTCATCTAATGGTCACTAACAGTCTGATTTCATTAGCCAATGTTTTATCATTTCATGCTTATCCAAGTTCACTATTGATTTTATCTAATAAAATGTTTAGAGACATTAAAATCAAGTGATGTTTTCCATTTTTATAATTCTAAACATCATGACAACTTATATTTTTCTTGATCTAAGATTATGTGAATAAGGGATTTTATGGTGTGGCTGTAAGAAAAATTTCTATGAAGTTTTAATGCTTTACCAAATTGATTTTACCAATCAAAGGTGTGATTATGAGACTTAAAAAATCTTAAAGTAATGATGTTTCCAAACTATAATTTTCAAGGTTATTAATATTAAATTATGTGGTGGTACAAAGTTCTATCGATGATATGTTTATAAATTATGTCAATCTCTGGAAGTTTGAAGAAGTGTTAAATAGTGGTCTTTCTGCAATGTCATTGGATAGAGAATATCGTATGTATTTTTAAACAGTAATCCAACATTATTCATACATTTAAATTTGGTTGAAATATATTTTAATATAAGGTTATGTGAATGATCATCAAATGAAAAAACTCAAATTCATTATATTGAATTGAACTCGATGAACCTTTTACAATGACATCTAGAAAAAAATAATTTTTTAAGATGT
The DNA here is from genome assembly GCA_963277665.1 of Viscum album. NCBI lineage: Eukaryota > Viridiplantae > Streptophyta > Magnoliopsida > Santalales > Viscaceae > Viscum > Viscum album. Next base: position 1,542,279,869 of record OY728143.1, read on the forward strand.
GAAGTAAAGAAGTATCATAATGATCAGGAAAATTTCTATGAGAAATTGGATAGAATGATGTATTTTATGTTTATCAATAATTATTTCTCAAGAAAAGTCAATATTCATAAGTTTCCAATTGAATTCATCGATCAAATGTTACAGTATGAGGTTCATCAGTCAGAAGATGTTATAAAAATGTACCTAAAAAGGTTTATATATATTAATGAAAACGTCATAAATATGTTAATTTTTACTATGAAAATATGATTTTTCAATGTTCTTAATATCATGGAGTAATGATCTATGATTCTTTTTTGTCATAAAGAAGTTAGATGAATAATATCGACATCAAGTCTTAAGGAAATCTCTAATTTTTTAGGAGGTTTAAATATGGTCCATCGAAGGAAGTTTCTAAGTGATTCACAAAAAAAATTAATGGAATTTTTTAATTTGATATCTACACCTCATCATTAATTCTAGGAGTAATACCACCTATATAAAGGAGTGAAGTTTTTGGTGAATTTTAGGGATGATTATTAGAAATTAGGTGAAGTTCAGTAGTTGTGTAGAGTCGATCAAATGAATAAATTAAAGTGGAATCCGTATGAAAAATATTAGATAGACTCTTATAATCATTTGGTATTGAATGGAAGGTGTGTATAAGTGATCATATGGATAGGTTAAAGAGGTATTGGATGAATAAAAAGAAGAGGTACTCATCCAAAGAGTGGTAATTGGACAAATAGAGTCACTATAAAATAATTATCTTTTTCTAATATGGGTATATCTATTGGTAAAATTTAATATTTTGTTGGTAAAAAATTTTACCAAACATTAAATGTTATTGTGATAGATAAAAAAGTTTTATTGCAATTATAATTATACCAACCAATAATATATATGTTCTTAAAACATTTAGAAACAGATTTATATAACAGATTTATCTATTGATAATATTATTACCAACATTTATAATTAATAAAAAAAATACTATCTATAATTTATATTTTAAATAAAACATTATACATGTATATTCCAATATTTATAGCTGAAATTTTATATTATGTTGATTAAAATAATTATATATAACATATTTATTATATTTATTATATAATAATTTTAAAACTATGTTATATAAAACTCTAAAAACTATGCTTTATTTGAAAAAAATATTCAAACATAATATAAAATTATGTTCAAACTCCAAAATAATCATAAAGCTCCAAGAAACATGTTCTATAAATTTTTGTTTCCCTTTTTATTAAATGAAGTCACGCTTAAAAACCAAATACAACCAAAAAAAGTTTGCATCATTAGTCAACAAAAAATGAAGCACCATTGGAATGAATATAATATTCATCCTCCCAATCAGTATGAAAATTTTCCACTTGTTGAGCAAGTGAGATCTCTAGTGAAAACATCCACCCAAAATTATTTGACACCAATGTACATATACTCTCGTGACTACCCATTCATATTTTATTTTTAATGGAATTTTTGATCGGTCATATTGACATTGAACTCTTCACCAAGGAGAAAATATCATTTCACTATTTGAAGAGGGTAGATCTACATATAGGGATTATCCTCTTGGACAGCTTCAGCCACACCAGCTTGAATTTGAGCAGCCCTGACTAGTAGTGGAACATCCTGTTTTCCATTGTGATCACCAAAAATCATAGAATACTACTGTGAGGGGCACCCATCACCACCTTCCCATAAAATATGGATGATGGATGGAAGATAAGGTGTCACGACCTGTCCTCGGTGCCCGTGTCGTGACTGCCCCAAGCCCGCCTTCCGTAGGCCAAGGGTTGGCGACTAGCACCAAAGGTGTAAATCTCGATAACTGGGAAGTCATTGCCTTTATAAAAGTAACAAAACACCACAGAGTACAAGGGGATGTAAAACAATATGTAAAAAAAGGACGTTCTGAAAAGTAAATGGGCCAGAATACAAACCCAATTGAAAGTACAGCTACAACTGAAAGAAAGTACAACAGAAAAGGAAACAGTTGGAAGAATGGAAGCAACTCCTGGTTCGTCCTCCTTGGATCCTACCTGAAGGGTAAGTACAGATAGCCTCCACAATGCCCTTGCCCTCCAATCTCCTCTGAGTGTCCTCTCTTCATGAAGTCCACCTTCGGATACTGACTCGTCGTATGGTCCACCTCCGGGTACTGTCCAGTCCTCGAACACTCGGCCTCCGTCAGCACTGACCGTCGTCTGCAACAAACACAATGAGGTGCGGGCATAGCCCATGCAGGGGTGAGTATACCAATACTCAGTAGGGACCCCGATACGCTCAAGGTCTCACTAAATCCAATAAGGATAACCACAAAGAATATCTCAACAGATAACCTCTACTTAGATATATTCCCATACATATATCTAAGTTATCAAGTAACCCATCTCAATCTTGAGGAAACACAAAGATTATGAAATCAATGGATAACCACTACCCAGGTATATTCCCATACATATACCTAAGTTATCAAGTGACCCATCTCAATAATGAGGAAACACAAAGATTACAGACTCAGCTCAACCAGGATTTTATTCATGACGTCGAAACCACGGCTGCTGGAGAACTCCTCCTCCGTCGAGTATAGAGGGCCTTCCTCTACAACCAAGCGCGCCGAACTCCTCCTCTTCCAAGTTCAGAGGGCCTGCTGCTACAACCAAGCATGCTGAACTCCTCCTCTTTCGAGTTCAGAGGGCCTGCCGCTACAACCAAGCGTGCTGAACTCCTCCTCTGTTGAGTTTAGAGGGCCTGCCGCTACAACCAAGCGCGCCAAACTCCATGGACTACTATAGTACTCCACCTGTCGAGTATTGTGGGTCTTCTACTATAACCAAGTGCTTCCCACCTTGGGTCTGCCGCTACAACCAAGTGCTCCCCCTCATAGGTTCCAGAGGTACTCCTTCTGTTCAGTACCGTGGGTCATCCGCTACAACCAAGCACTCCTCCGCCATGGGTCTGCTGCTACAACCAAGCGCTCCCCCTCATAGCCTCCAGAGGTACTCCTTATGTTGAGTACTGCGGGTCTTCCTCTACTACCAAGTGCTCCTCCTCCGTGGGTCTGCTGCTACAACCAAGCGCTCCCCACTGGGCTATCTGAAACACACTGAGTCGATGAATCAACCGTCGTCAAGTCTCAGCCAGCTACTAGGTCTCTGCACTCTGCTAGCTCTTCACTGGGAGGGTTCTCTCCATGATCTACTGGTAGATACTCCAAGTATCACAAATTTCCATGAATAAATATCTCAAAGGACCGCCTCATCATAAGGGTCTCAATGCAACAGACGTCGCGTCAGTCGGACGCCCGGTCTGTGAGTTACTAGCATTTTAATCCCAGGGGCCCGGTTGGTTTCGTGTGTAAACCAACCCGGCCATAACTCGAATATACCCCTAAATCTCATAGGGTATTATCATAGGGACCTTTTCTCAATGTGATCACCAATGCCGTTGACGGTTCGTCAAACGGACGTCCGGTCTGAAAGTTATCAGCTTTTCCGTTCTAGGGGCCCGGTTGGATTTTGGGTACAATCCAACCTGGCCATTATACAACTACATCCAAAACTCAGGAGAAGCATTCCAAAAGTTCTGTTTCATGAAGAAGAATTCAACAAAGTCGACGGCACGTCAATCGGACGTCCGGAGCTCAAGTTATGAGTGTTTCCGCTCCGAGGGCCTGGTTGGTTTCGTGTACGAACCAACCCGGCCGAACCCAAAATACTCCGAAACATTGGGTGTAGTATACCAAAACGACCGTCTCAATCCAAGGATCATTACACAACTGACGGTCCGTCAATCGGTGGTCTGCAGCTCATGTTATGGGTGACGGACTGAAAGAGGTTCGGTATTAAGGGGTTCGGGCCCGGTCAGACCTGACCCGATACCCCAGGGTCAACCCGAACCGGGTCCGGGTCAAGCCCGCTTTGGTGTGGCCCGGCCCGGCTGGCGCGGCCTGGCCCGGCCTGGCAGCTCGGTTTGGCGGACCGACCAGGGCAGCCGGCCCGGCGCGCGGCGCGCTGGCGAGGTGCTCGGCCGAACGGTAGAGCCGTTCAGATGTGGGGGGCGCTGCCCTCGCGTGAAGAAACCGCGGCCCCTTAATGGGGCTGCTCACGTCCGGCCATCCGGGGGTTTCGAACCCCCGGTTCTTCCACGGTCCGGCCGGCTTCTGCCGCCACGGGACCGACAAGGCCGGTCCCCCTGCTCCGACGCCGGCGGCCCGATTCCGGCCGTCGGTTCCACTACTCCGCCACGGCCTCGCTCCGGCCGCGGTGTCTTCGGTTTCTTTCCGGCGCGGCGCGATGGCATCGCGACTTGGTTCAATTCTCAAATGCGTGGCGCAATGGCTCTGCACATTCCTTGTCGCTCGTTCCCGCATGGTGCGACGGCACCGCGTTACTTTCCCTCGAACCGCAACAATAAATAATAATAAGGGAGGAGGGGCGGCCGTGTTTGTGAGATATGGCCCCCTCCCGTTAAACGATATCAAGTGGTCCAAAAGAATGGGGTTAGATGACGTAAGATTTCACAAATTAAAACACATAACCCCTACATCAATGTTGTCGTCGAACGAGCGTGCGTCGCGGAATTAACCGTCTCGGAAGAAAAGGATCGCCACGGAAGAAGAGGATCGTCGCGGAAGAAGCATCACGAAAGGAACGTCATTGGCGTTAGGTGGTCTCCGAGGAAGGCGTCTCTTGTCGTCGTCTGCCTTCGGAGGTCGGCGTTCTTCGTCGGCGGCGGTGTGTTCTTCGCGTTCTTCATTGAAGAACGAAGAAGTTCCTCAAGGCTTCTTTTTTTCTCCCAAAGGCTCCCACAACCAGAAATCCAACAAAAAAAATAAAATAAGAGTCGTCTTATTTTATTAACGCACATGCCAACGTTTGAAATTCAAAAGAAACGAAACGAACGATTAATTCAAAGAATTCATTGTAACGATTAAACCACCCAAATTAATGAGGTATTTCTTAACCAGAATAAATGCACGGTTGACTTCATTAAATGGGGGGGTGCGGGTGTGTTACTTAGAAGGAAGGAAACGGTGGTGCTCGTGCTGGCCCCACCTCACAAATATCCTACGAAGTGGGTAGGATATTGTGGGTTCCACCTTATCCGCTTAACTTAGGTTAATATGCTTTAAGTAAAATATAATAAATTGTCGCACCACTTTATTTTATTCCATAACTTAACCCCAAAAATTAAAAACCACACTCGAGAAAACGCAACTCCGGAAAATGTGTTTCTAATCAATTACCGGCGCTGCGATTCCATCGATGCCCTCAGAATTCGATTCCGAGCATCGGTTCAAAAGAAAGAAAAACCCACTCGTTCATTCACTGAACGTACCCGAGCTAAACTTAGGAAAATGATTCCGGGCACACCGGTCCTTGGAATCAGGTGCCGTTAGAAACTGCGTTCTTGTAAAATCCCAAAGAAAATTAAGAAACAAATTCCATTGAATTTTTACGGGTCTTTACATTACTCCCACCTCAGGTATTTACATCCCCGTAAAGCTATAACACAAACTAGGGGAAAAAAAGTGGTACTGAGCACGCATCTGAGCCTTTCGCTCCCATGTGCTCACCTGGAGGTTCCCGTACTGCCAGTGAAATCGCACCCGAGGAATCGACCCATCCTCGTAGGACCCACTCCTGTCGTTCCTCGATCCCCACTAGAACCTCTATGAGGGTCACCCCATCGCCCAAGTCCAGCTCCTCATGGTCGATGAAAAGCGAAGGTTCGAGCTTGTATCTCCTCAGTTGAGATACCTGGAAGTCGTCGTGCACCTGGTGCAACTTAGGTGGGTGGGTCAAGCGGTAAACCACCTCGCCTACCCTGCTGAGGACCTAGAAAGGTCCACTGAACCTCGGAGATAACTTGTCACCTCGGCCACATATCCGTAACTCACGTCGAGGTGAGACCCGTAGGGAAACGTGGTCACCAAACTCGAACTCTAGTGGTCTCCACCCCCCGTCAGAACAAAAAATTTTCCGGCTCTGAGTTGTCCTCATCCGCTCTTGGATGACTTGGACCTTTCTGGTCCTAAAAGAGCTGCTGAAATTTCTTCTTTGCTGATAAGAGAAATCCGGTCTCATCCCCTGGATGAACCACGTTCTTCGCCTAATACAGTCAATCCCGACATGGAAGATACTAATCCACACCAAGGATGACGTCGTAAGGCCTCAACGCTACTACCAAGAGATCCAACCGCTACTCTCTCCTCCAAGGGATGAGTCACACTGTTGGCATCAGTGTGTGGTCACTAGGTATCCTTCAGTATATATCTCAAAGTGAGGGTCAAGTCAACGGTTTTTAAACCGGAACCTCTTAGTAACAACTAAAAGAGAGGACAGGAAGGTAAACGCCACAAGAAAGGTTTATTTTTATTTTCTTCAGCTCAATGTACAAAGACACAAAGTATCAACAAACAAACATCAATAGATCTAGAATAAACATAAACAAAAGTCTCCAGGTATAGAGCTAGTCCCGCACCTGTCCATCTACTCCCGGAGCTCCATGATCGTAGGCCTTAGCTGCCTGCAACTGAGCTCTCCCACGTCCACCTGTTCCCTGCAGTCGGGGTGGACCTCCTAGTGGTGGTGGTGGCAACACCTTGAAGCTTCGTCCACCTCCAGCTGCAGGGCCAGCTCCCCTGCCACGGTCTCCTGCTCTATGCGGTCCGCCTCGATCGAACCTCTTCCTCTGCCTGGGAGGTCCTTCGTTCATCTGCTAGTGATCTGTATGGCGGGTCGGATAGTCACGAGCCATGTGACCAACCCCGACGCAGGAGTAACACTGCCCGCGCATGGTAAGGCATCCTCCACCTCGGGTGCCTCTCACAAACGATCATGTGTCATGCGGTTGACCACTTGTAGGTCTAGTCCTCTTGGACCTCTGTGTCATATATCTACTGCCTGCTGCAGAAGACTCTACCGCATGCCGGCTAGTGGTGGGTCCTGCTGCTGGAGACTGCTCAGCAAGGAAACTCTCCACTAAGAGGGCTCGCTCCAACACCCCTGTATGTGTCAGAATGATGTGAGAAACAAATGAAGATCTGATCTCTCGCCTGAGCCCCTCCTCGAAGGTTCGGGCCCTGAAGAATGGGTCTCGTACCAAGTCTGTCGAATATTGCGAGAGATCGGTAAACATCGCCGCATACTGGGCTACTGTCATGCTGCCCTACCGTAGGTGTAGCATCTCCTGGATGCGCACCACTCGGAGGGTGGTTGGGATGATCTCTGAGCAAAAAAGGCTCTCAAAGTCCGTCCAAAGGAGAGATGCCTCGTCGTGCACCTGGAGCATCAAGCTACACCATCTGCCTGCTGCCGCATGCAGGAGGCTCGCTGCAAGGACCACCATAAGGTCAACTGGTGTCCCTACCAAACAAAAAACTCCTACAACTGCCTCCATCCAATACTCAGCTGCCTGAGGGTCCATCTCCCCACGGAACCTAGGCGGTTCCTGACGCTGAAACTCGTGCAGTGCACTAAGGCGATGTGCACCATCAGCGGCTGGGGCTGGTAGCATCGGTGGCTCGGCGGGTAGAGGTACCGCCGGTGCCTCTGCTGTCAAAGGGCCCTGTACCGAGGCCTCGTCGCTCGGTGATCTGTCATCCCGCACAACGCTCGGAACCCTAGCTGGCTGCCGTCGTGGGACCATCCTGAAAAGAAACAGGTGCTCCGCGGTTAAACAGAATACCTGGTGAGCTGACACAAAGTAATCATAGAGAAAACTTTAAACACACATGCAATCAATGTTTTCATGCATTAAGTCAAAAATCAGAATTCAGGGTCCTAATGTACGGATACTTCGGCCGCCCCACCAACACTGGACTCCCTGGACTGCTAACGGCACTCAATACTCTCAACACTATTGCTTCACAAAGAAAAAGATCAGAGTCCTGAGTTCTGCGGTAGAACCGAACTCCTCTAATACCAATTTGTTACGACTCGTCCTCGGGGCCCGTGTCGTGACTACCCCAAGCCCGCCTTCCATAGGCCAGGGGCTGGCGACTAGCAACAAAGGCATAAATCCCGATAACTGGGAGGGCATTGCCTTTATAAAAGTAAAAAAACACCATAGAGTACAAGAGGAAGTAAAACACTAAGTACAAAAAGAAAGTTCTGAAAAGTAAATGGGCCATAATACAAACGCAATCGAAAATACAGCTACAACTGAAAGAAAGTACAACAGAAAAGACAACAGCTAGAAGAAAGGAAGCAACTCCTGGGTCGTCCTCCTCAGATCATACCTGAAGGGTATGTACAGATAGCCTCCAAAACGCTATCGCCCGCCAACCTCCTCCGAGCTTCGTCTCATCGTGAAGTCCACCTCTAGATACTGACTCGTCGTATGGTCCACCTCCGGGTACTGTCCAGTCCTCGAACACTCGGCCTCCGTCAGCACTGACCGTCGTCTGCAACAAACACAACGAGGTGCGGGCATAACCCATGCAGGGGTGAGTATAACGATACTCAGTAGGGACCCTGAGACCCTTAAGGTCTCACTAAATCAATAAGGATAACCACAAAGAATAACTCAATAGATAACCTCTACTTAGATATATGCCCATACATATACCTAAGTTATCAAGTAACCCATCTCAAACTTGAGGAAACACAATGATTATGAAATCAATGGATAACCACTACCCAGGTATATTCCCATACATATACCTAAGTTATCAAGTGACCCATCTCAATCATGAGGAAACACAAAGATTACAGACTCAGCTCAACCAGGATTTTATTCATGACGTCAAAACCATGGCTGCTGGAGAACTCCTCCCCCATCGAATATAGAGGGCCTGCCGCTACAACCAAGCGCGCCGAACTCCACCTCTGTCTTGTTCAGAGGGCCTTCCTCTACAACCAAGCGCTCTGAACTCTTCCTATGTCGAGTTTAGAGGGCCTGCCGCTACAACCAAGCGCGCCGAACTCCTCTTCTGTCGAGTTCAGAGGGCCTTCTGCTACAACCAAGCGCGCAGAATTCCTTGGACTGCTGTAGTACTCCACCTGTCGAGTACTGTGGGCCTGCTGCTACAACCAAGTGCTTCCCTCCATGGTTCTGCCGCTACAACCAAGCGCTCCCCCTCATAGGTTCCATAGGTACTCCTTCTGTTGAGTACCACAGGTCTGCCGCTACAACCAAGAGCTCCTCCGTCGTGGGTCTGCCGCTACAACCATGCGCTCCCCCTCATAGCCTCCAGAGGTACTCCTTTTGTTGAGTACCGCAGGTCTGCCGCTACTACCAAGCGCTCCTCCATCGTGGGTATGCTGCTACAACCAAACGCTCCCCACTGGGCTATCCGAAAAACACCGAGTCGATGAATCAGCAGTCATCAAGTGTCAGCCAGCTACTAGGTCTCTGCACTCTCCTAGCTCGTCACCGGGAGGGTTCGATCCACGATCTACTGGTCGATACTCCAAGTATCAAAAAGATCCATGAAGAAGTATCTCAAAGGACCGCCTCGTCATAGGGGTCTCAATGCAACAGACGGCGTGTCAGTCGGACGCCCGGTCTGTGAGTTACTAGCCTTTTTGTCCCAGGGGCCCGGTTGGTTTCGTGTGCGAACCAACCCAGCCGTAACTCAACAGTACCCCGAACTCTCATAGGGTATGCTCATAGGGACCTTTTCTCAATGTGATCACCAACGCCGTTGACGGTTCGTCAAACGGACGTCCGGTCTGAAAGTTATTCGCTTTTCCATTCTAGGGGCCCGGTTGGATTTTAGGTACAATCCATCCCGGCCATTATCCAACTGTATCCAAAACTCAGGCGAAGCATGTCAATAGTTCTGTCTCATCAAGAGGAATTCAACGAAGTCAATGACATGTCAATCGGACATCCGGAGCTTAATTTATGAGCGTTTCCGCTCCGAGGGCCTTCTTGGTTTCGTGTACGAACCAACCCGGTCGAACCAAAATTACTCCGAAACCTTGGGTGTAGTATACCAAAACGACCATCTCGATCCAAGAATCGCTACACAACTGACGGTGCATCGATCAAAGGTCTAAATCTCATGTTATGAGTGACAGACTGAAAGAGGTTCGGTATTAAGGGGTTCGGGCTCGGTCCGACCCGGCCTGATACCCCCAGGGTCGGCCCGAACCGGGTCCGAGTCAGGCCCGCTTGGGTGCAGCCCGGCCTGGCAGCCCGGTTTGGCGGACCGGCCAGGGCAGCCGGCCCGGCGCGCGGTGCGCTGGCGCGCTAGCCAGGGGCTCAGCCGAACGGCCGATCCGTTCGGATGCAGGGGGCGCTGCCCCCACGTGAAGAAACCGCGGCCCCTTAATGGGGTCGCTCACGTCCGGCCAGCCAGGGGTTTTGAACCCCCAGTTCTTCCACGGTTCGGCCGGCCCGCTCCGGCCGGCCGGCTTCTGCCGCCATGGGACCGGCAAGGCCAGTCCACCTGCTCTGACGCCGGCAGCCCGATTTCGGCCGCTGGTTCCGCTGCTCCGCCGCGGCGCGACGGCACCGCGCCCCTCCGCCGCGGCCCCGCTCCAGCCACGGTGTCTTCGATTTCTTTCCAGCGCGGTGCGACGGCACCGCGGCTTGGTTCAATTCTGAAATGTGCGGCGTGACGGCACCGCGCATTCCTTGCCGCTCGTTCCCGCGCGGTGCGACGACACCACGTTACTTTCCCTCGAACCGCAACAACAAATAATAATAAGGGAGGAGGGTCGGCCGTGTTTCTGCGGTCTGGCCCCCTTCCGTTAAACGATATCAAGTGGTCCAAAAGAACGGGGTTAGATGATGGAATATTTCAAAAATTAAAACACATAACCCCTACCTCAACGTTGTCGTCGAACGAGTGCGTGTCGCGTAATTAACCGCCACGGAAGAAAAGGATCGCCACAGAAGAAGAGGATCGCCGCGGAAGAAGCGTCACAGAAGGAACGTCGTTGGCGTTAGGTGGTCTTCGAGGAAGGCGTCTCTCGCCATCGTCCGCCGTCGGAGGTCGGCTTTCTTCATCGGCAGCGGTGCGTTCTTCGCGTTCTTCATTGAAGAACGAAGAAGTTCCTTAAGGCTTCTCTTTTCCTCCCAAAGGCTCCCACAACCAGAAAGCCAACAAAAAAATAAAATAAGAGTCGTCTTATTTTATTAACGCACATGCCAACGTTTGAAATTCAAAATATACGAAATGAACAATTAATTCAAAGAATTAAATGTAACAATTAAACCGCCCAAATTAATGAGGCGTTTCTTAACCAGAATAAATGCACGGTTGACTTCATTAAAAGGGGGGTGCAGGTGCGTTACTTAGAAGGAAAGAAATGGTGGGGCTCGTGCGGGCCCCACCTCACAAATATTCTACCGAGTGGGTAGGATATTTTGGGTTCCACCTTATCCTCTTAACTTAGGTTAAGCCGCTTTAAGTAAAATATAATAAATTGTCGCACCACTTTATTTTATTCCTTAACTTAACCCCAAAAATTAAAAACCACACCCGTGCAAACGCAACTCCAGAAAAGGTGTTTCTATGCAATTATCGGTGCTGCAATTCCATCGATGCCCTCAGAATTCAATTTCGAGCACCGGTTCAAAAGTTAGAAAAACCAGCTCGTTCGTTCACTGAACGTACCCGAGCTAAACTTCAGAAATTGATTCCGGGCACACCGGGCCTCGGAATATGGTGCTGTCAAAAACTGCGTTCTTGTAAAATCAAAAAGAAAATTAAGAAAAAAATTCCGTTGAATATTTACGGGTATTTACATAAGTTTCCTACATAGTTTGATGAGAGATCATCCTTACCATCATGCACAGCTATAAACCAATCAATGTTGCCTAATAAGGTTTCCAAATTACATAAAATGAAAATTATAATAGTCGTATTTTTAGATGAATTATTACAACAGATGAGGTTAGACCAGGAGATTTCCTTCGATCATTCATCTCAAGTCATCATGCCAATCTCTTGAAACTTGAACACCTACAAAAAAATCAATAATGACATGGGGGTGGGGGTTTAAACTATTGTTAATAAAATATGAGGGAAACCCGCTCAATAAGTTCATAATAACATAAAGAGAATATTAGTCTCCTTATTAGTTATGAATAGTCCATACCCAAAAAAGACATTATATAAAGAAAACGTATATTCAAATACATTTCCATAACAACAGTCACCAAAAAACTCAAATACACTGAATGTAATAATTTTGGCCAAATTTATAAGGGAATCAATAGGATAAAAATAATCACATGAGACCAAACCTATTGAAAATATCATGCCATAAGCTAAATCAAGCATGAAGTTCCATGTTAATAAACTCATAGGATAATTATTCCCATCCAACCATAGAAAAGTTCATTTGAGAGCACAACCGAAAAATTAACCAAAAGGTGTACCTTTACTACTTTTTCAATAAATCATGAAGGGTTCCAAGTATATCATGTCAACATAAATATATTCACATTATCAGTGTCCATATTAACTTCATTTCCTGCATAATTTGGAAATCGAATATTTTCCCCTACTTTAAACTGATAGAGATGAACCTTCCTACCTTCCCATGATAGCCAGGACTAACAGAAACAGTACTTTCAGGATTCATCCTAGGGGTTTTCTAATGAAAAATAATTCTGGTAGTGGTTTTGGAAGATGGATGAATCTTATCAACAAGAACGTGATTCAGTGTTGGGATCAAATTATTTTCTATAGAGAAGTATGTTATTAGAATTCAAAAATCACCCAAAAAGAAAAAAACAAGAATAAGAAGGCTTGTTTCATCATAATTTAACTAAAACCCTAAGTGGAATTCAATTTAAACACTAGATACACATGATTTTAGGTGCTTAAAAATTAAATAGTATAATTTAATACCTAATAATAGTCCCCAACATTGAATGATTGAATGTGAAATGGGTTTTTGTTTTTTCCCCTCCATATACCTCATCTTTATAGTTAAAACAGGAAAAATGAAATTAAACATCAGTAGATGAAGGTCTGAGAAATGGTAGATTATAAAGGGTGTAGATTTGGGTGTGGTTTATGGTGAAAAGTTGGGAGTGTCATCAAAGTTGGAGATCTAAACTATGCAAGTGATGAAGATCGGGAGGTAACAGGGGAAGAGGGAGACATAGAGAAAGCACATAAGGAGGATGGAACCTGTTTTTTTATATTAATTTTTTCTTTTTTATATTTTTTAAAAATGAATGATTAACCATTTTGATATTTAACAAACATAATAAACAAATATAATATCTAATACACCTTCCACTCATTTCAATCCAACTATATAAGTGGTCATTATTCAAAATATGAAAATAAAATGTATGTATTATATGAAAATCAAATTTTCCTTTGAAAAAACAACAAAATGTTCCATTGTAAACAAAGAAAACTATTTTATTTAATGAAAATTTTATGTTGAAAATATAATATGAAACATTGAATTCCCCAATGTCTAATTTTCCTAATGTCATGAGAAACAAGTTCATAATTGGAAATTTACACTTAAAGAAATCGTGGTGAAATAATTTATGGTCTAGTTAGATCTCTAAAAACAAATAAGTACCGCTAAGCCCAAGGAAATACATGTAGCAGAAGATCGCATAAATATTATATGTAGAAACATAATTGGTGTAAATGAATACAAAAGTAAAACTTCACAGAAAGGAGTATACTTGTAGACAAGACTACTCAAATAAACAATTATTTGAGAGAAAAAATTTTATCCACTAAGTATAAATTCGTGTTGAATAATTGTGGAAGAATACAATCCACTAAATACAAAAAATAGAAGTATATTAAATTTAGATAAAAAATACCATGAAGGAATTTTATTACCATAATTTAACAGGACAAATAATGAAATCACAAATAGATCAGTAAGTTCATCGGCTCCAAAACCACTTTTTAGGTGAGTGGGATCGAGGACATACACAAAACAACCAAAGAAACAAATCATAAATCTGCTCACATGGAGTCCAATATTGATTCAAAATTCAAAATTTGTGACACATTTGCACCGAGACGCCTTGGGACATAGATCTTTGATCAGCAATCCTCCTTGAACCATGCCCCCTACATCGAACTACCTTCATCGCCACCATCATCACCTTCAACAGACATCGCTGGAAAGAACCCATCCTCCATCGCTGCCACTGCTTAAAACATCAAATAGAAAAACCTTTACCTGCTTCATCAAACCACCATCACAGAAGAACCCCATCATCACTCACTATCTTAGAAACGAATGGTCGCCACCAAAATTAGAAATGAACGATAAATAGGACTAGATCAGCACCTCACCCAACAAAAAACTTAGAAAAAACCAAAAAAAAAAACTTTACCGAAGCATAAGGAAACACTGAACAACATTAATAAACCAGAATCATTGACATGTTGTTGCCATTAAAAAACCCCATCATCAAAAGGCTTAGTTGGGAACACTGATGGCTACCAAACCACACATCCCATAGTCTCAAAATTTCTATCACTCTCGATCCACCTTGGAGGAGCGAAGAAGAATTAAAGACCAAATTAGGGAGAGTAGTAGAGGGCTCCGAGCGCTGGCACCATCGACAAGGAAAAAGACCAATAGCCAACCAAACAATGGTAAACTGACTTACGAGCTCCTAGAACCCTTCGACCACCATACCACAAAACCCAAAACCTATATGTTTTCACTGCTTGATATCCAACATGGAGAGATCCAAAGGTACGAGAGGTCAGATTTGGGGATGAGATCCAAGGGATTCAATAGAAACAACCTTCGTCAGGCCTTCAAAGAAAATGATGATTCTGAAATCAGAAAACACCTAAATAGTAATATCATATTCTCATACTGCAGATCAAAGTAAAATATAAAATTTAATAATATCAATAATTAAACTCTTTTAAAAATTTAAAAATATGTAGATAGAATAAAAAATATAAAACAAATTAATTATTAGATATTTTTCAATAACCAATGCTATTTTAATGGATAAAAACCTAAAATTTTAAATAAAAGTTAAATTCAGAAATCTTAGTTGAGATGCAAGAACATAGATTTATACCGTTTAATACAGAGTATGCTGTTGTGTAAGATGTATAATAATCACCGTGGAACCCATAATACATGATACAAAACCATATATAACCTTTTCTTTACATCTCTCATTTAACAGGATGTGTACAAAAGTGTAATAATTCAAATCAAATACAACATCACACAAAATGGAAATTGAGGATATTATTTGATAAATAATACAATTTACCGGATATCATGGAGTTTCAAATGGTAGGCACAACCAAATCGGCTCAATCATGATTCATTTTGATCCTTAAAAGATCACTCATTTTGTATGAATTTGCATCCCCAAATAAGAAATGTGGTTCTAGATTCCCTAAGCTCCCTCTTCTATCAAGTATCATGAGGAGTAAGCTTTTACTTGTATAAGATAAAATCTTTTATGGACATCATTGATGCCTAAAGGATAGCACTTGAGGAGAACCTCTAAAACAATTAATCAATGTTTTCATCATTGTTACATCCCTACACACATCCCTAGATAGTGAGATCCATAGTGAAGAACCTTAGAGGAAATATAGAGGCCATAACAAGACTATTAAAGTAGGATAATTAAGAATAGAAGAAACCCTAAAACAAATTAATTAGGAAAGACCCATAAAAACAGGAACACGAAAAGGAATTGGTTTAAATGAATAATTTTCAAATAAAACATATTTCAAATACTAGTTTTATTTTCTTTCAAATAGAGTGTTTCATTTTCCTAAAATATATCAAAATATTTTTATTCGTATTAATATAATTTTTTTAGTAAAATTTTAAATGATAGTAATATAAAATTATTATTAAATGATTCGTTTGTAGTGAAAAAATATTAATAACAGAATTATATCTTGAAAAAAACTATTTTTAATAATAATTAATAATAATATATTCATTTTTTGGTAAAAAAAATTGGTGATTTTAATATAATAAAGAAACAGATGTAATTTTTAGTAGAGAATATGATGGTATTAAATTATTAATAAAAACATATATATGTGTTGGAAAAAATAAATGTTGGTACTTAAATTTAATACTAATAAAACTTAATATATTTTGGAATTACTTATTAATACCAATATATATATTTTATTCTACTAGATTATTGTTGGTATAAGTCAAATATTTTGAAGTGAGTAGATCAAAAAAATAGGGTATCAGATCGAGTTTTATAAGACCATGTATACTGGATAGATATAATATCATATGGAATATTTCCTATGTACATCTAAGAAAAGGTTCTTATTTAATTTCATGTAAAAAAATGGAGAAAAACATTCAATAATGGAATGTGTGGAGAAATTACAATCAACAATGTGAAAATATACAAAATCATGTTGGTAGAGGTTCTTATATTTTTTATGAAACATTTTTATATCATTTATCTATGTGAGAATCACATGTACTATTGATTGAATATAGTTTTATGCGAGTGAAAGTATATTATCTTCTTATTGTAACCACTCAAAGAACTATTTTCTAGTGGTTTGTGTGATCTTGGAT
Organism: Viscum album; assembly: GCA_963277665.1. Taxonomy (NCBI): domain Eukaryota; kingdom Viridiplantae; phylum Streptophyta; class Magnoliopsida; order Santalales; family Viscaceae; genus Viscum; species Viscum album. Next base: position 1,542,296,368 of record OY728143.1, read on the forward strand.
TACTTTTAAATCATTCCAAGGACTAGTTACACTTATTGAGTAGTGATACTTATAAATACCTATTTTCCTATGGTTTTTCTTATTTACTTGTTTTCTAGAAGATTTGTGTCTCTCTAATAAGATGTGAATATTTATTTCTTAGGTAAGAAGCATTCAAAGTAAAAGTTAATTAACTCACCGTCTCATCCTATAAATGATCATACTAATTATTATTGGTTTTTTTAAGTGGTATCAGAGGGAAGGCTTCATTTTATCTCTCTGTAATAAATTTAGAAGAAACTAAAGGCTGATATGGATGTTCATAAATCTGTTAACTGTAAAAGGATTACCATTTTTTATGAAAAAACTATCATATATGGAAATATTTAATGTTACCTTATCTTTTGTCCCATAGTTATTAATTTTTTATGTTACTATAGGTGGTTTCCCAAATCTTGCTAGGTATGTTCCCCTAATATCTACTGATAAGAAGATATTAGAGAATTATGGGAAAGACATAAATGGTATACTTTCCTCACTCTTTGATAGTGAGTTTCTTACAGTTAAAGAAATTTGAATGACTAAAGTAATCTGGGACAAGTTAAAGAACATCTATGAAGGAAATAAAAAATTAAAGAAAGTGAAGTTTTGGATTTATAGATTGAAGTAAAAAACATCTTAAAATGTGTGAAGATGAATTTTTTGGTGAATTATTTATAATATTTAATGATATCATAAGAAACATAAGATGTATCAATGAGAACATGAAATATTATGTGTTTTTTTAGAGGTTGATAGAATTATTCCATATAAATTTGATTCTATGGTGTCATCATTGGAAGATAGAGATCCTAAAATTATCTCTCTGGATGATCTGCATATTATTCTCATCACTTATGATATGAGAAGAGAAAATACCATTACAAAGAATAATAAAGATGATCAAGAAATATCTTTCAAGGCTTCAACACATATAAAATATAAGAAATTAGCAGTTTAGGTAGAAGTTAGTGACTCAGACACCAAATAAAATGTTAGTAAAAAAATTGATGAATTTATTTCTTTGTTATTTAAAAGGTTGGAAAGTGTCAGCAGAAAGTACAAAGTAAAGTTACCTTTGAAGAGATTTGGTTGCGGAAATATTGGATTTTTTTTTTCTGAATATTGAGAAACACTTAAGGAAGATGAATATAGAGATTAAGAGGATATAAAAACGAAAAGATCTACGAAAAATAAGGAAGACAAATCCAAGTCCCATACAAATGGAAATGACAATAAGTTATCTTAAAAAAAATAGAAACATTTTTTTGGGTATGAGGAAGATGGTGATAGGGAAGAAGAAGCTGAAAGCTACAGTAATGATGCTACTAAAAATTTTCATACTATAGAAGAGAATGATGAAAATTTCCAAAGTGATGAAAGAATTAGATATGAATAATAATCAGAAGAGACTCAATTGGAGTTTTTTCTTAATAGGGAGTTGAAATAATTTCTTCTAGATATTGTTATACATTAAAAGGATAATGATAAGTTGATTAAATAAAATCATTTAGAAAAAGATAAAGAATATTTTCTTGATTAAAAATCCAAGTTACTAAAAAATACTGATTATTTGAAGAAGTTAATTGATGAAGAGAATAGCCTCAACATAAATATTAACGAAAAGATAAAGGTGAAGGAGAAAAAACATTGTATTATTTAAAAAAACTTATTGAAACTGGGCGAGGAATAAAAAAATTAAAAAAATACGATTCAAAAGTTAGTCAATGTTATATTAAGAGTAAAATGCATAAGGATAAACAAAAATCATCTGTTAACCAAATGGATAAATATTGTTAGAAGAAAAATATGTCAAGAAGACCTTGTATATATAAAAAAATAAGTGGAGTTAAAAATCCTAAAATTTATAAGGTTTAAAAGTATGAACCAATAGCTGATAATACTAGAGATATTGAATAGGATAAGAATAAATATAATAAAAAGAAGAATGTGTTTTGATTTTACTAAAAAATTGGTAAACAAAAATTTTCAAATTTGAATGGCATGAAAAATGATGAAAATCTAGTATATAATTCTAGAGAGAATGTGAGATACAAATAAAAATATGATTTTTATGGATATTGTTGGTATTATGATGGATTTAAAATTATAGAGAATATGTGTGGGTTTGACCATCAACACTACGATGAATCCAGGAAATGCGGGACTGATAGATTGAGGGAGAGTCAACCCACTCAAATAAGTCAACCTAAGAATGTCTGTATGAAGATTCAAAATAGATTCTAACTCTTGGAAACTGTTTATGAAAAATGTGATCATCGTATAAATCTTGAAAAATGATTCCTTTTCATGTAATTGATATAAAAAATTGTACAAAAAGTCTCCACATCTCTATGATAAGGTAGGGAAAGGTAAGGAAAAATCCTTTATTGTTGAAACTCATCTCAAAGCAATAAAATCTTAATGACCTTTTATATTATATATTGGGTGTTCTTCACACATGAATAGATATTTTATGTTTTTAAAGGATTTTAATGATTAAAAATAAGTGAAAGTGATGTTTAAAAATTATGATATGCTTAGAATTAAAGGTATTTTATCTTCTATCATTAAGTAAGAAAATTTAAATTCCAAAATAGACTTGTTTATTTATGGGATGAAACAAAATTTATTGAGTCTTTCAAAAATTTATGATGAAGTTAATGAAATTTTTTTCATAATATATGGGTTTTTAGTTAGATATATTTATGATGGTAATGTTATTACAAGAGGTTAATGAACCGAGGGAAACTTGTTTCAAGTTGGTTGTGCATATAACTGATACTATCTGAGCATGATTCAATTAAATATTATATCATATAAAATGTTGAGGAATATTGTTTAGAGGAATATGAACAAGATAAAAAATATATAATATATTCATGTTATTCCTAACATGATACGAAGAAGTTAGGGGTGTTATTCTATATGTATAAAATGGAAGATTATAAAATCAGTGCATAAGATGGTTGAGATTCATTCAACTTATTCCATGGAGATGATACGCTCTGAAATATGTGGGATAATTATAAAGTAATCAATGAATAGATATTGATACATTATTTCCTTTATTGATTATTTTACTCTCATTACATGTATTATGTTTTTAAAACATACATCAGAGGATCTAGAAATTATTAAGAGTTTTAGGAGAAGTGTTAAAAAAGATTGTGGATATTATATAAAGAATATTTTAGTTGATAATAGTAAAGAATACAAAAATAGAAAGCTTAGAGATTATTTTAAAAATAATGGAATTATAAATGAGTTTAGTTCACCATACACACCACAATAGAATGGTGTTTCTGAAAGAAGAAATAGAATTTTGGATGAGATGGAATGAACTATGTTGATTGAACATGATATTTATCTATACATTTGGAAGAAACCAATTAGAGTAGTATTTCATATCCCTTATCGATGTTTCTATAAGAAAAAGTTTCTTATGAATCCTTATGAGATGTATTATAAAGAATCCCAAAATTTTAAGTTTAACACCCCATAAATTTACTTAAAAGAATAATAAGAATGATAGATTTCTTAACACACAACACCATCATTTAAGTGAATTGTCATATATTATAAAAATATTATTTTAACCTATTCATTGAATTAGTAGGTATAAATATGAGCAAACAAATTATGAAATAAATGTATAATGGTATTACTCAATACACAAAAATTTATTAATTATTAGGAAATAATCACATGTTAGAAAGTTGTATTCAGTGGTTACAGCCTTCAAAGTGGGTGTGATGCCCACCCCAAAAAAAACCCTCCACCTACCCTATTTCATTACCTATAAATAGTAGTGTATCCCCCCATGGATATTTACTATGTATTGAAGAGAGACACCAGAATCATTAATAAAATACTTGTCCTTCCTTTTTGCTAATTTTTCTCTACTATTCTACTTTTACTCCTTTAAATTTTTGTTTTCACAACATGTTATCATCACGGACAATCAAAAAGGTAAAAATGAATATTTTTATTTTAAACATTATTCTCAACACCAAGTTGGGTGGTTATAATTTATTAATATTTTTATCTTAAACAGTATTTTCACGACCTGGTTAGACGGTTTAAAATATTTATATAATATTATTTATTTGACACTATATTAAATGGTTAATGTGTTTTATTTAATTACCTCTATAAAAATCAGGTTGCGACCTGATTAGAAAATTTTAATTTTTTTATTTTTTACTACTTAATTGGATTATATAATTAATAAATTAGTATATGTAAGAAAGTTTTAAATGATTAGTGTTATTTATTTATTTATTTATTTCAAACACACACATGAAAGATTTATTAATCGATTAATATGGGATATATAGAAAAAATATATTAAATTAAATATTAACCAAAATTTAATGTTTTTATACCTTTTTATTTACTTCAAACCAAATGTAAATTATGATTTTATTCTTATTTTGAATAATAATAAAAAAAATTCTCTCTATCTATTCTAGTTATCATCACGTCAAATATCATAAAACATGAATTCATTTCTCTTGATATTAACATAATTAATTACATGCCATGGATTATGGTTCTAGAACTGCATCTAGAATAGATGAATCACACAAAAAAAATTGATTAAAATAATTACAAAACCCTCTAAAATAAAGAAAAATTGAGGATCCTCCTCAAAAAACATCTCCATGAGGGTTTCAAATGTGAATACCTCATAGAAAGTGATCTCTGTAAGATATTTAAGAGTTTTAAAGAGAGGTATGATAATATAATGGAGGTTTTTCTTCATTTGACCCATGATGAATGGAATTATTTACACTTATAAGACTATAAAAGTGTCAATGGTTACAATTCATCCATTTATAGAATTATATCATAGCTAAAGTAATGAGGTATTGGTATTACCAATTTCGATATGCTTGAAAATACACATATGACATTTTATGCATCTCACATCACCCTACAGCAGTAATATCACTTATGAGGCTATATAAAATATTTTGATCTCATATCATCATTAATTTTATCAGAAAAATAGTGATATTTTTATTTAAAATCGTCAGTCTCATCACACCGGTTCAGTAGTATAATTTTCAGAATAAAATGATATATTTCCTCAAAATAATCATGGAAGAATTTGGGGGTGTGATTCCCATGGTGGACATTGTTTTTGTTGTAGGAATGGTCGAGGACATGTTCATAACCATCATATTCCTAGAAATGAATATCAAAATAAAAGAAACATCATATGATGCTCTCCGAAGAAACCTATATATTACTACTATAGTTATGGTTCTAAGGTATATTGGTCCCATGTTTTTTAAACCCCAAAGAATATTTTTAATCTCTATAAATCATCTCTTGAATCAATGATGAACTAACCACACTTATCATAGATATCCTAGATAGTAAATAAAACGATGTAAATTTTTCTGAGAATCACAAGCTATAAAATGGTGATTCCACTAACCTTGAATTGGGTGATTTTCCTTGTGAATTTGATGACATGATAGATATAAATAATTCAGAGAAATTAAAATAGTTATGATGTGTGATAAACTTGTTTCATATGTATGATTTATATTTTTTATGTTGTATTATTTCAATTTCACAAGGTGTTTCTATAAACCCCTAAACCCACACTTTTGGATTCAATAATAAAACATGTTGTGTATTTTATTTTCTAAAATATAATAAAAAAATACACATTAAATTATATAATCTATGACCTTTATTAGTCTAGGTTTTGGGGAATATACAATTACATTACAAATTATAAAAACTGTACAAAAATATAATAGAACAAATAAATCACCTTGGGTGTGCTAACTCTGTAAGTTAAGAGAACACCTTCGGGTAATTTCTAATAAACATTTAGAAAATAAATTATGAAACATAGGGTGATCAATTATTTTTCTTAGTAAGGGGTTTTAGAAAAAAACAAAGATAAAAATCATTTTACATACTTTAAAAAATACTTTAGAAACACATTTTATATAAAATACAAAACTTTTATATATAATTTATAAATTTTGAATTTTATAAAAATTAATAAGAAAAATCTTTTCAAAACCATTGAAATAATTTTCATTTTGAAAATCCATTTTAAAATTATCTTTGAAAATGATTGGATTTCTACTTAAAAATAATTTGAAAATAATAACACTTTATGGAATAAAATGATAATTGGAAGGTCTTATGAAAACCATGTGGCCAATAGGTGTATAAATTGTTGTACATCACCACCTTAAGGTCATGGATTCACTCCCTATATCATATCATCTCATATGATACCATAATTTTGAATTTTAAGAAAACATTTTAGAAGACATAACTTTCTCATTCATAACCCAATAAAAACATTTCATACTCTTACATAAAATATTTTCATAGAATAAAATAATATTAATACATATCATCATGAATAAATATTAATTTTTATAAACTCAATATATTTTAGAGAAATACACATTTCAATATGAAATACAAACAACTGAGAAGACATAAACATTCGAACAGATGATTGAATACAAGTTTATGATACGTCACTAACAATTATAGATGATGCCATATATAAAATCATGAATGAAAATAGAATATTTTCCTTGAAAATATAACATTATATAATAAAAATAATTCTTTTAAAAAATCCCCTTATCTTGAATTCGACACGCCGCAAACGTTTCTTTTTCTTCCTCTTCTTTAGAAAATCGCTTTCCCTAACACCTTAAGTCCACAAAAGATAGTGTTATTACTAAAATAATACCTCTATATTGAGTAGATAGAAGTGCACAATATAATTTGGTAGAATATAGTTTAAGAATATGGTTTAAAGTGATGAATATTTGTGAAGAAAGTTGTCTTCTTTTATAATTGAGGTGAGGGGTAACATAGGAATTACTCAAATTATTAAAATAATATAAATATGTTATAGTGTTTAAGACTTCCAAAAAGGAATAAATATTTAATGATATTATATTATAGATACAATATTATCTCATTTGTCCTTATTAAAAAAATTTATAATTTTTAAATTATTCAATAAAATATTTTATTCATGAAAAATATTTTCTGTCAAAATAAAAACTATTCATACCCATGAATTTAAACACCTGAAAAAAAGATTAAAATAAAAAAATATATTATATTTTATAAATATCATATTCATCTAGGTAATTTTGGAATTATCTTAATAACATTAAATTATATTTATTTAACAAATTGCAATGTCATTAGCTTGATTTATTCATTAATTAAATTAATACTTCATCATCTTTTTGAAAGCCATTATAGTATTTATTTGTTGTCTAAAAAAATAAAAAAAATCATGAAGAAAATAAACTTATTTTACTTCTAATTATCAATTATTTTTGAATAAAACATTGAGAAAACGATATATAAAAATATTATAAAAATTAAAAACTATATTATAACAACTTCACTTCCTTTTTAAATAAAATATTATAAAGACATCAAAGTGATTCATTTGTGGACAAAATGTACCAAATCCGAAAAAAATTGATATAATGATTGAAATTTTCTTATAGAATAACTTTTATCTAAAATATGGGTCATTTAATAATTCTTATAATTTTAATTAAAAACATTTTATTTATTTTTCTTCTGCTTGCACAAGTGATGCATCAGCATTGCACAAGCATTAATGTTAATTATTTTATATATAAAAATTTAAAATAAATTAATATCATAAAAATAAGTTAATTAGGTTAAAAATAAAGATATATATTCATTCATTATGTTTATTCAATTATGTATATAATAAAACAACTTCTTAAATTTGTTATTTTGTCTTTTTTCCATGTGCAAGCACTGCACATGCATTTGAATAAGATTAATGTAATATAACTATGAAATTTAAAATTAATATCTAAATAATTAAATAAATAAGATGTGAAAATAATTTTAAGTACCCAATTATTAATAATAATAAGTCAAATTTGACATTACTAATGTTGCGTAGGCACTACATCGACACTGACAATAATATTTATACTTATCATGAAATAAATTATAACATAAATATACTAAATTATTTAGGTACAATATTACTCTTATAAAATCATAATTTAGTTATTCAAAAAAATTAATAAATTTCATATCAAAATTATGTCTCTATGATGTAATAAAAAATACTGTTTTTAATAAAAAATTGTAATTTTTTATTTTTCACAAAAAATTAAACTTTTTAAAAAAATTCTAAAAAAGTAATACTAATATAATTTCATTATGATGAATTCAAAAATGAAATTATTTTTTTAATTAAAAATTATATAATTAAAATTTTTATGTTCTAAATAAATAACCGTATAATAATTTATTTATTTTAAGAATTACTTAACAAAATGAATTTAACCATTTAATTCAAAAATATTAATAAAAAAATTATTCTATAAATGCCTGGGTGGTTACACTCTTCACCCCTTAAATTAATTTTATCCTCGCAATTCATTCATTGTACTTATAATTCTGAATTTACATATTGAGAATTAAGAAAAAATACTTTTATGTGTACTTAATTAACTAAAAGTTCAAAAGTAAATTATATTGCTAAATAAAATTATAAAGTAAAAACAACAGCGTATAATATGCAAAGTTTTCTAGACCATTAATCTGATACCAAATGTAAATCCCCAAACCCACACTTTCAGATTTAGTAATAAAACATATTGTGTATTTTTTTATAAAAGATAACAGAAAAAATGCAATGTACATTATACAATCGAGGACTTTTTCTGGTCTCGATTTTGGGGGATAGACAACGACATTAAAATTTATATAAGATGCAAAAAAATATAATCAAATAACTAAATCAATTTTCTTGAACTAAATCTGTACGTGAATAAAATTCCTTCACATAATTTCTATTAAACCTATAGAAAATATATTTTGAAATATATGGTGAGAAATAATTTTTTCTAGTAAGGGGTTTTAAAAAACAACAATAAAATCCTTTTCAGATACTTTTAAAAATACTTTAGAAAAACATTTTATATCAAATAAAAACAATATTATATAATTTATAAAAAAATTCCATAAATATTCATAATAAAACACTTTTCTAAATAATTTAAATACTTATAATTTTAAAAACTCATTTTAAAATCATCTTGAAAAAATGATTGGATTTTCCCTTAAAAATCATTTGAAAATAATAACACTTTTGTGGATGAAAATGACACATGTAACATATTATGAAAACCATGTTTCCAATAGGAGTACCACTTGTAGGACATCATCCCCTTAATTTTATGGGTTCACTCCCCTACCATATCATCTCATATGATACCCTAATGCCATATTTTAAGAAAATATTTTAAAAGACCCTCCTTTCTCATTCATAATCCACTAAAAACAATTCATAATATTAAATAAATTCTCTAAATATAATAAAATAATTTTAATACTTATCATCATGAATATATGAAAATTTTCATAACCTCAATAGATTTTGTAGAAATACACCTTTCAAGATGAAATAAAAAAATTTACGAAGACATAAACATTAAAATAGATAATTGCATAAAAGTTGACGATATTTCACTAAAAATTATGGATGATGTCAATATCTTCAATAATTAATGAAAATAGAATATTTTAATTGAAAATATATGATTATATAATAAAAATAATTATTTCAAAATAATCCTTTTACCTTGAGTCTTACTCGCCACAAATGTTTCTTTATCTTCCTCTTCTTCGGAAAATCATTTTTCATAACACCTTAAGTCCACAAAATATGGTGTTCTTAATAAAATAATACATACCGAATGAGTATATATCAGTAGAGAAGATATTTTTAGCAGAATATATTCGAACAAGATGGAATGAGGGGAGGAATATTTTTGAAGGAAGGAGCCTCCTTTTATAATTGAGGTGAGGGGTAACTTATGAATTACTCAAATTATTAAAATATAATAAATGCATTATAGGGTTTAATACTTACAAAAAGGCATAAAAATTACATGGGATTACATTTTAGATAAAATATTATCCCATTTTTCCTTATTATTATTATTATTTTTTAAATAATTTAATAAATTATTTTATTCATGAAAAATAATTTTTTTCAAAATAAAAACTATTCATAACTATAACTTTAAACACATGAAAAAAGCTTAAATTTTTTAAAAAAACTATTATATCATATACATATCATATTCATCCATTGATTTAATTAATTATCATAAAAATATCTAATTATAATTGTTTTATTATTTTTAATGTCATTAATTTGATTTATTCAAAAATTAAATTAATAATGCATCTTCTTTTGAAAATCCATTATAGAATTTATTTGTTGTATAAAAAATTAAAATTAAAATTTCATGAAGAAGATAAAATTATAAGATTTAAAATTATAAATTATTTTTTAGGAAAAGTTTTGGAACATGATATATTAAAATATTATACCAATTAAAAACTATTATGTGACAACTTGACTTCCTTTTGAAATAAAATATTTAAAATTAATTAAAGTGATTATGTTGGTCCAAAATTCCCTAAATCTAAAGAAAATTGATATAATAGTCAAAAATTCACTATTTGAAATATGATATATACCAACGGTTTTGGCCAAACTATTGGTATAGGTCACTAATTTGGACCTATACCAACGGTTTGGCCAAAACCTTTGGTATAAGTCACTTATATGGACCTATACCAACGGATTTGGACAAACAGTTGGTATAGGGGGGACCTATACCAACGGTTTGGCCAAAACCGTTGGTATAGGTCCATTATAGAGACCATATAACAATGGTTTGGCCAAGCCATTGGTATAGGTCCCCCATATACCAATGATTTGTCCAAAACCATTAGTATAGGTACCAAAATCAATGAACCTATACCAACAGTTCTCAAAACCGTTGGTATAGGTACATGTATTTTTAATGGAATATTCTTACAGCGGACATTAAATTAATCAATATTTAAAATACTTATGATAATACATATATATTTATGAAATTATGTTCACAAAAGTAAGTTAGGTTAGTGGTTAGGTTGTTCAATCACAAACAGGAGGTGATAGGATCAAAACCAACCAGATGATTATTTTTGAATCACATATACCAATGGTTTATGGAACCGTTGGTATAGATTTACATACTACTTACACTAACGGTTTTCAAAACCATTGGTATAGGTCTATACCAATGGTTTTCCCAAAACCGTTGGAACAGACCTATCCTTATGGCTTACTTGGAAATGGTTCTCTAAACCGTTGGTATAGCCTATACCAACGGTTTAGAGGCCTATACCAATGGTTCCAAACCATTGGTATAGGGTATTTTTCCAGTAGCGATTTATTATAGAAAAAAAATTATCCAGGATATGGGTCATTTAATAATTCTTATAATTTTAATTAAAAACATTTTATTTATTTTTCTTTTTCTTTCACAAGTGTCGCATCAGCATTGCATAAGGATTAATGTTAATTATTTTATATATAAAAATTTAAAAAAAAATTAATATCATAAAATTAATAAATTAAGTTCAAAATAAAGTCATATATTTTTTCATCATTTATATTCACTCATATACATAACAAGACAACTTTCTGAATTTGTTATTTTATTCTTTCTTGACCTATGCAAGCATTGCATAAGAATTTGGATAATAATAATGTAATATAACTGTGAAATTTGATATTAACAACTAAAAACCCAATAAATAAGTTGTGAAAATAATTTTAAGGACCCAATTATTATTAATAAGAATCCAAATTTGACATTGTCAATGCTGCGCAGACACTACATCGACACTGACAATAATATTTATACTTATCATGAAATAAATTATAACATACATATTTTAAATTATTTATATATAATAATAATCTTATAAAATCATAATTTAGTTATTAAATAAATTTAATAAATTTAATATCATAATTATTTCTTCATTATTTCATAAAAAATACCGTATTTTTTGAAAACTATATTTTTTATTATTACTCAAAAATTAAACTTTTTCAGAAAATTTTCAAAAAAAACAATACTAAGATAATTTCTTCATTATGAATTAAAAAATGAAATTATTTTTTTCAAATAAAAAATCTATAATTTAAAATTTTATTTTTTAAATAAATAACCATATAATAAATTATTTATTTTAATAATTACTTAACATAATGAATTTAAACATTTAATTCAAGAATACTAATAAAAACAAATTATTCTATAAATACTTGGGTTTTTACATTTTCTTATAACACTATTGTGTGTAATTTAAATAATTTAAATAAATTTTAAAGGGGTATATATTTTCATAATGGATAGTGAAAATGGCACACAGTTCTTAAGAATAAAAAATATTTTTCCAATCTTAAACCAACCAGATCAATTATGAATACTAGAGTAGGTCCTATAGATCTGATAGAAGGTACTAGCTAGTAAAACAAGTTTTTCTTTACCTAACGGGATAAAAATTTATAACATTTGTGTTATTTTCAACAAAGTTCAAAAGAAACTTGTTAAGATTCAATTATATATACCAGCATGGGTATGATACCCAAACTATATCTTAGATAACTGAAAATTACATGTGCATTTCCGTTAACAAATATGATAAGAGTCATATACTAGAAAATCCACCAAAATTATCATCTAGATTGAATTATTCGTATATTAGAGAAATCAAAACACATATGGTGGTAAATAATGGACCATAATTGTTAATTTATGGTTTGAATGATTAGGTTATCCTAGTTCAGGGTTGATGTGAAAAATAATTAAAAGTTATCATGGAAATTCAATAATGGTCCATAAGATCTCTCCACTATGAAAAAATTCTATGTGAGGCTTGTTTTCTTGGAAATATGATTATGAGACCATATCCATCTAGAATTAAGGCTAAAATACTAGCCATTATTAAATGGATTAAATGGGATATATGTGGAAAAATTCATCCACTCTGGGGTCTATTTAAATATTTTATGGTATCAATTGATGAATATATCAGATGGTCACATGTATGTTTTCTATCAACATGTAATATTGTATTTTCACTATTTCTTGATCAAATAACTAAATTGAATACAAAATTCCTTTATTATGTCATCATGAAATAATGGCTCAATAATATTGGATAATTTAACTCTCATGATTTCAACGATTATTGTATGGAAATGGGGATTACTATAGAGTATACAGTCTCCCATGTGCATACAAAAAATTGTTTAGCTTAATCACTGATAAAACATCTCTAACTTATTGTTAGACCATTAATAATGAGAAGAAAGATATCAAGCTACATATGAGGTCATGATATATTTTATTCCTCGGTGTTAATTCATGTTAAACCAAGTTCATATCATATTAACTCTCTACATTAATTTAAATTTTTCAAAGGTCATGACAACTCCCACTTAATAATATTCATTGTGTAGTATATATACCAATTTCACCACCACAATGTATAGATATGGTACCTAAAAAGAGTTTGGGAATATATATATATATGATATGAATCCTAATCCCCCATCAAATATATTGATCCAAGGATAGGTGATGTATTTATTACATATTTTTCTAATTTTCAATTTAATGAAAATGCATTCCCAACATTAAGGGGATAAAAGAAACAAAGGGAGGAGATTTCCTGGAATGTCAAAACTTTATACTTTCTTGGTCTTCCCACCTGGTTGTGTGAGATGTAATTGAAAAATATATTAAATTTTCAAGACCTATAAAATGAATTTCCAGATGTATTTACTAATTAAAAGGGCGTGTTTAAATAACATGTACTAGTTATAAATGAATCTACTATAATTAATGTCCTTAAGACATAATTTTGTAATAATTTTATACAAATATCAAAAACACACATGAATCATAGAATACCAATTGTATCTAAGGATATAAATCCTAAAAAAATAAAAGGATAAAGTATTATTGAAAACCCTATTATAGAGGCATGTTATCCATAAGAAACATGTAATTTAAGTGTTCTTAATGAAACACATGATGATAACCATAAAGAAAATTCATAGAATATAGAAAACCCTAAAGGTTTTGAAAATAATTAAACTGTTCATAATTATTACCCTTTAGTTGATATATGCAATTAAAAATAATGGGTAAAATATTGATGAAATATTTTCATATTCTATGACATGTGATCTAGAAAATGAAGACACTGAACCAAGGTCTTTTATGGAATGTCAAAAATTACATGATTGGATTAAATCAAAAGATATAATGCAAGTTGAATTAAATTAACTTAATAGAAAATAGTTTCATATACATATCACAAACAAAACAGAAGCTATAAATCATATTTGATATAAATGGGGTTTTTTTAATAATAATGAGAAAAATAATATTATAACATAAAAATTTAATCTTGTTCCATAAGGTTTTTCTCATAGACTCAGAATTGATTATGAGGATAAATATTCTCTTGTCAGGGATGTTATTAATATTTGATATCTAATCATCTTTGGGGTATTTGAAAAGGATAATATGCATCTTATGGATGTTGTTATAGTCTATTTATATGGGTCACTTGATAGTAGCATATATATGAGAATTCCTAAAGGATTAAAAATACCCGAGTAATTGAAATTCAAACCCAAAGACATATATTCAATTAAATTGTAGAAATACATGTATGGATTAAGAAAATTTGGGCGTATGTGGTATAATCATTTTAGAAAGTATTTTTTAAATAAAGGGTAAGTAAATAACCGAAAAATTTTATGTGTTTTTATAAAGAAAACAAAATCTATATATAAATTCATTTCAGTTTATTTTAATGATATAAATTTAATCAAAAAGTTAAGATATCAATGAAGCAATGAGAAAATTAATGGATTAATTTGAAATGAATCACCTAGGAGAAACCAAGTATTACCTTGTATTAAATATTGAGTATATTCCAAGTGGAAAATTTTTACATAAATTAAATTACACTAAGAAGGTAATCAAATCCATTAATATGAATAAATTGAGTCCTTTAAGAAACCAGATGGTAGTTCAGGCTTTAAATACCAAGAAAGATCAATTTCTACCTTATGAAGTAAATGAATAGTTAGTTGGTCTAGAAGTACTATACCTTAATACTATTAGAGAACTAATGTATTTCGATAATTGTAGTCATTCTAATATATCTTTATCTACTAATTTATTGGATATATTTAATTCAACCCCTGTATAAAGACACTGGAATGGAATTAAATATGTTTTTCATTATCTTTGTGGCACTAATAATTTTGGTTTATTCTATTCTAACAAATTAGAAAAGAAGATGGTTGGTTTTTCAAATACTGTTTATTTATCAGATCCTCATAATGCACAATCAAAAACTGGTTATTTCATTAAGTTTGGTAGCAATTTAATATCTTGGAGATCACAAAATTAGACACTTGTTTCAAAATTTTCAAATCATTCATAAGTAATATAATTATATGAAACATGTCTTGAATTTGTTTGGTTGTTGTATGTGACTCAACACATTCAAGATAAATGTAGATTTCCTATGGATGGTATCCCAACAACATGTTTTGAAGATAATATTTTATACATCCCACAATTAAAGTAATTATTAATAAAAAAATGATCTCACAAAACCCCAACCACCAAAAAATTTCTCTTTCACACGAGAGTTAATAAAGAATGGACATATCAACATGAAATATGTTTAATCTAACAGCAAAGTTACTAATTTATTTATAAAGTAACTACCAATGATTATCTTTAGAAATATTTTACATGATATAGGGATACCTATATTGAAAAATTATTCATTTATTTATATGATTTAACTTTTAGGGGGAGTCTACATGATTTTACTCTTTTATTTATTCTGGTTTTTATCCCACTGGGTTTTTCTGGAAAAGGTTTTTAATGTAGAAGTATCAAAATAAGTATGGAATTGGTAGGGTTGTGCATACCAATGGGTATTTTTAAGAATCCTTATTCATTATCTACAATCTTTAAAGGGGGGTGCTCTTCCCACCCTCACCAATCCTTCAACCTACCTTTCTACACTACCTATAAATGGGCACCGCAACCCCCTAGTGATTTACCAGAGATAGAAGGGAGACAATAGAATAATTAATAAAATAAATTAATTTTATTTTTTTCTCATTTTTATACACTGTTATACATTTAATCCTTTCAATTTTTATTTTCAAAAAAACACATAATTTATAGTGAACCCTTTTTATGCTTCAAAATGCATTTTATTCAAAAATGATTTTCATTGCATTTTGTGCATGAGAATTATAATTAATTTTGGATCATTTTAGAAATTTTATTTTATAAAATGAACATAATTTTTTAAATAATTGTATTAAAATTTATTTAGGGTGAAATTTTTATATTTTTTTGAAATGATTGATTTTTTTTCATGAATAGTGAAAAATACTGATTTTTTGAATTCTGCCACTTTTTTTCATTAAACAAAGTAATTAATAAGTAAATTTATATTTTAGATTTTGTATTTAATTTAAATATGATCCATTTTATTTATAATAATCTAAATAAATCTATTTTAAATAGTAATATTCATGGTTTTGATATATGTTAAGTTTTATGGTTAAAAACACTTTTTCCTAAAACTTTTTTTCTTTGAATTTTACACAGTAATATTAAATTGATTTCATCCACTTATAGAGACTAAATATTGAAAAATGAATACTATATTTGAAATCAAGAGGTTTAAATTTTCTACATATTTCCATTTTTCTTATTAGTCATATGAATAGTAAACATGGTAAATATTTATCACTGTAGTAAGGGTCAAACCGAGTTAAAAATTTGGGATAATGCTTTAAATTTTTTATAACACTTGAATTTATCCTATTGGATGATTATATTTCGTCCATATCTTTCCAAAATTTTAAAATATTGAAACTATGTTCCATTTTTTTAGATTATGACCATTATGATAGTTGAGTAAAAGATATACTCGAAAGTGTCGCCCTCTAGATTTTAATATCTATAATATTTTTGGAAGGGATAAAAATAAATTATGTTTTATTATAAATGTTTATTTGAAATATGAATGAATTTTTTTCATGGTAATTTATTTTTAATATTTACTTACGAAATAATTACTATAAATTCGTAAGCAATGCTAACACGGTGTTTGTGCAAGCTGTAGAAAAATCAAGTAAATTATTTTAAAAACTCTAAAAATAATATTTTCTCTGTGAGGTAAAGTGTACTAATAATTATTAAGATAAATTTAATATATTATATATGTTTTAAAGGTTTATATTATAATTCCATTTATTTTATGTTTTTTCTGATTCAAATTATGTGAATAGTGGTTAAAATGATATTAATAGTATTTTAAGAAAAATAATATTTTATTAAATTATTTAAATATATTAAAAATATTAAAAGATAAAATTATAATATAAAAGGTAAAAAATGATATACATTTTTCATTTATGAACCAAATTTTACCTTATAAGTAAAATTATAACCCTTTGATATTAAAATTTTATTACCACGGTTAAGGATAAAATTGGTTAACCAAGGTGCTGAACCAAAAGATAAGGTTTAAAAAGTTATTTAAACCTATAAACATATAATGCTATGATTATATTAAGACCTTTTATTACATATCTTCAAATAAATTTCATTTTTAAATATTTTACATGAATTATACATGTTTTATATTATAATATTTTATGTCTTTCCAAAAATGATAGGAATGGTATTTAAAAATAAAAAATATTGTATTAAATGATTTCAAATTACTAAGAAACCTATATTCAAACAATTAAGTGGGATATGGTTTGAAAATATAAACCAACATCCATTTATGAGTCACTTTATTTTTATGGTAACTTTCTTGACCCCTAAATATTAAAAAAACATTGATGTCATCGTAATTGTTAAAAGTTTAATGGGGGTGTTAAACTAAGAGATAAGTATGAAAACATATCAAACAATTATCAAAAATTTATTATATGAGATTATTTAGACTCATACATATATTATATTATAATTATATAAATTTTGATACATATTTACCTGAAAATTAATTTATTTTAACTTTACAATTTGTTTAATTACAAGAGTTCCTCACCCCTTACATATAAAGGGTGCATCTTCTCCTCTCTTACACACACCTTTTGAGGTTTTTATCTTATCTGATCCCTAAATTAATACCTTACTAGATTCCTTACCCAAAATAATTTATTCTATTATTTCCAAAATTATATACTTTTAAGGCATAAGTTGTAATCTAAAAGTTATTTCTTAATGAAGAAAAGTTTCAAACGCATGTGAAGAAAGACAAGACTTAAGGTAAGAGATTTCCCATCACACTTTTACTTCTATGAAACATATGCCATATTCTACACATTTTCCTTTTGTGTGATTTATATAATTCCTAGTAATGTATTTTAATATTATTTTCATTAAAATTATGTATATTTAAAAATAAATTTAAGTTTCTCTCTTTCATGAGGTTTTGATTTAGAGATTACTAATACAGTAAGGGTTTATCATGTTAATATTGTTTTATTGATACAAATATTATGTTATGTACCTATTTATGTTTATGATGCATATATAAAAACCCTTTTACATTTTATATCATGAATTTCATTCTTTTAAAGATATTTAAATTTTTTATTTGATGTCATTACTTTGTGGGGATTACGATTCAAAAGTTACCAAAGTGGTAAGGGTTTTATGTTACAATCACATTATTTATCAAAACTATTTATGATTATGTTTATGGTAGGGAAACTTCATTATATACAACTAAATAATCTCATGAATTTATTATTATCTGGTTATTCATGAAATTTTCATGTAATAGTAACACTTTCCTCTCTTTGGTACTTTAAATTATTGAGAAAATATTTTAAAAAAATGACTTTATTTCCTCTTAGTTTAGAAATATTTTTCTTACATGTCCATGTTTTCTTTAAAATGTTATCAATAACGATTTCAATACTCTACTACGATTGTTTAATTTAATTATTAAAAATGTTTTAGACATTAAAATATGGTTTAAAAATTAATCTTCATCTCATTTTCCAAATGATAAACTTTTGAATTTTTATCAAAATTGTGAAAGGAATATATGTTTTAGCATTAATGGAATGAATTGAATTTTATAACTTCATGATAAATATTTTCTTTTAATCCTCCTTCATAATTTTATAAGGTTATTTTCAAAGAATATTTTTTCCTTAATATATGGAAATTTTTTATATTTTGAAGAAGTGATTTCAAAATGAAAAGGGTATTTTATTCAAGAAATGTTCCAAGTGATCTTTAAAAAAAATATCATCTATGATGAAGTACATTGATGTTACTTATGTTTCACTATGTTTATGATTATGTGATACCATACTTATTCTTTCTCTATATGGTTTATTTTTATGATGATGAGATGTTTAAAAACCCCGTTTTATTTTTCATGTGTTAAGTTATGATTAAATTTTAAATGTTTTAAGAATATTATGGAATACATATGAATAAATTTTGATTATTTAAATGGTGGTACCATTATATACCTCCAATTAATTGGGTAAATATGGATAAATCGTAAAATTTTATGTAATGTGTGAACCTGATTTCATGTTCACAATTTTACCTTGTTTCCAAATCCATAGGATTATATGTGGACCTAGTTTTCATGTCCATATAATTATGTATATATCTAGTTTTCATATCCATAATTTTATTCATGGACTTAGATATCATGTCTATAATATTATCCATGAGCTCTATTTTTATGTCCATATGTTTATGGGAGGGCTTGATTTCAATTCCTTATCTTAATGAGTAAACATGTTTCTATTTATACAAATTCATGATGTTATAAGCTTATGTTTTTTCAACATTACTTTGTATATGTCATGTTCGCATGGATCATTTTATTTTATTAATTTATGGTTTTTATCTTATTAACTACCAATATTTATTACATGACTCGGGATTGTGATCTATGAGATGTAGGGTGTGGTTTTCAAATTCTAAGCTCATGTTCCCATGCCCTTATGCTCATTTTATGCTTTAATTTTTCATTAATATCTCCATATTTATCCTTATTGAGCATATAGGTTCACCATTTCTTATGTTTCTTTTCCATGGGTTTTGAAAAAGGTTTTTAATAATGGTATTTTTAATAAGATCACTATATGCAATGATATTTTTGTGAGATATTGAAGATCTTTTAGAAAATAATAATATTGTGTATCTAGTCTCCAAATCCAATAAACCTTTATAGTCCATAGGTATATATTTTTAAAATATATTTATATTAATAAATTAAGATATAAAATCTATATATAAAATGCTTGGGTCACTATAGTTGGTATCAGAGGAAATATTTATCAAATCTTTGGAGATTGGGATTAGATAACTTTAGTAAAAACCTTGGGAATGATTCTATGGATAAGACAATAATCTAATTTTTTTAATGGAACTATTATATGGTTTTACTAAAAATTTATCCATGTATAGATACTATAACTAGATGTGGTTTTGGAAAATATTCATATATGGTTAATAACCATGAATTTAATTGGTTAACTATATCTTGACCATCATTCTAGAGTATAGTGAGTGCGCTCTTATTTCACATCTAGTTTGACACTCTTGGGGGGTATTCTTGGGTGAACTCAATTTTTTAACGAACCATTATAAATTATTTGACTATATTATGATCATGTATAGCCTAGTTTAAACCTAAGGATTCATAGATTAAAAAGGTGTAATGGATTAGACATCCTATTAATGACTTTTCATGATTATGTGGTTCCCAACTATAATTAATATTCCTCACACTATATGTTTTAGTTTTATTCAATGGCTTGAACTAAGAGGATCCCTGTTAATGTGGAAGGTGAAGAAAAATGTAATGATTTTCCTCATGAGAAACCAAATGAAAATATAGATGGAATGAGGAACCTTCTGATTACTCCTAATCAATTATCCCACTATATCATTAACAAATATTAACTTGGGTGATTTTTCTAAAACACCTAATAAGATAAAAAACAGAGTTTCATAATGACCATGGTGAAAATAATATTTGAATTACTAAATGTCAATAATGTGGGAATAATAACTCAATATAAAGTCTCAAAGGAGAAATAAGATGATTTGGGTGTGGGAAACAAGGACATAATTCAAGTTATTGTGAAGGAAAATTTATGATTTTTATGGAGGTATATGAATTTCATCTAAATTTACCATTTATTTTGAAATGTATTATGTTTGGGGAACATGGGAATTATTTAATTCAATTCCTTAATATAAGGGTTAACTCCAAGAACAAGGAAGGACTTATGTTATTTCAAATCGTTATAATGAAAAAATTATAGTGTTTAGGTATTGGGATTAAAGAATTATGTTTTTCTGGTAATAATAATCATGAAACATGTAAGGATTATTCTACATTAGTTTCTATTTAAGTATTTGAAAAAATATGTTTAATGGTACCAATAACCAAGAAAAATGATTTAGTGGTAAGGTTAAATTTTTGGGGAATCTGAGATTGAGGGAAAAAACCCCTTAATATTTTCATGATAATGAGTTAATAATGTATTGTTGTGATAAAGATAGTATTTTCATTGATGAAGTAAATGGGATAGTATTGGTAACCTTTAAATTGGTTAGTAATTTAATGAATAAGTGATTTAGTTCATTTTTATGTATTTTATTACATATTTGGATTTATGGAATATATTCAATATTTTTTTATTTCATTGAGGTTTTATAGTTATTTAGGTTATTATTATATTTTAAGAGAATATATGATTAAGGTGTTCAAATTTTTGGTATATGACATTATGTGCTACTTCAT
The DNA here is from genome assembly GCA_963277665.1 of Viscum album. Classification (NCBI taxonomy): domain Eukaryota; kingdom Viridiplantae; phylum Streptophyta; class Magnoliopsida; order Santalales; family Viscaceae; genus Viscum; species Viscum album. The sequence goes on from OY728143.1 coordinate 1,542,318,169, forward strand.
GTTATCTAGGATAAATGTTTTATCAAATATTTTAGATACTTGGGTTCTATTTTTTATTTAGATGTATTTTAACAGAGTCTTAAGGTTAACTATTTAGGAAATGGATTTAGTTGATATTTGGGGGTTATAGTTGAGGTTTTTGAGATTAATGTATTATATTTATCCATATTGGATAACTCATAATAAAGATTTGGGTTTTTATATATACTTATAGAAATAAGGAATTAATTTTCATTCTTTTATGAATCTTATGATCTATTAAATATTAATTTCAATGCTTTAGGCATGATGAATTCATCTTGAATATTTATTTCTTAGTATAAGCAATAAATTATAAATTCATTATAGTTAAACCAAATGAGAAATTTGTTCTTGTGAAATGGAAGTAAATAAAGTAAGAACATTTTTTGTGTTCTCTATCTTGATATTTAAATAATTCCTCAACTTTACAAAAAGAATTCTCAAATAAAAATATTCTCATTTTACCTTCATTTCGGATGAATTTATGGTCTTTTCACCCCTCACTGATTTAAGGTGTTGTGTCTTTAACTTTCTCATAATTGTAATGCCCCGACCCCAGTTGCCTAGAGTCGGTGCATTATTACATAACATTGGCATGATCACAAGAAAATCAAGTATTGAAAGACTGATTAGTTTAGTAGCCTTGGAATAACTAGATACATTCATAAAGTTTACATTACATCATAAAGTGAAAAACTACTACAACAACATATTGTCTTTATATCCCCTCGTATTATCCCTGCATGTCATTCATAAATTACTTCTTCACATATTGGAAAAAAATAAAACATTGAAAGTGGTGAGATCAGATGCTCAGTAAGGATAACAATATAGCTGAAACATTCATAAATATGCATAAACATTTAAGGCAATGTATAGCTAAAATAAAAGCCTTTTAAACTTGAAATTCAGCATAATATGGCAAAGATAAAATGAAATAATTCCATTTATTTATTCACGTGGATATTCTACTAGTTGAATAATCACATGCAATATGAATAACTAGTTTCATAATGATGGAATGCATAATGCCAGACTTTCATAACCACGTAGACAAGGCCTTTTTCCAAGACTACAAATAAGATTTTGTCAAGGCCTCGTTCCAAGACACTAGTTTGTCTCATGAGACCTACCGATTCATCGATGAGCTATAGCAGGCTCCACCCGTCACATATTAAGTCCAATGCATTCCTCATATGAATAGGTTTAAACATAACATAAAAATTCGTATTAAAACTAGCATATGAAATGTCAATACTTTCTCCATAAACCATGAATGGTATAAAAATAACACATCCACAGTCAAACATATCATAAAACCTTCATTATAATATGGATGTTTTGTATCATAATAAATCAACTTCAAATAAGCTTAAAATACATCAAAGGACGTTGACATATATGAAATCAAAACTATTTAAGAGAAATATCTATTTTTTGAAATCATTGAAATGTCACACATTTATAAATGAAGTAATTTAAAATATATTTTTGAATCAAACTATCCCATACCACTTTGAAACTTTTGAAAAGAATTATCATTTCAAAACATTCATGTCCATATAAATAAATCCTTAAAATCATTTTGAAAACATGGACATTTATTAAAAGTATTTAGAAAGATAAATCATTAAAACATTTAAATGTCACGTAATTTTAAAAGAAAACATTTACTATGAAAATATTCTTATAAGATTTTAAGGGAAGATTCTAATATTTTACAATGGTGGAAAATAGCCGCACCCGCCGTATAAGTTAAAAAAGACATTCTTACCTTAATTCTGTCGAAAAGGTTAAAAAGGACCTTGTTTAGAAAACGACAGATATATTCCTTTATAAACATCTTATAAAAAGTCAACAAGGGTATAAATGAATTTAACCCATAGTAATAATTATTTTAAATACATTTTTAAGAAACATGGATTTGGATGATAAAGAGGTCCCAATAGATAATTACGTATAAACAACCTAGGATAATGAAGAGATTGTGAAATAAACCCTTACCAATTTGGTAACTTACGAAACGTACACCCCATGAAAGAGGTATCATACAATGTATATGTAAATACACATAAATTAAAGTGTATTACACAAATAATACAATTATGGGCAGTACATACACTACACAAAAGGTAATAGTGGCATTATGACATGAATCTCACGGGAATAAAGAGTGAGATGAAAACCCCTTACCTTGTACTTTTCCTTATTAGATGGTATGTTAAACTCCTGTATAATAGTTAAAAAATTGTAATTAAATTATACAAGAACCATTATGATATCATATATGATCTTCTAATAATTCTTTGTTAATAATACTTTAGTATTATCGTCGTTTCGGGTGTTAACTTACTCATTTTATTTTATATGTTTTGTTACATAAGTCGTGTTTGTTATGGATAGGTTGTATCTTATTCATATCCAGAATTACATAAAGTTCTTTAAAATTACTTTTAATCATAAAATGAGATTTAGTCTTGAATGGATACGATGGGGAATGAATCTCATCGCGTTCGTGGAGTCGGTAGTCAGTACGTACGCACGAGCGACAATATCATCCTTTTGATATTAAATTAATATATAATAGGATGGTACATCATATATTCCGAAAAATTATCATGTTATATTTATTATTTACATGAATTACACATAATTATTATACCTATCCAAATAATAATATATTGAATAACAATTACACCACGACGTGGAGATAGTAAGCCGTACGCACGCACGTATGGTGACATGTCATTCAAAGGATGGATAGAATACTGAATATGGTTGTACCATATTTATAATAATATCACAGTATATAGAAGATACTAGATTTATTATTTTATAATATAAATAAGAAAGACAGAAGAAGTTGAAGAAGAAAGGAACTTGAAAGAGTGTGGTGAAACATTACCTCTTCTTCTAGTTCTTCCTTTTGATTTGATCAAAAGGGATCCTTAAGTTAGATTTCTGATCAAACTAAGTCCTCTAGGTTGAATTGAGGGAAGTTGAGAGAGTATTTGGGCAGGGGTTGGCCGAACCAAAAGGCTTTTAAAGTGTGATGAATTGGTTAGAAGTGGTGTCCTTTTATAAGGGGGAGGAGGGGCACCTTAGGAAAATCTAGAAATATTATTTTATAATAAATTCATATTCGGTTTATAATGGATCCAAAGTGGATTATTTAATGTTTAAGTAGGGTATGGGTCTAAAAACACTCAACCAATAGAATTTAGACAGGTTTGGGTCATTATATTAACCTTATATTTTAGTTTTAACTCTTAGTTAATTAGTTTGACACTTACCATGTCACTTTGTATTTTTATATTATATAGTTAATAAACTTACTATATACCTCCAAGAGACCCCCTTGTGGTCCATTAATGATACACCTATCATGATATAAGTCTCTTTGCCGAACCTTAGATTTTTAGTAATTGAATATAAATTAATAATATAATATTTGTTTTTAAAACTCTTTTATGACAATTTTGACACTATTGAGTATTTTGTTCTTGATAAATTTATAACATCATTATTACTTCAAACAAAAATTATATAAACAATAATAATATTTCATAGTAACCTAGAAAATCATTTTAATTTATAAAAAGTCTCAAATTACATTTATTTGGGTATTTATAATATCAATTATATTAATCATTCATTAATACAGTAATTACTACATCATCATTGTGTCATAAATAAATTAAATTATTTAATGTCTAAAAATTATAAATAAAATACCATTAAGTAGGAAATATTTTTATATTTCTAATTAATATTTATAGTGTAAAATATAACATATAAAACCCCATGTAAAAAAAAATTTCTAAAAGATATATACTTTTTTCATTTTTGTATTTACTTTAACTTAATTAATATAAAGTGTCCCTATCACCTACATGTGGATCCATGGGGTCCCAAAATCGACCCAAAGATGATCATGGTCTGACATGTATCCACCAATAAGGTTATCACACGTTTTAGTGTAATTTATTATTATTATAATATTATTTTTTTTACCCTTATTTGCCAGATTTACCCTTTAACCATGGTAAATGAAATATTTACTGAAACAATTATTCAAAATGTCTAAAAACTAAAGTTACCAATTTACACAATTTGGACATACTGATTACAAATATGGAATCCATTTTTCCAAATTCAAAACACAGAAGTGGCAGAAATTAATTTAAAATTAATTCCCGCTGTCAAAACAAAAAGCGTGTTTTTAAGAAATAATAACTATCAAAAGATTGATACTTGTTTATGTCTGGTTTAATTGTGAAATTATGTCCAATGACCAACATTGTATTAAATGGTAAAAATATATTCTAAATATACTTTAAAACCACTCAAATTCATAATTTATTACTATTAATTATTCCGATTAAAAAAGTTGTTTTTAATAAAACTTTAGTAATTTTCACTATTCATCAAAATATAAAAGTTATCTAAAAAGTTCCAAAATTTCATCCTAGGATAATTTCAATATTCCAAATCCAAAAATGAAGTCCATTTTGAAAGATAAAATGTATAAAATTTCAAAAAGTGGGTGTTACTATTCATAATGGTTACTTTGATTGGTCGCGGCGTGTTCGAATCTCGATGTTGCGTACAACACATGCTACTGTATTATTCAAAGAGAAGCATACCATAGAAGCTTGGGGTGTTACAATAACCATGTTCTCTATCACTTTATATTATTCCTTGGATGGTATTTTTATCCTCCATGTTTATATTTTAACTTCTGACTAATTTTATCCCTATCTTGGAACCTGATTACATTTTATTTTAGTTCTACATTATCCTTCACATTTCCCCTTTTTTAAAGTAGTTATATTAACCCTCTATAAAATATGGGTTTTCAAAAAAGGTGTTTTCAAATATTAAACCTTTGATAAAAATATATAGTTATATGGAAGAAATTTATTTAAAGGGGGATAATTTAACACCCCCAAAAAATAGTTAAAAGAATAATAAGCTTTGTATCTTTCTTAACATGCAAAACTGAGCTTTAAGCGAATTGTGATATATTATAAATATATTATTATAGCCTAGACATTGAATTGGTGGGTATGAATATGAATAAAATCATTATAAAATAAATTTATAATTTTATTACTCAATAAAAAGGTATTGATAATTTATTTGGAAATAAGAACACAATTTTTAGTGAAGTCATTGTTTGCTTTAAAAATATATTTTCTTAAAAATTGATTTTTATTACATTTTGTGCAGGGATATTATAATAAATTTATGAAACCTTTAGAAATTCTATTTTATAAAATGAAAAAAAAATTAAATCTGTATATCAAAATTAAATTAGGGTGAAATTGTGTGATTTTTCTAAAATGGTTAATCTTTCTAAGAATAGTGAAAAATACCAAATTTTCAAATACTTTCATTTATTTTAATTAAATCAAGTAATTAAAAAGCCCCATTATATTTTTTTTATTTTTCATTAAATTGAAATATTATAAATTTTAGTAATAATATTCTAATTAATTCCATTTTAATCAAAATTATTCATGATTTTGATATAAGTAAATTTTTATGCATAAAAATGCATTTTTTTAAAAAACTTTTTCATTTAATTATACAACATTATATTAAAATTGATTCTCACCACTTATATAGATTTAATATTGAAAAATTGGTACCATATTTTTAATAAAAATATTTTAATTTGGTAGATAAATCCCTTTTATGTTTTATTAATTGTGAATAGTAGTTTTGGAAATTATTTGTGAGGACGGTGAGGGTAAAATGGTTAAAAAGAGGATAAAACATTTAGATAATTCTTTAAAAAATTTATAACACTTTAAATTATCCTATTTTATGAGTATAGTTAATCCATAAGCATAAATATTTTTAAAATATAGAAAATTGGTGCCATTTTTCTTTGATTATGACCTTTATAATATTTAAGTGAAGGATAAAGTCAAAAGTGTCACTCTCTTTCTTTTAATATTTATAATATTTTATTACATTGATAAAAAGAAATTATGGTCAATTATAAATTGTTATTTTAAATATGAATGAAATTTTTTTATCATTTTAATATATTTTAAATTTTTATGGATGAAATAATTACCTTAAATTCTTATGCAATGCTAATACAATGCTTCACCAAGCAGCATAAAAATCTGGTAAATTATTTTAAAAACCCTAAAAATAATATTTTATTAGTGAGTTAAATAATCTTTTGAATTTTGAAGATAAATATTAAATATTAAATATTTTTTAATGTTTTATATTCTAATTTCATTGATTTCTTATTGTATTCAAAGTCAAATTATGTGACTAGTTCTTAAAATGACATTAATAATATTTTATGTTACTGATAATTTATTAAATTAGTTTAAAATAATAATAAAAAAATAAAGAGTATAATTATTATAATAAATTTTCACAATTACATAACATGTTAATTTATGATCCAAATGTTACGTTATAATTAAAATTATAATCTTTTAACATTAAAAAAATTCATTACCACAGTTTAGGATAAAATTGTTTAACCAAGGGGTTATACCAAAATAAAAGGTTTAAAATGATATCAAAACCTATAAAAAATTTATTATATGAATATATTAATAACTTACAATCCTTATATTTTAATACATTTAATTTTGGAACCATTTTACATGAGTTTGAAACATTTATATTATAATATTTCATGTATTTACCAAAATGAAAAAAGTGAAATTTTATAATAAAAAACATTTTATTAAATGATTTAAAATTCATAAAAATCCAATATTTAGAAAATTGAATGAGATATAGTATAAAATATAAACAATGGTCCATTTATGTATCACTTTAATTTTTATGGTAACTTTATCAGCCTCTAAATAGTAAAAAACAATGATATCACAATAATTGTAAAAAATATTAATGGAGGGTTAAAACTAAGAGATAAGGGTGAGAAAATAACCAAAACTTGTCTAAATTTTGTTGGATGATATTATTTTAACTCATACTTATCTTATATTTTAAATATATCGATTTATACCCATTTTTTCTCAGAAAATTAATTAATATTAATTTAATACATTAAGTAACTCCAAGAGTTCCCCTCCCCTCATTTATTAAAGGGAAATTCTTCTCCTCTCTTTTACACAAATTTTAATCCTTCAAGATTGGGAAATCCCTACCATAATACCTTACTATATTTCTTACCAAAATCATATAGATTTTTTTATTTACAAAATACCAACCTTTCTAGGCATAAGGTGTAATAAAAAGTGGTTTCTTATTGAAGAGGAGTATTAAACATGTACAAAGAAAGAAAAGAATTAATGTAAGAGATTTCTCATATCACTTTTATTTTTATGAGACGTATTCCATATTCACCAATTTTTTCATTTTTGTGGGGTATATACTACCCATTAATGTTTTTTAATATTATTTTTATGAAAATTATGGTATTTAAAAATCCAGATAATTTTCTCTCTTTCATAAGGTTTTGATTCACATAATACCAAAGCAGGAGGGGTTTATCATCGCAATGTTGTTTTATTGAGACATGATTTTTATTATAAACCTATTTATGTTTATAAGGTGTATATAATACCCATTTTTCATGTTATATAATGAATATAATTATTTTCATTATATTTAAAGTTTCATTTGATGTTATTTTTACATGGGGCTTGCAATTCAAAAGTTACCAAACTAATAAGGGTTTTATATTACAAACTCATTATTTACCAGAATTATTTATGATTAAGTTTATAATGATGAAACTTCATGATATACCTATAAATAATATCATGACTATATTTTCCTATGTTTATTCATGGAATTTTTAATTAATATTTTTATTTTCCTCTCTTTGATACTTAAAATGATTAAGAGATTTTTTAACAAAAACTGACTTTATTTCCACTTTGGTCAGAAATATTTTTCTTCTATATCCATGTTTTCTTTAAAAAATTTTGAAAACTATTTTTAATACTATCCTATAATTTTTTAAACTAATTTTCACCAATGTTATAATTTTTAAAAATGGTTTAAAAATGAATCTTTTTATCATTTTCCAAATGAGATACTTTTGAATTTTCATAGAAAATGTAAAATAAAAAATTATTTTAATGTAAACAACATGAATAAAATTTTCCACTATCATGAATTATTAATTATTTTAAGATTAAATTATATTTTTCCATGTTTCTTTTAAAAAAATCTGTTCTTAATATTTTTTATTTTTTTAGATTTTAAATAATTATTTCAAAATGAAAAGGGTATTTTCCTCAAGAAGTGTTTTAAGTGATATTATAAATGAACTTTCATATATGATGATATCCTTTGATGTTAATTATGTTTAATTGGGGATATGATTCTATGATATTGTGCTTATTCTTTCTTAGTATGGTTTATTTTTATGATTATTATATGTTTATGAAACTCATTTTCTTTTCTACTAGTTTAGTTATCATGAAATATTAAATGTTTTCATGATCTTGTGGTGTATATATTAATGTATTATTATTATGTGATTGGTGTTTCCATTATATCCCTCCAATTCATTATGTAAATATAGATAACTCATGAGATAAATATGTTATGTGTGAACCTATTTTATTCTTAGACCTGGTTTTCATATTCATTGAATTATAAGTGGACCTAGTTTTTATGTAAATAGGATTATGCATGGACCTATTTTTCATGTCCATATTTTTATGCATAGAACAAGATTTTATATACATAATATCATTCATATACATAGTTTTTATGCTCATAATTTTTTATAAGGGTCATATTTTATATCCTTAACTTAATAGGTGAACCTATTTCTATTTATACATGTTCATAGTGTTATAAGATTATGTTTTTACCACATTATTAAGTTTATATTATGCTCTCATGTAAAATTTTATTTTATTCCTTTATGATTAATTCCTTATGAACTATGAATATTTATTCCATGACTCAATATTGTGATCTATAACATGTAGGGTATGGTTTCAAAATGATAAACTAATGTTCTCATATCTATATGATCATGTTATGCTTAAGTGATCATTGATATCTCCATTTTTTACTACTACTAAGAATTTGAGCTCTCCCATTATTATATTTACTCTCCCCAGGATACAAAGTATGTTTTTTAAGTTTTTTATGACTAAGAAGAGTACTATATGGGAAGTTATTTGTTTGGTATTTTAATGATATTTAAAAAAATAAGACGATTGTATATCTAGTCTCTGAATATACTAAACCTTTATGGTCCTCTGATGTATATTTTTAAAATATATTTGATATTAATCTATTATAATATGTAATATCACTGTATGAAATGATTGTACATCTATATGAATTACCTAAGGTTATTTGGTTGTCCTTTCATTATCAAGGTTAAAGGTTAGAATCTTGGGAATTTTGATCATATAGGTGTTAATAGAATATTTCTTGGATACCCTATGATGGTTGAGGATTAAAATTATATAATAAATAAAAATAAAATAAGTTTTACTCTGAAAATGTAAATATTCTTGAATATTCTGATAAGGAATCTTCACAATCAATTTCTGATATAAGAGGATGTGAATATGAAGTTTTTTTAGTTTAATAATGTGTAAAAGTACTTAATAATCATAATAAGGTTGAAGATATATGAAATGAATATTAAGATTTATTTATCTCAAGTGATGAGAAATTATTACATTCATATCATCCTAGGTTGATGATGCAAGTGAATTCCTAAAATTTCATTAGTGATTGAGGTAAATTGGTTCAAACTAGAAGAACCTCAAGGATATTTTCAAAAAAAATTATATTATTAGGTTGAAATGGAAGATGCTAAAGAATATTTGAGGAATCAAGAGTGTATTGATTCTATAAATGACGAGTTGGATCTTATTGAGTATAATGTTAAAAGGTAACTTTTATCGAAACCAAAAAATAAGAATGTGATTGGTATAGAGTGGGTGTTTTAAAAAAATTTAAATTAAAAATGTGAAGTGATAAGAAATAACGCAAGATTGGTTTGTAAATTTTATTTAAAAATTTAATGAATTTATTTTCTGGAGACCTTTTCCCTGATAGTAAGGATAGAAAAAATCATAATATTTCTATCTATTGTTTTAAAATAAAGATATAAATATTCCATATGGATAACCATTTTCTTTGTATTAAAAAATAGTTCAATGAAGAAGTTTATATTGGAAAATCATGCGGCTTAATTCTTAGAAAATATCAAATCTGTGTGTCTAATTTGAAGAAGGATTTATATGGTTTGAATTAAGTTTTGAGTGATTGGTATTCTAAATTAGATACTTGCATAAGGAATTTGGAATTCAAGAAAGTAATAGTTGAAAGTAACCTCTATATAAAATAAAATAAATATGTTTACATCAATTTGATTAATTATGTTGGTATTATCATATTTGTAGGGAATTCTAAAGAAACATGTGGAAATTTTTCATAGGATAAGAAGAAGTTATTTAAAATTTAAATTCTAGGATAAATGAAATACTTTATTGGATTACTGATATATCAAAAGAATAAATAAATTTTCATATCTCAAGAGAGTTATTTTAAGTAACTTCTAAAGAAGTTTAGAATCAAAGATTCAGTGATATTTTCTATACATATTTTAATGGGAACTATGTATTATAAATATGGAGAAGCTAAATAGGTTAATCCTAAAAATTTTAGAAAGTTTGTTAGAATATTTTTATATCTAACAACATCAAGACCAAATATAGTGTATATTGTTATATTTTGTACTAGGGATCAATGTCATTCAAAATAATATCATCTTATAGCTAGGAAAAAGAATTATCTGATATATCAAAGCTACAATTAATTTTGAAAAAAAATGTGACAACTCGATGGAATATTCTCCTGATAAGAACATTTGTCGGCTCAATTATATCAAACAAAGTCCACCAACTTTACTTTATAAGACAATTTTTACTGGTATGTTGTGATCAGCTAGAGTTTTAGCATTGCAAGCTTATCCAAGTTAACTCTCGAGTATATTGGATAAAATGTTCAGTGAAGTTAAAATATGGAGATGATTTGATATTATTATAATTATAAACATCATTACTACAGAAATTTTTCATGACAAAAGCTTTTTTATAAAGGGGATTTTGAGGTGTAATTTTATAAATATTGTGTTATGAAGTTGTGAGGTTTTACCGGACTGATGTTATCAGTCAAAGGTACGATTATGAAAAAAAGTAATAAAATTTAATTATTATAAGTTTTAATGTAATGATGGTTTGAATTTTTGGTGATACAAAGTGTTATCGGTCAGACATTTATAAATTATGATGATCTAAAGAAGTTTTAATAAGTGTGAAAATGTGGTGTCCATAAAATTTCATCAGATGGAGAGCATCATATGGATTTTTACATAATCATACAACATTATTCATTGGTTTAAAATAATTTGTAATCGATTTTCACAAAATGTTGTATAAAGGATCATTGTCTAAAGAAACTCAAAGTCATCATATTAAATTGAACCGAATAATCCTTTTTCAATGCCATCTGGTGAAAGATTGTTTTAATATGGGAAGTGAATAATTCTATGAATGATCAAACATAATTCGCTGAGTCATTGGATGTAAAGTTTTAATTTTTTTTATTGGTACAAAGTTTCCAATTGAAGTGAATGGTATGTTGTTTTCAAGTTAATTTATCGATCAAATGTTACTATATGAATTTCATCGATTAGAATATATTATGAAAATGTACTAGACGAAATGTTCAAATATCTTTAAAAAACATCATAATGATATTAATTTTATAATAAAATGATGATAGTTAAATATTACAAATATCATGGAGGAAATATTCATGATTCTCACCAAGTCATAATGAAGTTGGACAAATATTATTAATGTCGGTTCTTAAGTAAATCTCCAAATTTTTAGGAGGTTTCAATGCAGTCGATGAAAGTAAGTTTCTGATTAGTTCACATAGTGTTTTTAATGGGATATTTAAATTTTATATCTACAAACCATCAATAATTATTTAAAAAAATCACCTATATAAATGACATATATTTTGGTGACTTTGGTTTGTAATTATTTGTAGGTGGTTAAAGTGTTGCAGAAGATGAGAGTCGATCAGATTAATAGAATGAAGAGGCATTAGTTTGGGGAATACTGTATGGATTCTTCCCATCAGTTGGTATCAGATGGATTGTGTATAAAAGTGATTGTAAAAATAGATTGAAGAGGAGTCATATGAATTATAGGGAAAGGATGTCATCAAAATATAGCTTATAATACAGTCAAAGTTGATTATACAAACAAGGTATCAGGAAATGTTTCATCAGACCATGTATACCGGATGGAGATAAGTCAAATGTATGGTTTCCTATAAAAATATAGTAATAGGTTTTTTTCTCACTTCTATGAAATAAAGTGATAAATAACATTCAATAGGGAAGGTGTAGAGAAATAACAAGTACCATAGTTACAATAAAGTGAATCATATTGATTAAGGTTATTATATTTATTACAAAACATTGTTATATCATTTATATATGTGATGAGAACATGTACTATCAATTGAACATAATTATACACAAGTAAAATGACATTCTTTTCTTATTGTAAAAACCTAAAGTATTATTTTCTAGTGGCTTTTTTGGTATTGGAATAATTCCAAACTATGCTAAGGAATATCAACTCTTATTGAGTAGTGAACCTTTTAAATACATATATTCTTAGGTTTTTTCTTGTTTTATTTTTTTATAATTGGATTGTATCTCTCTAAAAATATGTGAAGGTTGTTTCTTAAGTAATAAAACTTAAAAAAAAGATCATTTATTAAACCCCATCCCCCTCTCAGTGGCCATACGGATCCTGATTGGTCCTTTCAAAAAATTCCTCAAATATCAACTTTCATCTAAGGATTGATCTATGATAATATTTTATTTACATATTTCTATAATTATAAAATATAAAGTAGTTTTCAAATTTATCATTAAAGTTGATTAGAAAATTATTATTTATTATAAAGTGGGAAAAATCCACTCTCCAAAATCCAAGTCCCATCATTTTTATGTTTCTTGAAGAAACATCCACCATAATTTTTCATGTTAGTTTCCCTTTTCATTTTTCAAGACACTTATTAACCAATAACTATATATTGTGAATTATTCATATTTGTTTCTATTATTCTCTTTGGAATAGTCCTGAAAATCATATCTGTATTGTATATATATTCATGACCATGGTTATTATAAAAAATAACAAACGTTGAACTCAATCCTCAGACATTGAAATATTATATGTGTATATTTTATTTATTTTTCTATTTAGTAAACTTAAATTAGCTTAATTTATATCCAAAATATCCCAAAAAATTGATTATTATTCTAGGGGATATTTTTTAAACATATTTTTTGGTGTCCCAAACAATTTTATATGATTGAATATTATTAAAATTAGAACTCATGTTGATGTTTTTTTCTTAGAATTTTTTTATTGCTTCATGAATTTTTTTCAGAACCATGATATCCAAAATTACTCTTTCTCATTGTATATGGTCTCTAGATTCTCAAGAAGCCATAAATATTCCATAAAACCTTATAACTTTCTTCTTAAGTAAAAATTATTCTAAAAAAGTTTCAAAATTTTATTTCCCTTATTATAATATTAGTTTTAACATTCATATTTCTTCATATTGAAAATTATTCATATTTAATACCATTAATTAAATTTTTGTTTCTCTTAAATTATAACATTCATATCATCAATTATTTTTGATAGTTAATTATTTACATTCCTTTAAAATGTATCATTCAAGAAATCTATTTTTTCATAATTAATCATTTCCATAAGTTTCTTCAAATTTGTATATTATTCATCCAAATCCTTAGCATAATTCTTAAATTAATTTCCAGTTAATTTTTCATTCTTTATATTCTATTTCAACAATAATTTTTTTAATGCATCTTCTAATATAAATTCTAGATATAAAATATATCTTTAGCATCACATGAATTTTCTATAACATTCCTGGACTTGATTTGACCAAAGATAACCACTATTACATTCATTAAGTATGATTTAAATTATTCATCTTCCTTCATCATCTTATAGTTTCTCACATTAATTTTTATTTTTCAAAACGAATTTTTTAATCTTTTTTTCCAATTTTATTGAAAAAAATTATTTTATTTTCTAATAAGTAAATTTCATTGTTGGTATTATCTTGTGTTCTACTTCCACGTCATTTTTTAATCCCTTATTTCATGGACCCCAAAATGTGAGGGTCATATCCCACACCAATTAAAATAATAATAATGTATTCTATATAGTTAGTTTAATTTAAATAGATGTGGGTTTATTACTAGATATTTGAATATTTCATATAATGGTTCACCATGAGGCCTCACTGGTTGGGAGATAAGGACACTCTCCTGATGAAACCATAAAAGGATGAAACAATAAAACCTAATATAAAATAGAATCAGTGAAAATATGAAACTCACCCAAATGAAATAAGTAGCTTTTTTCATAGGTGACCTATTATGCTGAAATAATGAATCTATAACAAGTTTTATAAGAGATGGTGTACCACGTATTATTTATGGAGGGTTGTTAGTTGTGTCTTATGGTAGGAGTTGAGTATCTTCTAGTGTTATCATATAGGTTTAATGATTGTGGTTGTCTTAATTAAAATGTGTTTGCCCTCATGTTTATGTCTTCCATTGAAAGTAATGTAACATTAGAGAGAGATTTATAGAACTGTTTATAAGAAGAAATTTTTAATGGAAAATATCTTCCAATTCTTGAATATCATATAGGGTAATGGACCATATAAGTTAATGTGATTCACTACACACAATGTTTAATTTTGTATGTATTAGGTAATAAATTTCATTAAATACATAATCCAAGTAGTGACTTGTACCTTCTTAGGTCCTACAATTTTTGGTTTGGAGGTTTTATAGGTATTGAGTTGGGTTTTAAAGGTGGTTTGGTGTTGGTAATATGGGTTTTGGAATCCATTTTTTGAAAACAACCATTTTTTAGATGGTATATATCATGGTGGAAGTCAGGGTCTGGTTGTAGGTGAGTATGGTTATCCATTATAACAGGTTTATAAAGTTGGGATTAAAAATGAATTTTTTCAGGAATTTTTCTACCATAGAAGAGTATATGTCTTTAAAGTAAGCATTTTTTATGGGAATTATCTCATTATAGATTCTATGTAAGAAATTGGGAGGTATAAAATGACCATTTTAGATGTTTTGGTTCTCTAAGACCATTTTTAAAAGGATTATGAATCATGTTTGAGTCAAGGAGGTATGGTGGAAATAGAGATGATAAGTGAACTATGCTAAGGTGATTCATAGGTTGAGTCAAGATTCAATGACAAAATAGCCATTTCCAAATCCATGTTTTCTTAAAATGGTTAAAAAAATGTTTCTATAGTGAAATATTCACATGATTATAGGGGTTTTTGATCATTTTAATGACCAAAAATTCTAAAACACATTTAACCAGAATCATTTATGTTGTGGTAAAGTCATCACACCACCCTATAGAGGTCACCCAAATCATTATTATAAATTTTCATTTTCAAATTAACAGATTCAATTTTCCTTCCCTCCCTCAAACTATTAAAGTTCATGGGTTATATTCTTGGGGTTCTTGGGCCTCTGTGATCGAGTCTTGGGATCATTCTTTATGAGATCAATACTTCATGGTCCAATGAACTCTTTCATATCCATTTTATATATTTTTATTTAATTTCCTCTTACCAAATACCATTTATGGGGTTTTTGTTCAGTATTTATGGTTATTGTTCAAATATTTGATGGTTGGTGATGTTTATAAGTGGTTTGGAGTTACTCTTGAGAGTTCTTGGTGGTGTGATCATCTCATTATCCTCATTTTTGTGTAGTGATTATCAAATATCTATTTGAGGTGGGGGATTCTAAATCTCTCTTCTATTATTATTTTTTAATGTGAAATTATCATGAAAATATTTTAATGTTCTATGTGGTTATAATTAACATAAGGAAGTTAATGAAATTTTTTACTAAATTGAATGGGGGATGTGATTTTCAAATGCATTATATTTTTTCATGATAATGATTGTATTTTATTTCTTTGGTCTAATTTAAATCATGTTTTTGTGATATTGTTATTGTTTTTTATGTGATTAATTATATTCATAATTGGATAAAAAATTAAATATACAAAAATAATTTGATATGTAAATATGGAATTGATATGTTTTATATACTATGCATAGATTTTCTAATGATAATGGAATCATGAATTGATTAGATTGATTGATTATTTTTGTTGTTGGTGGTTTTACTATTATTCCGTTTATGATTAGAGTATATTAGTGATTTTGAATCGCTATATAGGAATATGGTGGTTATGTGTTATTATTATGCTGGGTATTTTTATGTGGTTGATGTGAAAATAAATTATGATGTAGTAAAAGTGGTGGAAAATATTTTAACATGGTTGGTATGAGATGGTGTGGTTGTTTCTATTATGATATAAAAGTAATGGTATTATAGTAGTTAGGTTGGTTGTTGATATATTAATGTTTATGTGTTTTTAGGGTTATGTCATAATTTCTAGGGAATTTGGCTTGTGTTTAATAAAATGATTAATGAATAAGTTGTGATAATATAAGTGGTGTTGCGGTAAATGAGTAAATTAATAAATTAATAAAAGAAATTATAAATTAAAAGTTAAATGAATTTTGGTAGAATAATGATGTTCCATAAATAATTAAGTGTTGGATATATTATAGGTGTTGTATGGGAATATTAATGTTGAAATGTAAGTGATTATATGATATTGAAAAAGTTTGGAAATATATATGGAATAATGAATGTAATATAAATGGTAAATGTTAATGTGGTTAATTTCGAAGTGGGAATTGAATGTATAAATAAGTGAATAAATGATGAATTTTATATAGTTGTTAATTGAATAATGTGAATGTTATTGTGAGTTATAAAATTCATCAAATCATCTTTATTATGAAATAATAGAGATGTTTTGTATTAGAGGAATTTGCTAGAGGTGGTGGAGATGTTTATGTATGGTGACAATATTGATGGTCAAGGTTTCATATGTTAGGTAGTAGAATATTATGTTGTGTATGTGTGACATTATATATTCAATATATTTTTATTATTTCTTATAAACCACCACTTTATTCAAGTAATGTGGATAATTCTTTTATAGGGTTTTGGGTTTTGGGTTCTGGGTGTTTCCTGCAACATCCAAGATGGAGGTGATATAGATGGATGATGACTGCCCTTTCCCCACTATCTCTTCTAAACATTGAATATATTGTGATGGCCTAAGTTTATAGTTGTTGTGATGTGGTTTCATGGTGGGAATATACATATATGGAAAATGACATATGTTTCTTCTTTCATGATTATGTACTATACCCTGATGCAGTTTTTATATATGGATATGTGGTGATGTAAATGTGGTTATGTGGTTGTGGATGTGATTATTTGGATGTTATATGAGGTTATGGTTATGTGGTTATCCTTATGTGGATGTTATGGGACCACTAATATGTTTTTTATTTGGGAGTAAAAGTGACTAATTTAATGGATAAGAGAATTTAGTTTACCATTCTCATATATATTCTTAATATTATGTTACTATACTATTATAAAAATACTTGGTGACAATGGTTGGTATTTTACCTATATTGGTAATGAGTTAGCTTTGTTATTTATTAACTACGGAATTAGTGTGATTCTTTCATATTTTCATGAGAGGTTTTATGAAGGATCCTACTGATTATGTTATTTTTATCACCCCTATATAATATATTTTCTAACAGGTATTCAAGTCAGAGTTAGTGATTATTATATAATTTATTATCTCATGATGTGGAGTTGGTTGGTGTTCATGAAGTTACTATTATAGGAGGTTTCTTTAGGTATGTTATTTAGGACTTTTGGTTTTATCTATAACATCACATGCCTTGTGGGATTAATTCATTGATTATCATATAGATTTTAGAGGTTTTGATTTCTTTCATCCTAGGATTTGGGTAGGTAATGTCTCCCATATGTGTTTTGTATATCATTGGTGGTATCCTTCAAATTGTAGACTATTAGAGTTAGTATTTGGTGGTGACACTTTTATTTACTGATGGGATGGGAGGGATTCTGGTGGGGGTGGGTTATAAAAAAATTGTTAATCTACGATGGAGTTTTGAGTTCAAAATTAGTGAGAATTGTATGGGTTTTTAGGAAAAACATCAATAAAAATTAGTATATGATGTAGGAAAGGGAGACCAACTAGGAAACTAGTGATTAGAGATACTAGTGATTGGACATAAGGACCTTAATCTTAAAAAATATACTATTTGAGATGATGTTTATGATTGTGTAGATACTTATTTATGGTACATGAATAATAATTATTACACGTTTTTCAAATTAATAAAAAAATTGGGAATAAAAATGAATTTAAATAAATTATATTAATAATTTTCATATTCCCAATCATAGGGGTTCATTTTGTGTTTATAGAGATGGTCAGTATGAGGCATATGAATATGGATCAGGCTGTAAAGGTGCAGTAAGATAATTGAATTGACTTTAGGATATGTATCCCTAAATTGGATGATTATTAGAGGAAAAAAATGCATGAGCTTCATTATCAAATCTTGTTTAAGTATATGGGGTTTTTTCTAGAGACAAAGAGGTGGCTATAGGATCTAGATATCACTTTCATTTTTTATCCATACTAGGAAATAATATTAAAATTTTTACCCATTATTTTATTGAATGTATATGATCATTAGTGGTTTATATTGATTCTTAGTGATTGTGATGGCTTTCATTTATCATGGTAGAGGTTCCATGATTAGTTTCATGATGAGTTCTATAACACTCTAGCCAAATTCACTAAAAATTAATTTGATTGAAGTGATACCATACCTCAAGCACACATCAATATACACCATAGGCCACTGAGCAGCAGAAAGGGTCCATGGTAATACCATGGGGAGACTATACCTTCATATTAAGTCAAAAATAACATAAAAAAACAATCATCATGTATAATACACAATTATAGTATACCAAATAAATAAAACATAATATGCTACAATAAATGGAGTAAAACATAAAGTCATATAATCATACATCATATATAATCAACAACTAAGTTGATCAAATATTTAAATAAGCAAAGAAAAATATATAAAAAAGGCTCTACTACCATCCTTAAGTCATACCACAATCCTGGTATCTAGATCCTTATTGAGATACTCTAACTTGATCATGAAACACTAGGCCTCTGCCTTATCCACCACACATCCTATGATCCATCTGAAATAATACATAATTTCCGCATGAAAATCAGGGTTCCTATGAATGGGGTGAGAAATAAATTCTCAGTAGGCTACCTTGAAGTATGTTCCTAAGAAGTTTTTTCATAAAAAAATACATGCAAATGTGATACTTCTAACTTAGTGAAATGATAACTAGAATAAAATAAAAAATAAAAAATAATCAACCCTTGGGTTCTAATGTGAAACATGAGGTTAATAAAGCTTATTTTTTATGGATCCATATGTCTCTGAACATGTGGAATACCATTCCAAGGTTTGGGTAATTACCCACCCATAATAACATCATAATTATAATTGATCAGCTGGGGGTAGATCGTCCCACCTGGATCATCTCATATATACATCTCATTTATTATCTAGGGTTAATGTTTATCTCCCATAAATATCATAATATAATCATGGGTAATACTGTCCCACCCAACCATCTCATTTATATATTGGTTTATTTTCATGTTTAATCTCCAGATCTTAGGAATCCCCTAGGAATCTCATAGAATATCAAGTGTAAACACTAAATCCTAGGGAACAACCTAGGAATATTTCATGTCTTCATGTGCAATCATCTGATCATTGGGTGATTCCTATGCATCTCATGTTTCCTTAGGTGTAACCATAAAATTGTATGGAATATCTTAGGCATCTCATATTTTTTTATGTGAAATCAATAGATTCTATGGGATATCCCATGCATCTCATATGTCTTTAGGTGAAATCACTAGATCTAATAGATTAATCTTGGAATCTCATATGTTTCAGGGTTGGTTTCCTATAACCAAGTACTTTGAACATTAAATTACAATAATATTCATATTTCTTAATATTAATTAATATCTTTCCACATTATGATTATTCTTCAACTTGACATAAATGTGATAATTTCCCAAGGGTACTTGTCACAATGAATGTCAAGGAAATTCCCCGATACAATGAAAACCATGAAGTGTTGTGATAGTATTATTAAATAATTTTTTTATGGATATATTATATCATTTTATGGGACCCAAATGATATAAGATACTAGGTGTAGGGTGTCATAATACAAGGGTTATTCTTCTCATGATGTTCATCCTGGGTGATCTACAATAGAATGAGGTTATGAGATCATGACCCACCAATAGAAATACCACATGTTTTATCTATAATTGTATGTTCCTATTTGTAGTCTTCTTATAATAGCCCTTATACTTGATATTATTATTGATTCATATCATGAGTTTCATCATTTGATACATTAAGGAAAATTGTGAGGAAATATACTTGCAACGAGGTAGGATATGTTGAGTGTGCCACGAGTTATATTCCATCAATGAATATGTTAATAGATGATTTTTCTCTTCCATATAAAAGATGTATATTTCTCCAGACCTTTTATTTAAATGAAACTATGAAATAAATCTTTGGACATGGTGTGATATTGACCTGTACATTTTCTTGAAAGTGAAAGAAAGATAATTAAATCATATAGGTTGATGACATTATTAAGTGAAATACACTCTTTTTATATTGTTTTGAAAACGAAATACAATTCATTAAGTATTTGATTAAACATTAGTATATTTTTTTATCTTTAATGTATATAGAATAGAAAACATTTAAATGAATTACTGATGATCTGGGGAATTTTGAAATACTAATGGTTCGATGTTTCATGAAAAATTTAGCCTATATTATTGAATCATGGTTCTATGATAACTATAGTGGTTCTACATAACTTAATTGGTAGATATAGTAAGACATTGAGTTCATTATCAGTTGATGAAGATGTTACCAATGATGTTAAAATTGAACCCATAGATTATGGAATATGGCCATTGGATGACTGATTATAAATAGATTTATTCTTTGAGGAATGGTAGAATAACTTACAAATCACACACCTATGAAATAGTTTATATTGATCTCTTAAATTCATGAAACTAATTGTTTCTTTGAGATCTTCAGTTCATTATAGTTTCTCTTTATTGGTAAGAGATTTCATTTTTTTCGTTTCATTGTAAAACAAGTTAGTATTTTTTATTATACTCATTGAGATTCTGATCATGTTGATTGAGGGATTATATGTGTGGAAGACGGATTAGATATTTTGATTTTTGAGGTGATGAAATATCAATTAGAAAAATCATGGCCTTCCTTGTGTGGAAGAAAAAGGTGTTCGGTGTTTAGATATTGATGTATTGGTATTTCTATAGTTTAAGGCACCCCATGTTTGGGAAGACATACCTACCAATAACTTTCAATTCAAATATACCTTGAAATATGTTTAAGTTTTCCTTATAAATTGGGTAAAAGTATAGCCTTAATAAAATCCTTTATGCAGTACTTGATTTGTAAATCAGTACTTTGTGTTTTTTTATTTTTTTGGTGATAATTTTTTATTAGTAATTAATAAAATTATGAAATTTTAAAATTATTTTGTCTTCATTAATGTTATCAAAAGTTTTAAAATATTTATTTTCCTATTACTATTTTTTTAATTTGATAGTACTCTAATTATATTATGGGTATATACAATAATCATATATCTGATAGATTTAATACACAAGTATGAGAAAAATTGGTTTTCTTAACTATAATTCACGCCCTCCTATTATATTGTTTTTTCAACACATATCTTGAACCAATATTTTGAATCAAAGAATTTATCTACATTTGATATTGATCCAAAGATAAATCATTTATTTCCATTACTCTAGAGGATTTTTAGTTTCTTAGTTTCCTTATATTAACATGCTATTATGGAAATATTTTTTAGTTTAATTGATGAAAGTATTATAAATGTGAGAATATTGGAAAATATAAATCCAAATATACCATCTATTTTTTATGTAAATTAATATGGCTATTGGAGAGATCATATGGAAACATATGTTATTAATTTTGGAGTTGATAACTTTCTTATACTCATCATTAGCTATAAAATTTTGGAGAAGAATATTTATAATATTTTAAAAGAAGAAAAGGTTGGATTTTATTTGAATTTACAAATAAAAAATAATTTTTTTTGTTATATTTAAATAAATATATATAATTTAGTATCCTCATGTTGAACTTATTGTGATATTTTGAAGAAATTCACTTTTGAAATTCTAGAGTTCTTAAAACTATGTAATATATACTAAAGGATGAATATAAAAATTTCAATTTTTTTACATTGTTAAATAGTTGATTATAGGAATAAAATATTTATTAAAATCATAAATATTCTACAGTACCTTGGTGAAAAGTAATTATTAAATGATCTGTTAGTTTATAAGGTCAAAGATATCTTACCCGAATAATGGGAATCCAAAAGGATAGTTATAGATTATACAAAAAATATTGCAAAACAAAGTTATACTAACATAATAGAAACTCTCATGTAATTTTTCGAGTATATTAATGTGAGATATAGAAAATTAAAGGAATAAAAATTGGGTTTCCTTTACAACTATTAGAACATCAAATTTTGGATCCTATAAACCATGTATGTCTAAAAAATGTTCAATGTGATTTTTTGATGATTATGATTTTGAACCAACGAATGGAGAACTTGATAATATATAAGGAATGATTTTTAAAAATACTTATTTCCAAAGAGATTATATAAAATTAAAATTTGAAACTAATTATTCTACAAAACTTATATGTTATGAATTTATAAATACAGGTCATATTCAACTTGAATTTCTTGAATTAAAAAGTAAATATAAAAGGTATTCTCAAATTTATTATGAGAAGAAAATTAAGAAAATAATGAAATTAGTATACACATGGAGTAAAAATTAATGATATACTACTTCTAATTTTTCATCAAAATATAGTGAAAAACTAGAAAACCTATTGGATTTTATAAAAATACTAAAAATGTCTTATTGGGATATTAAATTTAGAAGCTCTTAAAAATATAATTCATAATTAAAAATGTTTTATTATTCTTAGGAAGATAGTGATCATGAATGTATATATTTTTTAGTTGATTATGAAAAAGTATTGGAAACATATGATTAAATGAAATTATATATTGATGAATGTCAATACAAAAACCAACAAATTTATAATAAATATACTGAACTCAAAATTAAAACTACTAATTGAAAAGCATGATTTGTGAAAGTTGATGATAAACCTAAAAATTTAAAAAAGGAGAATGATGTGCTAATTTGAAATTTGTATGAGATATAGAGTCAAGTGAATAAACATACATCTATTAAGAATGGAAAAGGAGAATTAAATTCATCAGAATAATCATTGAAGAAAAGTGATATGTATAAAAAA
This sequence comes from Viscum album, assembly GCA_963277665.1. Lineage (NCBI taxonomy): Eukaryota > Viridiplantae > Streptophyta > Magnoliopsida > Santalales > Viscaceae > Viscum > Viscum album. The sequence continues at coordinate 1,542,341,776 of OY728143.1, forward strand.
GGAAATATTGTGACATTTTTTCAATATTATAATGAGGTTATTAAATTTAAGTCTAAAATATTGATCCTAGATAAATTTTTTTGACTACTTTTACTACTAGAATATTTTTAGAAAATATATGGACAGTTGAGACCCAATAGAACTTCAATTAGTCTAGGATGTAAAACTAATGGAATTTTTGTCTATAACAAACTATTTTATTAAAAATAAATATAAAATCTATAAAAAAAATTAATATAGGATGAAATTTCAAGGAAAATTGTTCAATTGATATAATAAAATGTTTCACATTGATATATAAACTCTATAAAAATTTAATTCTGATGTCGTTAAGGTGTTTCACATTGATATATGAATACTTACTTTCAATTCTTTATATTTCTATTTATGTTTTCCAAAACTTCTCATTGTATGTTTCATGTTATATTTAGATTCCATATTTTTTTAATTATATATAATACTAATACTTTCAATTTAGATGAAGTTCTCTTTATTATTATTCAAAAAAAATTAAACATATTAATTTTAAATTTAAAGAGGACTTATAAATTATTAGTTAGAATATATTTAGAACCATATCTAAAAAAATAATTACAAATTGATTCAATGGTAGATAACTTATAGATATTTATAACATTATCACTTTTATTTTATTTGAATTTAAATTACTTTTTTAGATTTTTGTTTATGTGTCCTAAAATAAAATTCTATTTTAGTTTAGAAAACCATAAGTTAGAAAATTAATTAATTTATAAAAAAATTAGCATAATGTGATTTGGTAGGAATAAATCTTGGTTGTTATATCATGGAATATTAATGGTATTATTGAATATACTCTGACACTTATATAAAGTTGTGCACCCAGAATTGGTTGGATTCTTTCACTATAGAATAGTTACATATTTATTTTGAATTTTTAGAGTCACCATTCATTTTTATAAATTTTATAGCTTGAAACCAGTTAAACTTTCATATGGGGGTCATTGATCCATAAATGTTTGAGAAATATGAATTCATACTGAAAGATTTTATTGAATATTAGGTATGTAAGCCCTTGGTTCTACCAACCAAATAATTTGAGTTGTTTAATCCTGTAATAATTAGATAATTCTATAGTACCACTAACTTTGTATAAGTTGAGGATTTGGAAAAGGTATCTTTTTTTAACTTGAAAATAATACAACACTTACTCTTGAAAGATTTACTAAAAAAATTGGAGTTTAGATGAAAAGATAAAGTTTATTTGTGTCACAAAAACATTCAAAAATTCATTGAAGTTATTAAAAAACATATGTTGAGGATAATAAATTTATCATAAAGGACAAAGTTCATAAAACTAAACATATTCCACCTGAAGTACTTATCATACTCCAATGTATTTATTCATTCTTGATACATAAAAAATGATACAAGGATGTTATCACGATATAGGACATATATCCATTGATTTTTTTTAATTTATAGGATATGAACAATGAAAAATTTATCATGTATTAAATTGAAGCTATCTAAAATGGGTTGGTAAATATAATGATATTGTTACAAAAATTATTGCTGAATAGGGTTCTTTTTAAGTTGTTGGAAGTAGAGAAAGTGAATTACCTAACTAATCTATAAAGAGTAATGGAAAATTATATTAATGATAAGACAATCTCAAGGATGAGATTAATTTATGATTTCAATGAGAATAAGTGTATTTAAAAATCAACAGCACCTATTTCTACCAATGCATAAAAAATCATTAAGGGTGATGTGGATGTGAAATACATAATGACTTAAAAAGAGAAGAGAAAATAATTTTATGCTCCTACAACCAAAAATTTATCATATAAGAAGATTATGAAAATTAGAGAATTGAATTTCAATAGGAAGAACATCCTTTGAAAGAAAGTGATGAATATTTCTGGGAGCAAATTGATACTTATAGAATATTCTTGATAAGGAAGGATGAAGAATAAAATAAGGACAAGGAAGAAAGTGTGGATAGAAATCCTTGATATATCATATAAAAATATAATTTTGAGTACTTAATAGAAGATTTTGTCTGTAATTTGGTTGAGTAAAAAAAGAATAAAAGGTATTCCATGAAATTAAATTAATCTCATATTTCTAGAACCAAACATACCTTAGTCAAAATTTGAGATCATCTTATATAGGAATAAACATTGATGAGAAACATGGAATTTACTAGAAAGGGAAAGGATAAAAATGGAAGTGCTTGAGAAGAATTACTATATCTCTTCACCTCATAGAGAAATTGGAGAACCTACTGAAAAATATAAGGAAGTAATTTCATTAGAAAATATACCCATAGAAGTTCACTTTGTAAATCTAATGCTATAAAAAACACCTTATAATACTAATTAATATGTTTCTAAAGCATAGAAGATTACATAATGTTAAGATATTAAATAACAAGTTAATAAACTTGAATCTAAAGTAAGAAAATATTTTTATCCAATAGAATGTTATATTCATACTTATATATTATAAACTTCATAAAATCAAAATATATTAGCTAAATAGTATTAATCATTATAAGAAAATTCATGTTCTATCTCATCATAAACTAATTCATTCATTGGAATAAAAATTATTCACATAAGAATTTTATAAATGGTTTTAATGGAATAAATTTGGAATGATTTGAATATCTGGTTGACATTTAAAAAATTACTCTTGATAAGGATAAATATCTAAAAGATTAATTGAAATAGAAAATGATAGTCCGTTAATAGAATGATCAAAATGAAGAAAATATGATAGTTCATTGGAATTCCTTTTCAATCTGGGAACTCAAAAGAATGATTAAAAGTTGATCTTTTTGTTTAATATGGTTAATAAATTTGATAATGTTTTTGATATTTTCTATAATTAATTTCAAATATTAGTTTGATACAAGGACAAATAACTATATATCAAGATTCAAAATAGAAAAATAAGTTGATTGAATCTATTTATAATGTAAAGAGAATATTTAAGGTTATTAAGGAGGAATGAAACTATCATGATCGAAAGTTTCTATAATTAAAAAATATATGCATCCCTAGGATATAGATATAAATTCAATAGATGATCAAATTCCTCTTTTAATTATAATTTTTATATCCAATTTAATAAGTTTGAAGAACTTGAATAAGTTGTGAAAGAGTGAGAGAGAAGAATACTAAGATTTCAATATCTATCAGATAATTAAAATAGTTTTTTATTCCTAGAATAATAAAATATTTTGGCACAATTTAATATTAAAATCTCATTAATAAAATTTAGAGAATTTTAAATCTCAAGAAAAATAGTGGTCCAAGCTGAATCTAAAGCTAAAATCACAAGAGGATAATTTTACCGAATGTGATCAGAAGTTCCAGCTTTAGGAGGATATGTTGGAAGTGTAATGTAAATACATAAAAAACTAATGTATGTGATCGTAAAATACCTTAATAAATAATTATTTTTCAATTTATATTACTTGTAATATTTTTTCTTCTAATAATTAGATTTCAAACTCAAATCTTTCAAAATAATTCACTCGTTTATTGAATATTTTTAATTCTAATCAATTGAATATTTTGAATTAATATTAATTGAATGTTTTTAATTACTATTTGTTAAATATCCTAAACTTATATTTGTGAATAAAAGGTTTTTTTATTCCATGAATTAAAATTTATTTTAAAATACTAAAAAAATTATTATAATTTCATGCATATTTAAAGGGGGGATTTTCAATTTTCCCTATTTTTTTTATTTAATTTTAAAAAATCACAAAATCAGGGATACCTTATGAAAATTTATTGTTTTCACAAAGGGGGAATTTTTAGTATTTTTTCATAGGGGTATAAGTATTATTTACATTAAAATTGGAAGACGATTCTCAAAGAAAAATATATTTACTATAGAATGATTTCATAGGGTTTTTTATGTTAGAAAATATTTCTAATTAAAATTATCAAAGTATAATTTTTCATTATTGTTTGTGTTTTTTAAAATGGGGGAGAATGTTGAGTCAAAGACTCCCTTGTTTTGTTTTGAAAATATCAATACACTTAATTGGGTATTTTATTTAACTTGAGTGTTTTGTTTTATTTCTAATGTATATAGAATAAATAACTATTAAGAAAAATAAAAATATTATGAATAATTTTTCAATACTAATGGTTTGAGGTTTCATTAAAAAATGGGTAGCTTGAATGGTTGAATCAAGGTTGTATGAGAAATGTAACAGTATTGGATAACTTCATCGATAGACATAGAAAGACACTATGTCCATTAGTAGATGAATCTACTGTAGATGATATTATAACTAAACCCAAAGTTAATATAATATAAATATTAGAGTATTTAATATAAATAGATTCATGATTCTAGGAATAGATTAATAACTTACAATTCACACTCTTGAGAAATATTTTACATTGATCATTTGAAGTTGTGAACCTACTTTTTGAATTGGTAGCTTCTAGTATTTATAGTTTTTATTTATGAGTATTCTTATAATTAAGATATTACATTTTTGATGTTTCATATTAAAATATATTAGTGTTTATTTATTTATATTTTTAGTTTATTATTATATTTATTGGGGTCTTCCAAGTTTGGAAGAAAGAGACAATCTTCCGGTTATAGAAGTGGTGAAATACTGATCAAGATGATCGGGGGATTCTTGGTATAGAAGATAGAGTTTTATTGTGTTTAGATTCTAAATTTAAAATAGCTTTATATTCTTGGAGTCTTGGATTTGTTAATATAGAAGTATCAATGGGTTTAAATTCAAGGATATGTTGAAAAAGGATGAAGTTTTCCCCTGTACTTTAAGAAAATTGTGGTTTTAATAATATCCTTTAAGGGGTACATGATTTGTAAATCAATAATCAATGATTTTTATTTCCAATATACTAAGTATTTTATCAGTAATTGATAAACTTTTGATAGACTAATTTTCTATTTCATTAATTACATTTATCAGTAGTTTTTAAGTACTAATTATTCTATTACTTCTGTGATTACATTTATATTAGTTTGATTATGTTATGGTTATATGAGATCATCATATTTTTAATAGATTTAATACTTTAGGAGGGAAAAATTTTATATTTTTTAAACTAAATTTCACCGCCTCTTGTAGTCTATTTTTCATCCATATCTTAGACCAATAAGCACGTTCCATACAACCTTCTTGAATGAGATATAGAGACAAAGGTATTATATTACAAAGTGAATGTTCATAGGAGGTTGTATGTCATTGGGTCATTATCTTATTTGTCTGTGGTTACCATGGTGTTTTTCTAGATTCTAACCATATACTTGGAATTTATTCCTAATTCCACTAAGAAATGGGCCTAGAGGGTCACATACTAAGTGTATCCCGACCCTTAGTTAGATTATATATGAATTTAACATATAGAATAAATATTATTTTCATATATTTTTTAATAATTATTCATGTTTGGTTCATCAAAAATATATTCAGTCACTAATTATTTGATATAATATTATGTAAGTTTAATATTAAACAAATTTTTACACATCAAGTGATTATTTATTTAATTACTTGAATATAAAAATATTTATTTATCTATGTTTTATTAACAAGGTAGTAAATATTATTTATTTGGATACATGAATATTTAATAAATATTTAATTGTTATTTTAGTGAATATAATATTTATTTATCTACCGGTAATTAATTCAATGACATTTATTTATTTAAAAAATAAATATTATTTAGAGTCTGATTAATATTAGTGAGGACTGGTGAATTATTTTTAATGGTCAAATGAGAAATTTAATATTAATAATTATTTAAAAAAATATTAATTTAATTATTAAAGGAAATAATATTTATTTATCCATGATTTTATCACATTTTGAGTCAATATTATTGTTTTTTTAGTTATTTTGACATAGGGTGTGTCAGAGAATAAGAGATAATAAAGGCCCTTGTGTAATTATTTATTCTCTAACCCTTGGCCTAGAAATACTTGGTTATGTTATTATATAACCAATAAATAACTATCCACCATTTTGCATATAAAATTCTAGAAATAATATTCTCGACCCCTAGAGAGATCTTCCTCTAGAACGCTCTTAAGAATGTCGAGCAATTATCCTCCTCTGCTAGAGTGATTACTTCTCATCTCAAAGTATTCTTTTTAAATCAATGATTATTAATAAAATCATTAGAACCATCTATGATATCACCCTGAGTATTCAAAGGGTATAATCAGAGGCCTATGGAGGACATATGGTCAATTCTAGATGGAATTGTCCCTTGGTTCCTTTAATGAAACAACGTTTTGATAAGTGGTTTCAACTGAATCATCAATGACTAAAAAAACTCCAATGATAGTTAAGGGTATACATACCCATGTTATATTTTATATAAAACCCATAACCAATATTTTGGTTCCCCTCACTTAATTTTGAGTAACAGATTATGTAATGGATAGAACTCCTAGGAGAGTGGTGGCAGTTTAAAATCAAATCCAAAGTGAAACTATCTTAGGAGTTACATTGGAGTAAATGTGGAATATTGGATCTTGAACCTAGTTATAGTTCAAGTATTTTTCCACTATGTTAAGGTTTAATTTATCATCATCTAGATAAACTAACCATTAACTGGCCACATGAACATGCCACATTTATTATTTTATTTTTCTTCATTGGCATGATTAATTATTTGTGGATTATTTATCTTAGTCACTTAATAAATGAATTAACAGGCATGAAATATGGAATTAAAATATATTGGACTATGCATAAATTTTATCTAAACATAGTTAATCACTTATGTAAATTCAGTTAACATTAATAGTCATGTAATAGGATAAAATGATCAATTTACATATATAGATAAAAATCACTCAAATAAAAATAATATGTCATTAATTATTTCCATTGCATAAGTTAATATCTAAACATAGTTCAAACTTATTGACTTTCCAAAGTCTTGGCCATTTCAATTATTAGGAAACTTTGGATTGAGATTTGGGTTTAATTAAACTAGTTAAGATTAAGGGTTGACTTCCCCAGTAGCACTTTGTGTAACTAGTAGGAAATGGTTGAGGAAATACATGTTTAGGATTCTTTTTATTCGAGATTCCACTCAATTGATCAAGGAGATGAAAACCGATGTGGTTGGATAGACTCACATACCTAAATATCTTCAAAGAGATTTTCAAGCCTAATTATGCATTATTAGAATGGATATATGGATACTTTCAACTTAATATCCATGTGACCAAATATTTTGAAAACAATGGTTATGGATATTGGGTTTTTAAAAAAATAGTGGGAGACAAATAAATAGAATTTATTATGTCATATATTTTAGTAATCAAGATGAAAAAACTATAATCGACTTTTAATTGATATAGTATATGGTAGATAAAATCATCGTAAGACTGCGATAATTATTAAAATAGATCATGTCCTCTCCCACACATATTTAGAAGGGTGGTATAGTTGTTTTATACACTTTACTACTATAGGAAAATTTATAATATGTGTTGTAATTCTCTATACATATTTAAACACCAGATACAACAACAAAAGGTGATAAGGATTCCTACAAAAGGTACATGGGGATGCTTAAAGTATTTGTTTTGTTGATATATTAGTTATGACCAAGATAAGTGATAATGTGGCATAAGAAATGGATACATATACCATGAAATATCATCTACTATCACTTCTAAAGTGGAAATAGAGTCTTTAGATCAATGTGATTTTAACTAAACTATACTAGTATAAACTGGAAGATGGTACTTGGATATTGATCTTGTCTTAAATATACTAAAGTATATTGTTTATTTATCAAATATTGGGCTTCCATACAGATAAGAAATTTTTCATTAATTTCATAATATCATCCTTACTTTCTAATTTCTTCTTATTCAACTAGAATTATGAGATGAATAGTATATATAAATAGTAGTGGAATATTTTGAATAATATTCACTATGGAGATAAGGGTTATGGGGAAATCAGTTTCACTACCCTTATAGAGAACAACATGAATGAAAAGGTTGAAAATATGATGAATATTTTATGGTATATGGTGTTTTTGAAATGTATTTTGATGAGACAAAAGATTTGGAGGTAGTGTGGTAAACAAGAGGCCATTTTCATCTCATGTGGATAAAAATGTCATTTTGAAAAGAAATTACAATTAAATAAGACTCAATAAATTTCATCTACTTCTGATATATTCATCGAGGGTTATATTGTTTCTATTTCCCTACTTAGGTATTAAATATTTACTTGTATTGAAATACTATAATCAATAAGGAAACATTATAATAAGTATGGTGTGTTCTCCTAGGTATTGAGGAAGGATGATTTTTATACCTTTCGGGAGAATAACTACAATTCAATAAGTAAATTTGAATTCTCCCATGGGCTAAAAGGTGTGATTCTTATGTCATTAGAGATAATTTTATAACTTTTTATTTCCAAGAGGATTTATTCATGTTAAGCTATTATTTTTACTCAAGTGTTACATATTCATTTATCTTAGTGTTCTTTTGGACACAATGAGACAACATTTTTTTGAAATTAATGTTGTTATGGTATTATAAACTTAATTAATAATTCATTAATACTTAAATAATTAATATCCAATTTTTATAATAAATAATGAAAAATGAAATTAAATAATCATACCCTATTATATAAAGATAATTATTTATCAAGTAAAACCGAAGGTTGTTGTTAATGACATACCCCATAGATTATTTAGTTTTCTTATATTTAAAAACTATTCAGGTATTATAGACATACTTACTTATTGAGTTTTATAAAAATAAACCATTAAAAATAAAGGTATTCTACAAGGATTCTATATTTAGTTCAGCTACATAGCATAAACTATTTGAAGGTGAGGCTAAGTTAAATTCATATACTTTATTAAATTCTTTTAAGAAATTTTAGTAATGATAGATAAAATTAATGAATTGAATTATTGTGAGATAAAGGATCATCCTTTCAAGAATATCTTAACTAAGTATTAATTGGTACGTAAATTTATAGTAATGGTTTTTCCTAAAAAAAATTACTTACTCACAGTATATAGATAGTGATAACACAAGTTAGATTGATGAGGGTCCATATATATTTCAATTCTTCCATCATAACTTTATAGATATATCTCACAAGATAACAACATAACAACGTACCATATAACAACTATATTTAACAATGGATATCATATAAGTTATGATATAATGGGAATCCATAATGTCATAGCCTAAGGTGATCTGATGAGGATTGTTTTTTAATCAATATCAACTTAAAATATACATCAAAAGAAACAAAAAGTAAATCTCAATTAATTATCCTATTTCTGTTGAAGATATTAACATCCCCATGATAGAAATATATTAATTATAACAATTATATTTCTATAATGGAAGTGAATTTATTTTGAGATAGTGGGAGCAAGCAATAAATTAATTGAATATTGGATCCTAATTCATAAGTTAGAATAATAACAGTTACCTCCCTAAGTTTTAGTGGTAGGAATTGTTCCAGATAAACATACTACATAGGTAAGTTAAAATCATAGTAGTATTTTATATTCACCATTGTGGATGATATATATTATTCAATAAGAATAATGATTAAAATAGGAAGTATTAAGTGGAAACCGAGATATTCTTGACAAGTTCTTTTGAAATTTCAAATGCATTACATGTACCAAAATATTGTTCTTAATTTTGGTAGTTTCCCCAATTGATGTAAAATTTTTGGTAGGTATTCAAGAGAACTCATTATTGGATGGTCAAGTTTCAACCAATAAAGCATAAATTATTAACAAATGGTTTTGCAGTATCTATACATAGTCTATTATAATACTTTATCACTAATCTTCATGTGAAATCCCATTCAAAATTTTCCTATCATAGTTTCTTTATAATCATTTTGTTGGAAATTTAATTTCATGAACATGCTTCTTAAAGGAAACCTTATGGGATATATCTATCTAAAATGAATATAATTTTTGGTGACATCAAGAAATACCAATATGATATATAAGTATCAAGGACCCATTTAAAGATTGAAATAATCATAATGATCATAAAAAATTTATTTAAAATGAGTGTGTGTCTATGTATTTATAAGAGGTTAGTGGGATCACTATAGTTTTCAAGCAATATATGTTTGAAAAAATATAGAAAATAATTGAATAGTATTATGGTTAACTATGACTAAATTTAATTTCTCTATGATGAATTAAGTAGAAACCAAAGTTCTAGGGAATAATAGCTTCTAGCACAGATCTAGGGGATACTTAATCCAATTAATTATATATAGCTAACATGGTATTAAAATACAATGTGGAACGATGAACTCAAATTGTTCTACTATGATATGGTATTATTATAATGTATAGAATACATATTCCTTTTAGTGCTTTGGAAATCTATCTTACATGACATTTAATATTTCTTATGTATAAATCATAGAATGTAAATCTAAATAAAATTCAATCATATCCTAATTAATTTTAATTATAATATTATCCAAGATTTTAAGGATCATAAAAGACAAAATTTTATATACTTATTGATTTTATCTCTTGAGGTATTTTCTCTAAGATATTAGGATGAATTAAGAACAAAAATCATGGGTAGAGTGGTGGATCAGTATCCATATCCATATCTCAAAAAATCATGCTTATCATGTGAGGCTAACAAGTTGCATAGTTAGTAGTTTGATATAGTTCAAGTGAGAGTTAGTTAGAGTTGGTTCCCTAGAACCAACTACATTGAACATTATATTATTAGAATATTAATAGATATGAATATTAATTAATATCTTAAAACATAAAGATTATTCTTATACATTACATCTATGTGATGATGTCATAAGGGTACTTTTTACACCAAAAGGTTATGGAGGTTCCCTACTATAATGGTAACCTTAAAATTATTATGATAGAATTATTAATAAATGTTATATGGTTGTATGATATCATTTGTTGAGACACAAATGATACAAGAAATCAGGGGTAGGGGGATCATAAGATATTGATACATCTTCTCATAAAGTTCATCCTTGGTAATCTTCAAGATAATAAGGTTATGAAAACATGACCCACTAATAAAAAAATCCACATGTTTTATGGGTCATTGGATATTTCTATTTTCAAGTACCTTAGACTCTAAATAATTATTAATTTATATCATGATTCATGTACATTGATGTATTGAAAAAAAAATAGTGATGGTATATGCTCACAATAAGGTAAGATACATTAGGTACATCATGAGTTATATGACATTAATGAATAAGTCAATAAAGTATTCTTCCCATCCATATAATTGAATTATATATCTCTGAACCTTTGATTGAAATAGAACTATCTGATAAATCCATGGCCATTGTGTGATATTTACATTTTCATTTTCTTGAAAGATAACGAAATAGAATTTGATCATATAGGTTGATGACATAGGAGACGTAACCTACTTAAATGATATATATATAAGAATTTGATTATATTACATAGTGAATGTTTGTAAGAGGTTTTAGTTCATTGTGGTATTAACTTATTTATCTATGGGTTCCTTGGCATATTGCTGGATGATAACCTTATACTTTAGGTAGTTATTTCTAATGATACTAGAAAAGGGGCCTAGAGGAAAACACATTAAGTGTATTTAAAACCTAAATTAAATTATATATATATTTAACTTGTTGAATAAATATTGTCCCTATACATGATTTAATAATTATTTGTGTTTGGTTGATCAAACATATAATTTTTCATCAGTTATTCGAGATAATATTAAATAATTTTTTATTTTTTATATAATTTTTTATTTAATTATATGAATATACAAATATTCATTTTACTTTGGTTTGTTCCTAATGTAAAAAATACTTAATTATTTGGTTATATGAATATTTAATGAATAGTTATTCACTAGTTTAATCAATATAACATTTATTTATTTTTCAGTCAATATTTCCATAAGATTATTTATTTAAATAAATATACATTATTTATTGTTCATAAAATATTGAGGAAGACTAGCTAAATGGGTTTAATAATCCTATGAGAAGTTACATATTAAATTTTATTAAAATAAATATTTTTTTATTTATTCAAGAAAATTATATTTATTTATCTTTGATTTTGTCACATGTTTTGTAAATAATAATATTATTAATATTTAGACATAGAATTCATTAGGGAATAAGAGAATAATAAATACACTTGTGCAATTATTTATTCTCTAACCCTAGGACTAAAAATACTCAGTTATGTTATTCTCTAAATTATAAAAGCCTAGACACTATTATGTGATACATATTCTAGAGAGAATCCTCTCATTCCCTGGATATCTCTTCCCCTTTAATTGACTTAGGAACAAAGAGTGATTATCCTCATCCACCCCAGTGATCCCTTCTCACCTATAAGGATTGTGTTTCAGTCAATGATGATTGATACAATAATTTGATCCATTTGTGCTTACACCTAGATAATTATATGGTGATGATCAGAGGTTTTTGGAGCATGTGGGTATCATCGTTATAGGGGATATTCCCTTAGTTCCTTTAATGCAATGATGGTACAGAAAAAGGTTTCAACCTAATTATCAATGACTAAAATATTCCCAGTGAGAGGTAATTATTAATATTGAATCAAATTAATTATAAATTATTTTTTATAATCTTGTATCATATATTTTAGGTTTTTTGTTCTTCTAACTCTGAGAAGAAATCCAAATAACATGACAAATTTCCATTATTAGGCATGGGAACCACCACTTCCACTACACTCTATAAACTTCAATATGTTCTCAGGTGCAATAAAAAAATACTAAGAGTCATCCTAATAATATCATATGTTCTCTAGTTCAATAACCAAATCTTAGGTGACATCCTATTAATCTCATATATCCTCATGTGTAATCACCATATCCTAGGATGCATCCTAGCCATCTCATATATCCTCTTGTGTAATCATCAGATCCTATGGGACATCCAAGGAATTTCATATATCGTATAGTGAAATTATAAAATATAAGGGGATATTCTAGGCTTCTCATATAATATCATTTTTATTCACCAGATCCTAGGAAGAACTATAGGTATCTCATATATAGCCATCAGGGGCTAGTATCCACCCTATAGTATTTCAAATATCTAAGAAACTCATGGGAATACCACTCCCTTACTAGAAATATATTCATAACATCATATGGGATCCCAACCCTCTCATTTTGGGTTATCCCATTACCCATAAAATTAATTGGTATCCACAATCAGGAACATACATATGATTATTAACTGGGTGCCATAACCTACCCCCTAAGATCACCAGCTCATCACAAGTTCACTATACTCTTAATTCTAAGATCTACAAATCAATCCACCCCTTGGTGTCCATTTAGAAATTATAATAACTCCTCCAGGACATACTAGTAAAATGAACCCATCAAGTTAGATCCATTGGCATTCTTATCTCACTCATATGGGAATCTAACAGGGTACTCTATGCTAATTTCAGTCTATACACATCAGAACCATTCCATATCCAACACCCCACATTGTTCACTAAGCTGGTAATCTTTATCTGACTCAAGTATGAGGAGACTAGTACAAATACTCTTCATAATTATCATGTAATATCTTCCTCCCACTAACCAGGTACCTTCATGTTCTATCTCAACCAAGGACCTTGGAAATAAAATTCTAGGTCTACCAATCATTTCAAGACCCTCACCTGGTTATCTTATCATGTCACCCTTAAGAGAGATCTCAATCCATCACCTAGAATAAAATCATTTTCATCATATCTCTTACACCCTAAATCATATATCAAATGGACACTAATAACAAATAGGGTCTTTCTATCATGTTTTATATGGAAAAATACTCTAAATAGACTCCTCACTTAACTAATTATAGATCCAAGGAATGAATCAATGGAACACCTCTTTAAATGGATGTTACATGAAGTATACCTTAATGTAAATGACATGTACTCTCAATCCCTACATTAGATTTTTAACTTATTATATCTTAGCTTGTATCTCTCAAATCTATGAATTATATTGTTTCTATATGATATGTACATCCAAAACCTCCCTATGGGTGTATATCTCAGCCAGACCTTTCATGTATAACCCATGTACATGATGTGTCTCAGGGAATTCATTGTTTGTAGTCCACAAAAGGTACTGAACCATGTACCCTAGATCAATTCATGTCATGAAACTCCACATGGAATGTACTCTTACACATCATGTACCTCGCATGGGGTGTCTGGTTGTGTGCTTTTCTAGAGATCGAGTCATGTATAAAAATTCCTAAACAGTGTGGTCTTGTGGAAAAACATTATTTGGAGATAATATTCCAAATTTTTATAAACTAAATAAAAAAACATGTATTCTTGAACTAGAAGTTGTGTGATTGGGTTTCTTAAGTGAAAACCCCCTCAAAATCACCACACACCTTTTTTTCTCTTAAATCATGCCTCTACAGGTTGTAAATAATCAATAGATATTAGTATTAAACAATAAAACATAATAAATACAAATAAAATGGGGAAATAATGAAAATTTAAAACAATGGCCTACTTCACAATAGAATCTCTAATTCTTGGAGCTCAGATCTGTGTTCCATGGCCAATGCACCTCGTTCTAGATCTAATCAAATGAATCTCAGAAAATCCCTCTCCATTTCCCCCTCTCTTATCTTAGTTTCAAGTGATAAAGAAGATCCACCTCTACCTATGTCATGTGTGGGAATAATTAAGGGGTGGGGATAGAATAATAAAATAAAAATATAATAATAATAAAACAAATACCCATTTATAAGCCTAAATTAAAAACTATAACCCAAACAACTAGAATACCAAGCCTTAGTAAAATATCCCATTTTAAAATCAAACAATAAGTAATAATTTTCATAATAGACTCTATTTAAGACATATCAATGTTTTAACATGTAAAATAGTTAATATTTATTTAATAAATATTAAAAGATTCTAAAAAATACTACCGACTTTGTATTTAGCCAAATTTATACCCAAGGGTAAACACCCCATTCTCAGAGTAGTGGAATCAACATAAAATGTTTCCATTTTTTTTGATATTTTTTTCCATCCCTTATAAGCACTAAGAATAAAAAATTCTAATTTCCCATAATTTAACCAACTCATATAGACACATGTCTTTACAACCCACCCACCATAATTGTTATTTCCCTAACAAGTATCATTGTTCATTCAACCATCAATCCTAAGCTATCTGATTATCAATTCACTACTAACTCATTATTTCATGTCCCCTAATTTTGAATGAGTTTCATTTTAATAACTCCAAACATAAGGATGTCTATTTATCAAAATTCAATCCAACCATACATCATCATCATCAATATCAATATGGAACTCAATGATTCTTGTCTATTCCAAAGAACTTAAGTTTCATCAATTGATTCATCTCCATGATTATGGCACTCCCCATCATAAGATTATTCTCATCATCACTCCACTGATTAAATGAATTATCTCTATGGTCTGCTCTATCCATAACCATATGTAGTGATAGGATGTGCTCATACCACTCATATCCTAGAAAAAAATGAACACAAATTGCTACATGTTCCCGGATCATCAGGAACATCATCCTTAGCATCCAACACACTCATCCATAATGAGAGACACACTCTTTGATATCCAATGGATCTCTCTCCAATATATGTATTCCCTTATAATATTCATCTATCACAAAATATAAAATATGTTAATATCACACACATGTCAATATTCCCAAGTTGAGCTCACCCATCCCTGAAAACCCCTATCAAGGAACATGATCATATTAAAATTACCATGGTACTCTAATCCATATTAAATGTTTCCTCTGTCAATAGGAGGTAAAACCTCTCGTTCTCAACAAAACCTTAATAACCATGCCTATTAAAAAAATCTCAAAACACCAACTTCACGAGTTGTATCATGTGAAGCTGGATTATTAAACCATTTCATGTAAACCTCATGCCACCACACAAGTCTCCCTTATAACTATGCTTAAAAACCCTCATTTCTAAAAAAAATTCAAACTGAGGTAGGAATATACCTTATTGTTACCCTTTCATGCTATATAATTTAGACCACCTCAAGTACTAACTCATCAACCCTTAGCTTATGAGCCTAAATTGTTGACCATGCTCCTCATGCATGTCAATATCATCTATCCAGAAGTACCTTAGTGATTTTTCTAACCATACTAAGTCATCACACCCATTCTAAGGCCAATAACATGATAATACATCATCTAGAAGTCATTGAAAATTTTGAAGCATCTACCCATGTTATATCCATTCTATATCCAACTATTTAGGATCACATTTCACTATCTCATTTGGGACCACACTTGAAAACAATTGGGTTTTACATCACACTGATCCTACCTTTAAAACCTAACCATGAGACCAAATAACCTTAAGTTTGTATAACACAAAACACTAGAATTCTCACAAGACTATCACATATATCTAATATCACCTCATGTGAATCGATCTCATAACACAAATAATCTACCCATGCTTCCCATAAATAAGTCATTCACAGTCTCCGAATAACCCCTCTATTGGGATACCCACATATATCACAATTATCTCTTCAAAAATAGTAAAATGACCTATTACTCAGTAATATGACTCAACTCACAAATATCCTAGGTTGTATCATAGGTGCACTATTTTCTTTCTCTTAACCCATAAACCATGTCTCTCATAGGTCACAACTCATGGGGAAACACCAATGCTCCAAACCCAAAAATATTAAGGAGATTAATGTTTCTAACACACCAACTATTGGGTTCTCATATATTTATATATCATGCATCACATTTCATGTCATCATCCCACTCCATGTCCCTAATCCCTATTGGGAATCTGCATAAGATAATAACCCTCAAGGACCATGATCTCATCTACATAAATAGAATGGAATTATACCATGACTATTTATATTTATTATACCATAGTCATATGTTTTGGCTATGTATAATGACACCAAGAATAATATGGGAAGCTCTATATTGGTTTTTTTTTCAAACTTTAAGTAACTAATAATTTTCTTTTGAAAAAATAATTAAGGCATTAGATATTGATGATGAACCACTACTGTCACTATAAATACCTTACAATAGGGGCTATATAATCTTCATTAATGATCATCCCTCTATATAATCCACATGAACTATCATAAAAGAAAATATTTTGTCGTTAATTTGAGTGTAATTACACCAAAATATTATATAGGAAAACACCACAGAAGTTTTTGTTGAAACATTAAATATTTGAAAACTCATAGTCAATGATATTAATGACACACAAGAACACGAATTTCATGTGATTTCTATGTGACAAGAATAATTCATGTAGAGTAGTATCTTTCTAATGGGACAAAAACCAAAAAATAATAAATAAAAATCTCAAATTCACACATCATATTTGAATAAATATCTCAACTATCACAGTGAAAATAATGAATAGAAAAAAAAACTAGTAACTTTTAATTACCATCAAAAAAGGTATTTATGATTCATTAGTCTAAGGTCCATCACAAGATCTGACACATTCCTATATCACCTATCTTCTATCTCACCAAATTTTAAATCAAAATAAAATAATTTTATACCACTTTGTAATTACCCAGATCAGTTCACTCTATAGTAACTATATCAATGTGCTACTAGAAATTTCACATGACTACCCATATACTATAGGTTACTGACCAGTAGAAAGGGTATATGGTGATACCATGGGAAGACTATATCCTCATATTTAAGTGACAAATAACAATGAAAATAATGAAACATCTTGCATAATAAACAATCAGAGTATTCCAAATAAATAGAACATAATCATGGTATAAAAAATTAAATACATTATACATTATTATAAAAATAAATCATACCTGGTATCCCACTGTGATGATCACATGTATAAATAAGAAAACAAAATAAAATTAAGGAAAGGATTTATTTCCATCCCTAATTCGTACCTCAATCCCTATCGAGATGTTCTATCCTAGTAATATAACACTAGGAATTTGTATTATCCATGAAAAATCATGTTCTCCACCTAAAAGTAGATATAAGTTATTCACACACCAGCACGCTTGTGCATGGGTGAGAAATAAATTCTCCATAGGCCACCCCCAATTAGTGTCCTTAATAGGTGTTTTCATAATCAAGTGCATGAACATGTGATATTCCCAACCTAGTCATATAAACTATAATAAAATAAATAAATTAATAACTATCGATCCTTAGGTTTTAACATGACAGCTGAGGTTGACTATACATACTTCAACTAGCATCAGGTGTCTCTGAGAACATGGCATACCATGCCATGGTCCAGGTAAACACCCACTCATAATATTATTATAATTATAAATGATCGCTAATAGGGAAGAGCATATTACCTAGATTATCCCATTTATTGTTATGGGAAGTGTGGTCCACACATTTATCTTATAATACAATCAATGGTTAGAGTGTCCCACCCAACCATCTCATTAATACCTTCATTTATTTTTAGGTGTAATCACCAGATAATAGGAATCTCATAGAATAATAGGTACAAATAATAGATCCTAGGGAATATACTAGTAATATCACTAATCCTTAGGTAAAATAACTTGATATTAAGGGATATCTTATGAAACTCATATACCCTTTGGTAAAATCACCATATCTTAGGGGAAATCCTAGGAATAACATATTTCCTTAGGTGTAATCACCATATGCAAGGGGATATCATAGGCATCTCATATGTCCTCAAGTGAAATCACCAGATCTTGAGGAAAATTATAGGCATATCATATAATATTGAGTGATTCCATGAATTCCTAGGAATAACCCAAGGAATCTCACATGTATCCATTGATGGTCATCATCCACTCAGTTATATATCTATGAATAATAATCATAAAAGCCAACATATACCCTATAATATCTCGAATATAATGATTAAGGGTAAATATTCACCTGGTGATACCTCATAATAATAATTGGAGGAATTATCCACCCTATATTATCTTAAATAGCTTAGGAAAATCAATGGAATATCATTCATATCTTGGAAACAGATCCATACCATTATCTATAAGCATAACCCCCTCACTCTAGGTAGGCCTAACACCCAAGAAGTCAGTTGATATCTATGACTAGGAACATGCATACCATGATAAGTCGGGCATCATATCCTACTGCTTGAGAAAACTATTGCATCACTATAATACTATACTCTTAAGGCCTATCCCTGTCTCTCAAACCACACCTTAGCATCCATTGTCCATTCAAGTAACTCCACAAGACCATCCGGATCACATGAACCGATCACATTAGTTCCATTTTCATTCTCATATCTACCACTTGGGAATCAAATAAGGTCAAATAGACTCATTCTTGTATCTACACATTGGTTCCAATTTATATCCAACACCCCATGGTGTTCATTCGGCCTATAGGATTTATCTGACTAAAGTCTCAGAAGATGGATCCAAATCTGCATCCCATTTCTCTCATCAAATCTTGTTCTTTTTAACCTAGGATTGTTATGTACTATCTCAACTAAAGACCATGTAAATACTATGTTAGTTCATCCATTCATTCTGACTACCCTCACCTATGCCTCATATCATGTCACCTTTAAGAGATCTTCCCAATCCATCACCCATAGGAAAATATTCTCTATCATATCCCATCAACCCTGAATCATCTCAGTAGTGGACACTAATAGTAAATAGGTCATAATAATCAAATTTTATATGGAGAAATACTCATAATAGACTCTTCACTAGTCTAATTCTATCTCTAGTGAATTAACCCATTAAATCCCCCATTTAAAAGGATGGTACACAACATGTAACTTTGAGTACATAGCATGAACTCTTAATCCCCACTCTGGGTGTGTACCTCATTCCATCCTAATGTGTATCTCTAAAATACATGATGTTCACTGCAATTATATTGTGTGTGCATCCAATAACTCCATCTAGGCATGTATCTCACCCATATATGGCATGTGAAACCAAAGTACACTATGTGTCTCAAGGAATACATGGTTTGTAAGACACATGGGGTACCAAAATATATACCATAGATCAATTTATTTCATGAAAATCTACATTATATCTACTCTTACATGCCATGTACCCCACATAGGGTCTTGGTTATTGTACATCGCCAAACCTTGAGTCAGGTACCAAAGGTACTACATGGTGATTCCTTATAAGAAACACACTAGGTGGAAATAATATTCCACATTTTTATCACACCAAATAACATAAGACATTATTTCTTGAAATATGATATGTTTCATTGGTTTTCCCAAATGAAAACCCCCAAGAATTTCCCAAAACACCCATTTTTTTCCAAAACATGCATATACAGTCCGAAAATCATCCCTATCTATCCATATTATATAAAAAATATATAAAAAATATGAATATAATGATGAAATGATGAAATAATTAAATAATTTTCCACCTAATGGTGAAGTAATTAAAGCTTCAAGCTCGAATACACATTACATGGTCATTATACCTTGTTCCATATTTGATCATACAAATCCTGATACCTCCCTCTACATATTCCCCTCTCCTAGGTTAGGATCACATGACATAGGATATCATACTCTACCTATGAAATTAATGTAAAGAAGAGGGTGATGGTGGGAGAAAAATATAAAAAATAGAATAAAAATAAAACAAATACCCATTTAAAGGAAAGACTTGAGATCCAATCTTGAATAAATATTATACCTCTCCTAGGTAAAACCATCAATTAGAAACTCATCCAAGAAGTCATAATTTCAATACGAGACTTCATTCAAGAGATATCATCATCTTCACATGTAGAATAATTAATATTATTTAATAAATATTAAAATATTTAGAAAAATAAAATGTTATTGGAATCTCAAAAAAAATCAATACAAGGGTACCCCCCCCCATACAAAGATCAATATAATCATTAAAAAATGTTTAATATATCATTTTCTAGAGAAAAGTATAATTTTCCCTCAAAAATGTCAAAGAATAAAAATTCAAATTTCACCTAATTTTACCAACTCATATGGATGTAAGTCTTTACAAGTTCTTCTCTTTTAAATTTAAGGTATTATAGAGACAATAGTTTTTTTCTCTTTGATAATGAAGCACTAGTGTGTGGGGGTTTATAATTAAGTTATGTGAACTTATTTTTTATTCTTTTTTTCTTCTTACAAGAAAAGAGGTTGGGGTGTGTAATTTTGAGTAAGCAATTAATCTAGAAATTTAATTTCAGGTTATCCCATTTATGTTGTAGATGTGTCTCAAGGTGTTGTAAAAGGAAAAGTTAATAGATTAGATACTAAATTATACCAGTTCATTGTGAGAAGGAAGTTATCAATGTTTCCTAAAGAACATTTTTTTAGATAAAGGTTATTGATTATCTAAAAAATTAAAAGTTTTGGTAAGAAGGGAGCCAATATCAGCTCTCTTATTCAAATTTCTATTGAGAAAGAAGTTATTATACCTCTATCGAGAGTCTTTTCATGATTTTATTTTCAAATGGATGTCATGACCATTGATTATTTAAGTGGTTTAACTTTATTGGAAATCAATGTGGAGTTGGAAGACCATTTAAGGTGTATCATTTGTAGAAGTTTATTATAAGGACATATCCACAACACCAACATGTTTCATAGGGTTTTTAAAGTATAGATGAAATGGAAGTTATAGGATAGCCTTGTCATATCCCTCATCCTAATGGACATGAATCTGAGTGCGATCATGAAGGATACTATCATTAGGGTCAACATGGAATAGGATAAATATGTGGTTAGATACATTCTATTGAGTTTCTAATACCATCTGGAATATACATTGTTTAAGGTACTATTTTCTTATATTCTACCCTATTATATGTTGTGTTTGATTTTGGATATTTTTTTCCTTTATTTCACTCGCATTATACTAAGATATAGGACTCAAGGTGAAAAGAATTTTAATTCCCTTGATTCTACCAGTTGAAGTTCAATCTAGATTGTGTGAGGTGTGTCAAATTTGTGTAGTTATTATAAGGTTTATTTAGATGATTAAGGGTACATTATTTATTAATATAATCGTATGATGCAATTATTATAATGTATTATTTTGATTTAGTGCTGGAAATTGGTGATTTATTCTAGAAGAAAGTTACATTTCTTTATTTGTAAGGTGATCATACAGTATTTATTGGAAAGTAGGAGAATCAAATAGATCATAGGTGTTTTTAGTATTTATTCTTAGCTGGTGGATTTGGATTTGGGATCGAAGGAGATTTAGGTAGTGATTTTTCTAAATGTTTTTTAATAATTCCCTACCATATTTCATGAAGAGGCCTTTAAAGTAATACTGAGTTTAGGATAGAGTTTCAACCTAGTGTTTCTCCAATTTCATTATCCCCTAATCATATTCTTCCTTTTGAGTGGTGATAGTTATGTATTTAGATATATGATATGATGTATAAGGGTTTGATATAGTGTATTGTGTCACCTTGGGGTGCTCTAGTGTTGTCCATGAAGAAGGCATGCGATATTTTTTCATTTTTCAACAATTATCATCGGTTGAATCAGATGATAGTAAGGAATCATCATCCCCTCCTAGAGATTGATGTTTCATTAGATCTGTTAAAGGGATATAGTTTGTCTTCAAATATTTATTTTTGTTCAAGGTATCAACGAATGAGGTTGAATCGGGAATATATCATGAATACTTCTTTTAGGATTCATTATAGATAGTTAAAATTCATGGTAATGCCTTTAGATTTCATGAATTTGTAATCTATTTTCATAGTACTGATGAAATGTGAGTTTTTTATTTCCTAAACCAATGTATATAAGTTTTTAATTTATAAATCCTCATGTATTTTAGGTTATGGGTGGTCATTTTGAGAATTTTAGGCCAATTCTATAGGTCCTTTAACAACATCAACTTTTTGGAAAAATTTCTAAGTGTAAGATTTGGATGTCATAAGTTCAATTTCAAGGGAATTTTTTTCCTTGGTTGGGAGCATTAGTTGATCATTTGAAGATTAAAATGGTTTTTTATTTAGTGTCTCCTAATAATGTTGTATAGTTTCATATATTTCTAGGTCTTGTAGAAAATTATTAGGGGTTTTTTTCATGATTTATCTCAAATTGTGTATCCTTTAAGGACTTTAACTATGTAGAACATGGCCTTCGTATGAACAGATCAGTTTCAAGTTACATTTGATTATCTAAAATAAAATCTATTTAGTGATCTTATTCATTATATACGAGAATATAGATTCATATTTGATATATTTTATGATGATTTTTGGCTTGGATTGAGTTATGTTTTGATGTAGTAGAGGGTAGTGATCTCATATGGGTATTGGAAATTACAACCTCATAAACATAACTACACTAACCATGATTTGGTGATAACATATGTTGTTTTTGACTTAAATTCATGGAATAATTATCTTATCAAAGATAATTTTGTGGTGTTAATGGATTGAAAGAGCCTATGATATATTTTCTCTCAGTATGGTTTGAATTTGTTTTAGTGGAGGTGGATATATTTCTTGTAGGATTTGGAATTTTAGATAACATATACACTAGGTAAGGGGAATTTAGTATTATATGCACTA
Source organism: Viscum album (assembly GCA_963277665.1). Classification (NCBI taxonomy): domain Eukaryota; kingdom Viridiplantae; phylum Streptophyta; class Magnoliopsida; order Santalales; family Viscaceae; genus Viscum; species Viscum album. The sequence continues at coordinate 1,542,365,446 of OY728143.1, forward strand.
AGTAGGAATATGTGTATAGATGTTTCTTAGGATTATATAAATTCTTGAATAGTAATAAAGGAGCTTTCATCCTTTAATATTAATTTAGAAATGATTTTTGGTAAATATTTCTTATAGTAGATGACTATGAATTCATCCTAAATATAGTAGGTAGTGGAGTAAAAATTGGGGGATCCTTTGGTGAAGGTTTTTTGATATTGTATGGTTTGTGGAGAAGATCTTGAGGGATGGTTAGAGGATAATCATTATTGGGTATTGTTTCAATGGAAGATCTTTGTTCCTTCTATAATGCACAAGGTGGTTCTCTATGAGTTTCCTAGATCACCTTTTATAATGAATCCTAGTATATCTAAGATGCATTATGCATTGAAGAGTCAATTGTTGTGGCCAAAGATGAAAAATTTAGTGGATAAGTTTGTGTCTCATTGTATATTTTATTATAAGTTGAAATTTTATCATTATTTTCTTGATAGTTTTTTATATCCATCAGATATTCCTTGATATAAATTAAAGGGAAATTTGATAGGCTTCATTATGGTTTTGCCTCAGTTTATTGGTGGATATTACATTATCTAGGTGATTATGAAGTGTTTTAAAAAGTTGGACCACTTCTTGGTAATCAGGGAGTTTAGTGTGGTAGATTCTTTATCAATTATTTATATGGTGGATATGTTATAGATTTAATAGTTCCTTATGAAAATCATCTCTAATCAATATCATTATTTTACTTCATGAGTGTGTAAGATTCTATAGGATGCCTTTGAAAATCAATTATTCCTTAGAATTACATTCCATCCTCAAATAGATGGTATAATATAGAAGACTATGTAAATATCAGAGGATATTTTTTGTACATATGTTCTTGTTTTTAGAGGTTCTTGGGTGAATAACCAACCATTGGTTGAGTTTTCCCATAAAAATAGTTATCACTCATCTATTAGTGTGTCTCTATTGGTGGATTTGTATTGGAATCCTTGAAAATGTTTTTTATGTTGGACCGAGGTTGGAGAGTCAGCGATTCTTGGAATTTATTTGGTGTAGATCATTATTGAAAAGGTGTAAGCGATTTCTAAGTAGATAAATTTTTCTCAAGATTTTTATAAGTCTTATGCTAATCAAAATTGAATAACTTTTAAGTTCAAGGTTAGTGATCATTTATTTTTTAAGTTTCCTCCTCATCATGTGAGGAAATGGTTCATACATGGGAGTAAGATTTCTCCTCACTTTTTTTGTAAGAACCTGGTTCTTATTCTTGAGGTATGGGTTTCTTATTTTCCTTTCTCTTTAATTGTTTTTGAGAAAACAAGGGGAATGTGAGGAAAATCCCAAATTTATGGGTACACGTTGTGTGCTTTTGTACACACGCCATGTACATTGGTTGTGTGGGATGAGAATATAGGGTGTGCAGGCTTGTTGGCGATTAAGGGTTTAAAAACTAACTACACACCATGTACTTAGTAATACATGCCATGTAATTAGTCAGCAGGTGAATAGTAAAGAGGTGGAATTAGCCACCATAGGAAAGATCGTACACACTTTGTACTTATTAGTACACTTCATGTAATTAGTCAGCAAATGAACAGTGAGGTGGTGGAATGTAACCGCCAGTGGAATAGTTAAAAAGAATAGTACACGTTGTGTACTTGAGAAGTACATTCCATGTAGTTATGGTTTTTCTTAAAAACAAGAAGTAGCATCCTCATTCGACAGAGGAGGTAGATGAATCACCATGAGCTATGGGTGAGGAGGTCGAGACTTGGAGGAGCTCCTGATTTCTCACCAAGACACTGATTCTTCTGTCATCGATCTCGTTTGAACCGCACAGGTAAGGTCTTCCTTCTTCTTTAATCTTTATTTCCAATTCTTTCTCTAAGGGAAGTTATTTAGGTTTAATTGGTTAATCATTTATCTCAAATCTACAACATTCTTGGTTGTTTTTGGAGGATCCTTTCACCTATATCAATCAAAGGAGATCGGGGTAGGTGGTCTTTTGTTTAATTCCAACTATCGAGTTGATTTTGTGTACCGTTGTGCCATATGTTCATGTTTGGGGTGTTGTACGGATGAGTCCCTAAATGTTGAGATACCTAGAATTGCATCGGTGATCTAATGATTAAGTATAAACTATTGTTTGAGATCGTTTCTTTGATCTAGGGCCACCCTGAGGGTGTGTTCCCCTTGTTTAGTCGTTTGGCCAGGATACCCATGGGTATGCTGTGATTATAGCATGTTTTGAGTTTTTTTTGAGAGGATATATATAAACTGCTTGCGTATTCATTGGTCTTGGCCCAGTTACTTTCTTTTCCTATCGAATTCCTGAGGGTAGTGTTTTGTTTATCCTGAGGGCAGTGTTTTGTTTAGCCTGAGGGCAGTGTTTGGTTTATCTCGAGGGAAACGTTTCCCATGCCTGAGGGCAGTATCTTTCGTTCCTGAGGAAAATATCATTTTTTTCCTTACCTGAGGGTAAGGATTTTCATGTTTGAGGACAAGGTTTACTTTGAATATTCACCGTGGTGATTTCTTATATTGTACCTTCCAAGATAAAGCACAGGCTTGGTATTATTATTATCTTTTACCTGTTAGATAGCCTGTTGTGGTTTCTTTTGTGGTATTGTACAAGAGATTGTCGGCCAAGGCTTTGTCTCAGGGAAACTCAATATTCAATTATATTTAATTGTTAAATAATTATTAAATTGGAAATATAACTGGTAGAAATGGTTAATTTTAAGTACTTCCTAGTTTACTGCATTTCATTATTGCACACTACTGTTGCACATTTTCACTGACAGTTGGGCACAGGCCTTTGGTGGTTTCATACTCAGATTTATATCTCACACCCTATTTGGTCCATGTCTTGGGCCCAAACAGATTATATTACTGCAGGTGTCGATAAGGGAAAGGGTCCCTACACAGGTACATGATTGTTGCAGAGGAGTAGGAGAGCATGGGACCAATCTTACACTTGTGATGCTGCTGAGTTCCTGTTGCACTGCTTTGGTTTTGTTTTTCTGTACGTTGTACCTTATGTTTCATTGTATTAGATTGCAGTGTATCATGTTTTGGATG